>CM022302.1:350482962-350862401 GCA_011799875.1 Thinopyrum elongatum | reverse complement strand
TTTTCTGTTTCTTTTTCCTTTTCTTTATTCTCTTTTCTCTACGGTTAAATGTTTAGGCCCCAAATGGTTTTTGTAAAAAGTGTGACCTATTTCATAAATACCAGTGCATTATTCCTCAACACCTAAAATTAGTTTGGACAAAACATAATTCCATATTTATTTCAGATTTAATAAATGGTTATTAAATACCATCTTTATCCACTGTTTGAGGTTGTTCGAGTCACTTATCCAATTCCAATGATGTTGGTTTCAATTTTAGAATAGCCTCTGGAATATTTGTTATTTATCTTACATTTTAGTTTCTATGTTGGACAACTTTTATACTCCACTTTCATTTAAATTTGAATTTGACTTAGGAGTTGAAATGCAATATGATGCTAATGATGATTGTGCACTATTAATCATGATGACATGGCCTCATCAAAAGGGTGATCACTGTAGCTTATTATAGGGGGTGTTACAAATCTCCTCCACTACAAGAAATCTCGTCCCGAGATTTAGGAGGTAGAAAGAAACAAAGCGGGGTATTCATCGCGAAGACGATCCTCGCGTTCCCAAGTGGCTTCATCCTCAGAATGGTTTGACCACTGAACCTTGAGGAACTTGATAACTTTCTGGCGTGTGCGACGCTCGGCTTGATCGAGAATGCGGACCGGATGCTCTTTATAAGAGAGGTCTTGTTGCAGTTCAAGCAATTCGTGATCTACTCCGCGGATAGGGTCTTTGAAGCAGCGGCGGAGTTGTGAGACGTGGAACACATCGTGAACCTGAGAAAGGTTCGGTGGAAGTTCCAACTGATATGCCACTCTACCACGCCTTTCAAGAACAGTGAAAGGACCAATATAGCGAGGAGCTAGCTTGCCCTTGATCCCGAATCGGTGTGTACCTTTCATCGGTGTGACTCGAAGATAAGCCTTTTCGCCAGGTTGATAGACCATATCTTTGTGTTTGCGGTCATACTGACTCTTTTGACGTGACTGAGCAGTCTTCAAATGCTCGCGGACAACACGAACTTGATCTTCGGCAAGTTGGATAATATCCGGACCGAAGAGTGGACGTTCCCCAGTTTCTGACCAATTTAGAGGGGTTCGGCACTTTCGTCCGTACAATACTTCAAAGGGGGCCATCTTTAGACTGGCTTGATAGCTGTTATTGTAAGAGAATTCGGCATATGGGAGAGATTCTTCCCATTTCCTACCGAAGGATATGACACAAGCTCGAAGCATGTCTTCGAGAACTTGGTTGACTCGTTCAACTTGTCCTTGAGACTGAGGGTGAAAAGCGGTGCTGAAGGACAGATGAGTTCCCATAGCTTCTTGGAAACTTGCCCAGAATCTTGAAGTGAATAAGCTGCCACGGTCTGAACTGATAACCAGTGGAATACCGTGAAGTGAAACAATTCTGGACATGTAGAGAGTTGCGAGCTGACTAGCAGTGATCGTCTCTTTGACGGCTAGAAAATGTGCAACTTTGGAAAGTCGGTCAATGACGACAAGAATAGCATCATTACCTTTCTGCGATTTGGGAAACCCAGTGATAAAGTCCATTTCAACATGGTCCCACTTCCATTCAGGAACAGCAATTGGTTGCAGAGTTCCGGCGGGCCTTGGATGTTCTGCTTTGACGCGACGGCAAACATCACATTCAGCAACATAGCGAGCAATGTCTTGCTTCATGTTTGACCACCAGAATCTTTGACGGATGTCTTGGTACATCTTGGTACTGCCGGGATGAATAGACAACGGAGTGTCGTGAGCTTCTTGCATGACCTCCTGAGTCATACCCAGGTTACCTTTAGAGGGGACCACTAGACGACTTTTAAAGAACAATGTGCCAGTATCATCAATAGTGAAGAACGAAGGCCTTCCTTCAGCGAGATAGCGCTTAATCTCGTGGGCTTGAGAGTCATAGCCCTGCAGCGTCTTGATGCTGTCCACGAGATCTGGTTTAGCAACCAGGGTATTAAGAGAACCCTGGGAAACAACGTGGAGGTTCATTTTGTAGGAACCTTCAGGAGGGGGAGCGAGTGCTCCAGGAGGAACAATGTGGAGATTCAGCTTTCTGAATTCTTCAATAAGCGAAGGTTGAACTTCGTGAAACTGGAGGTGACTGCAATAAGACTTGCGGCTCAAGGCATCGGCCATTACATTAGCCTTGCCAGGGGTATAAGAAATACCCAAGTTAAAATCCGCTACGGTCTCCATCCATCTCTGTTGACGGAGGTTCAGGTCTGGCTGAGTGAACAGATACTTCAGACTTTGATGATCGGTGTAGATCTCGCAACGATTACCGAGAAGGTAATGTCGCCACTGTTTTAGTGCATGGATGACGGCAGCAAGCTCGAGGTCATGTACTGGGTAATTCTCTTCGTGCGGACGCAATTGACGCGAAGCATAAGCAATTACTCTGCGGTCTTGCATTAGGACACCGCCTAATCCTTGACGGGAAGCATCACAATAGATGACAAAATCCCTCTGGGAATCAGGAGGGGCAAGCACTGGGGCAGAAGTCAGCTTGTCTTTGAGCATCTGGAAACTTTCCTGACACTTTTCCGTCCAATCGAACTTGACGCCTTTATGAAGCAGGTTAGTCAGGGGCTTGGCGATCTTGGAGAAGTTCTCGACAAATCGACGGCAATAGCTGGCGAGTCCGAGAAAACTTCGAACTTGCTTGACGTTCTTTGGAGGAGCCCAATCAAGAATAGCCTGAACTCGCTCGGGGTTGACGGCAATACCATCCTTGGAGATGACATGCCCAAGGTATGTTACTTCGGGAAGCCAGAATTCACACTTGGAAAACTTAGCATATAGTTGATGCTCTCGAAGTTTCTCCAGAACAAGTCGAAGATGTTCAGCATGTTCCTCTTCGTTCTTGGAGTATACTAGGATATCATCCAAGTAAACCACGACGAACTTGTCAAGGTATTCCATGAATATATAATTCATCAGGCGGGAGAATGTGGCGGGAGCATTGGTTAAGCCGAATGACATGACAGTGTACTCGTATGAGCCATATCGAGTAACGAAGGCGGTCTTTGGGATATCCTCTTCACGAACACGGATCTGGTGGTAACCCAACCTTAAGTCGAGTTTAGAGAACACTGATGAACCCGCCAGTTGATCATACAGATCGTTTATCCGAGGAAGGGGATATTTGTTCTGGATGGTTGCTTGGTTAATAGGACGGTAATCTTGGACCAATCGGTTTGATCCATCCTTCTTCCTGACAAAGAGAGAAGGTGCTCCCCAAGCGGAGGAACTTGGGCGAATGAAACCCTTACGAAGTGAAGCGTCGATTTCCTCCTTAAGTTCAAGGAGTTCATGCGGCGGCATCTTATAGGGTCGCTTGGCGATAGGAGTGGTGCCTGGTTTCAAGTCGATGACAAATTCGACAGCTCGAGCAGGGGGTATCCCTGGGAGTTCTTCTGGGAAAACACCTTGGAATTCGCGAACAACTGGAATGTTCTCGATGCCTTCAAGGGGTGATGCGTTTAACGCATTCAAGGCATAAAGTCTCGCCTTGGCATTTTGGATGATTTGAGCCTGGTAGCTTATTATTTCATCAGAAGGGTGTAGAAGATGGACGATCTTCGTGGCGCAAACTATAGAAGCAGTATGCGCTTTCAACCAATCCATTCCGAGAATGAGGTCGATACTACAAGACTTTAGTATGAAAGGGGAGGCATGAAACTCCAGCCCTTCAATTTCAACGGTGACGTCGTTGCTACCCATGGAGGTTTGACATTGACCCGCGGGGGTGTGTATTACTATTGCAGTGTTCATGACCTCACATTTAATGTCGTGTTTGTATGCAAATTCTTCGGACATGAATGAATGCGATGCTCCCGAATCAAATAAAACAGAAGCTGGTACTGAATTAACAAGGAGAGTACCCATCACGGTGGCAGGCTGGTCCTGAGCTTCTTTGAAATCGGTGTGGTTGGCCTGAATACGCCCATAAGTCTTGGCATTGTTGTTGCGAGGCTGATTGTTCCTACGGCCAGTTGCAGGAAGTGCCAGTTGGTTCTGGTTCTGAATGCAGTTCCTGGAAAAATGACCTGGCTGCCCACACTTGTAGCACAGACTATAATTGGGATTAGGAGCAGGAGCTCGGGGTGGTGGAGCTGGAAGTCCTGGCTGCCTAGGTGGTGGAGGCAGGCGTGGTGCAGTATAGGACCGTCTTGGAGCAGGTGCAGCTGGACGGTACACGCTGTTTGGAATCCAGATCCGACGCTTCTGTGCGGGCTGGCTCGAAGATGAACCAGTGTCACGGTTGCGCCTAAGAGATCCCTGGTGTGCCTGCAGACCAGTCTCGACCTGGATAGCCTTGTTCACCAAGATGGAGAAATTATCAAATTCATGCACAAGGAGCGCTAGCTTGATGTCAGCTTGAAGTCCTTGGCGAAACCTTTCCTGACGGCGAGCATCAGTGGGAATGTCTTCTTCAGCATAGCGGGATAATTCCAGAAACTCCCGCTGATAAGCTTCCACTGTCTTGTTGCCCTGGGTGAGGTTGCGGAACTCTTGCTTCTTCCGGTCCATGATTCCCTGGGGAATGAAACGGGCACGGAAGGCAGCTTGGAAATCCGGCCAAGTGATGATTGTGCCAGCTGGTTGAGTGCGCCTGTGGCTGTCCCACCATTGAGCAGCGGGGCCCTTGAGAAAGAAGGAGGCGAAGGTGACATAGTTTGCAGGGGCAACGCCACCAGATTCCAACTCATAGGTGATGTCGCGAAGCCAGTCATCCGCATCCAGGGGCTGAGTTGAGCCGCGGTAGACGGTTGGGTTGAGGCGCATAAAGTCCTGCAAGGTCCCTGGGCCCGGATACTGGTTCATATTGGGACGAGGAAACTGATCCATGATCCCTTGCATGAACTGACGTTGCAGTTCAAATTGCTGCATCATTCCAGCCATATAGTTCGGCGGTGGTGGATCGTTGGCACCACGTCCACGACCACGACCAGCGGGTCTAACCATCCTGCTAATTTTCAACAGGGGGGGTAGTTTAGTAAAAGCAAGCACGAGTGCTTAGCGACAAGCATGATGTAACTCGACAATAGTTTAAGCAGTGCATCAAATACATAAAAGTAGTCGATTAAGACATACAGATCCATACACAACGTCGGGTACAAGCGGACAGCATAACGGCGCAAATCAAAAGCTAGACATACTAGGCGGCGCGCAGGCACGCGGTAAGGAAGTACACAACGAGAGATAGCAAAGGCTACATCAACGTCGGAGAGAACCACTGTATCGGGGTAGCTGCGAGTGCGGACAACGAATGTTCGTCGCGGAAAGATCCTGTGCTCCATGTGCACTCTGATGCAGAACCCGGTCTCGAGCTGTAAGAAGAGGTCCACGTGTCGGTGTGTGACCCCCAACAATAGGCCAGTCAATACCAGCATACATCTGAGTCCTGTGCGGATAAAGGATGTGCTCCGGATGTATCCCTGCACGAACAGCGGGCAGCAACTGCGTCATAGCATCGTAGAGACGTGCTCGAGTGGCAACCAACTCGACGGCAAGAGCCCGAACAGTGCGATCCAGAGCCTGAGTGCACTGAATCAGAACGCGCGGGTCGTAGCGACGAGGCTCGTACGGGGCACAGATAGCTGTGTAGTATCCGGTAGCATCTCCAGCAGGGGCATACGGAATGTATCGGAACTCGGAGTCATCCAAGATAGCATTGTGCTCCCCTCGTAGATGTACGACAGCGGAGTAGGCGGCATCATGGACTGCCATCTCAATCGTCACGCCTAATCCGTGAAAAAGGTGTAGCTCGGTGTCTGAGTTGTTCTGCTGATCATAAATCCGAACTTCAGCATAGTACTGTTCCTGGTTGAACTCGCGGTAAACCTCATAAACCAAGTACTCAGGGTACCAACGGTAGCCAAGTCTGGTCATGAGAGCGATCAGGACAGCTGGAAACCCAGGGGTATTACGAGTCCAAGTGCGAAGCACAAGCTGTGTCGTAGGACGCGGTGGAAACAAACGGTCCATCTGAAAATAGAGGAAATTCAGGTTTGTCAAACGACAATAAGAGGTTTAACACAACTCGGAGAGAAAGGTTAAACAAAACAATGGAAAGGAAAATGATTATCAGACTAATCAGATCAACGACAGGGAAATCGCACAGATATCCAGCTCTCCGGGTAGACAGAATTTACGAGATCCTAAGTGTCGGCGTTAGCAAACTTCATTTAACCCGAGTAGAAGAGAGATCAGAGTCCCAGAGTATAGACGAGGAATAAAAGATCCTAATACCACCCAGTTGGCAATGTGGGCCCGTAAGCCACACAGCCAAGTTAGTAAAACGGTTTCCTTTGTCTAGACTCAACTTCGGCCAAGGAATTGGAAAGGGGGATTCCTACAGGCAGTCGGCTCTGATACCAACTTGTGGCGCCCCCTGCTCGATCGTACACTAATCATGCACGCAAACGTGTACGATCAAGATCAGGGACTCACGGGAAGATATCACAACACAACTCTAAAACATAAATAAGTCATACAAGCATCATAATACAAGCCAGGGGCCACGAGGGCTCGAATACAAATGCTCGATCATAGACGAGTCAGCGGAAGCAACAATATCTGAGTACAGACATAAGTTAAACAAGGTGCCATAAGATGGCTAGCACAAACAGGGATACAACCGATCGAACAGGCGCAGGGCCTCCTGCCTGGGATCCTCCTAACTACTCCTGGTCGTCGGCGTCCTGGACGTAGTAGTAGGCTCCGCCCTGGTGGTAGTAGTCGTCGTAGGTGGCGTCTGGCTCCTGGGCTCCAGCATCTGGTTGCGACAACCAGCAAGAAGGGAAAGGGGGAAAGGAGGGGGAAAGCAACCGTGAGTACTCATCCAAAGTACTCGCAAGCAAGGATCTATACTACATATGCATGGTATATGTGTAAAGAGGCAATATCGGTGGACTGAACTGCAGAATGCCAGAATAAGAGGGGGATAGCTAGTCCTGTCGAAGACTACGCTTCTGGCAGCCTCCATCTTGAAGCAATAGAAGAGAGTAGTTGGAAGTTAACCAAGCAACAACGCATAGCATAATCCTACCCGTCGATCCTCTCGTCGCCACCATGCGAGAGAGCGACCACCGGGTTATATCTGTCACTTGTAAGGGTGTGTTTTATTAAGTATCCATTTCTAGTTGTCATGAGGTCGGAATACAACTCCGGGTCGTCCTTTTACCGAGGGACACGGCTATTCGAATAGATAAACTTCCCTGCAGGGGTGCACCACATATTCCCCAACACGCTCGATCCCCTTTGGCCGGACACACGTTCCTGGGTCATGCCCGGCCTCGGAAGATCCACACGTCGCAGCCCCACCTAGGCTCAACAGAGAGGTCAGCACGCCGGACTAATCCTAGGCACTCTGGGGTCTGGGCCCATCGCCCAGTGCGCTCCTGCACGTTGCGTACGCGGCCGCGAGCAGACCTAGCAACCCACACGATCACGGCGGTTACGTTAGCGCGGTCCAACACGGCGCGCGCCGCTCAGTCGCTGACGTCAAGAAGGCTTCAGCTGATACCACGACGCCGGGATACCCATAACTACTCCCGCGTAGTTGGTTAGTGCGTATAGGCCAGTGGCCAGACTCAGATCAAATATCCAATCTCGTTAAGCGTGTTATTATGAAGTAAACGCGAACGCCGACCAGGGCTTGGCCCACCTGTCTCCTAGGTGGTCTCAACCTGCCCTGTCGCTCCGCCACAAAGATCCACTCAAAGGGCCGTTGGGACAAAGGTCCTTTCAGCTCCCAATCCGTGAATCACTCGCGGGTACTCTTCGAGCCGACCCGACTTTAGTCACCATTTGTATAGTATGTATATATGTATAGTTTAACCCGTGATCACCTCCCGAGTGATCACGGCCCGATAGTATAGCAAGGCAGACTGACAAGAATGCAGGGCCAATGATGATAAACTAGCATCCTACACTAGGCATTTAGGATTGCAGGTAAGGTATCAACAGATGTAGCAACAGTGTCAGGCTATGCATCAGACTAGGATTAACGGAAAGCAGTAACATGCTACACTACTCTAATGCAAGCAGTATAGAGGAGAATAGGCGATATCTGGTGATCAAGTGGGGGGGGCTTGCCTGGTTGCTCTGGCAAGTAGGGGTCGTCAACAACGTAGTCGGTCGAGGCACCAGCAGCTGCGTCGGTCTCGTAGTCTACCGAAGAGAAGAGGGGGAAGAAACAGTAAACACACGGCAATAATGCAACAGGGATGCATGACATGTCTAAATGATATGCCGGGGTGATATACAGCCTAACTAAGCGATTTAGTTAATTTAGGAATTTATTCGGATTTATTTAATTAAAGTTGGACACTATTCATTTATCGAAATCGGTCTAATTGTTCAACGTTCTCATAGCTGCGGGCGTCTGACGGAGATACCGAGGGCGTATCCGGGTTCGTATCGTCGTTCTGAGCAAGTTTCATGTATAAAATATTTTCATCGGAGTTACGGTTTAAAAGATATGATTTTCTAAAGTTTTTATTAATTTCTGAAATTTTAATTAATTATTTAATTCAACATTATCCGAAACAGTGCTGCGATGATGTCAGCATGACATCATGCTGATGTCAGCAGGCGCCCTGACAGGGTGGGTCCCACCTGTCATAGACTGTTAAATTAATTAGGGTTAACTAATTATATTACTGTTTAATTAACACTAATTAGTTAGTTAAATTAACCTAATCAGGATTAATTAACTAATTAATTAATTATTTTTATTATTTTTATTTTTATTTTTATTTCCTTTTTATTAAAACGTTCTGGGGCTGGGCCCCACATGTCAATGGGCCAGGGGGACTTAACGGGCGCTGGGTACGGGTAACGGGCGGGCGAACCCGCTCGAACGGGCACGGGCGATGGGGCGCGCCAGGGCGCCATCGCCGGTCGCGGGAGATGGCCGCGAGGGTGCGCGGCCGGCGGCCACGGCGCGGCTGGAGCCGCGGGGGGGGGAGGACCGGTGGCCGGAGGCGGCGTAGAGGGGCGAGGTGGGACTGGCGGCAGAGGTAGGCGAGGGTGAGGCGCAGGCAGCGCGCGGGGTAGTGAGTAGGGGCCGGCGAGGCAGAGAGGCCTCAGCGGGGCGAGGCGCTGGGCGCGGTGACCGCTGGGCGACGGGCACGGCCGGACGGCGCGGCGCATGGCCAGGGCACGGCCCGACCGCGGTGAGCGCGGGGCCGGAGCGCGCGAGGCGTGGTCACGGCCGGAGCGGAGCAACGGTGGGCGCGGCGGGAGCGCGGCAGGCGAGCGAGAGAGGAGGACCGGGGGCCTCACCGAGGGAGCGTAGGGACGGGGCAGTGGAGCGCGAGGAGGAAGACGGGGACGACGGCGGAGAGGAGAAGCAGGCCGGCGGGGGAGCGCTCCGGCGACGGCGTCCAACGGCAATGGCAACGGGGCGGCGTCGGGCGGCAGGGTCGGGGCGTCGCGGCGACCTCCACCTCTCGATCCCGATCCAATCGGGGGAGAGGGGGGGATATATCGGGAGAGGGGGGAAGTGGGGGGTGGCTGGTTAGGGTTTCCCCCCCCATGGGGATAAGGCAGGGGATGGGGCTGGGCCGGCCAGTTGGGCCAGGTGGGTCGGCCAGCTGGGCCGCCTGGCCCAGTTGGCCAGGGGGGCCTTTTCTTTTCTTTTGTTTTTCTGTTTCTTTTCCCTTTTCTTTATTCTCTTTTCTCTACTGTTAAATGTTTAGGCCCCAAATGGTTTTTGTAAAAAGTGTGACCTATTTCATAAATACCAGTGCATTATTCCTTAACACCTAAAATTAGTTTGGACAAAACATAATTCCATATTTATTTCAGATTTAATAAATGGTTATTAAATATTATCTTTATCCACTGTTTGAGGTTGTTCGAGTCACTTATCCAATTCCAATGATGTTGGTTTCAATTTTAGAATAGCCTCTGGAATATTTGTTATTTATCTGACATTTTAGTTTCTATGTTGGACAACTTTTATATCCCACTTTCATTTAAATTTGAATTTGACTTAGGAGTTGAAATGCAATATGATGCTAATGATGATTGTGCACTATTAATCATGATGACATGGCCTCATCAAAAGGGTGATCTCTGTAGCTTAATACAGGGGGTGTTACACGCGGGTACCCCTCAGGGTCGACCCGCCTTTCCAAGTAACATTGTAAAGTCCAAGTATCCGTGTGTCCATAACATCAGGGAATCCGAGGTATCACCCTCATTGAATTCCCACTCGATGTATCCGTCAAGGTGAACTAGGAGGAATCACCCTCACTGGGTCCACACTTGAGGTGTTGTACGACAGCGTCGTTATCGGAAGCGGTGAAGGAGGAATCACCCTCGATGACCACGACCGAATAGCTACTCTACAGAGTTAACATCAGAAGTGCTACAAGAGGTTTCACCCTCGGCACTCGATAGTAACGCTGCAGTGTCGTTACAACTAAGGGGGGTGATGTGCGGTGTCGGGGCCTGGTCTTCAATCCCGTTGATCGGGTCTTCTGACGATCCAGCGCGGCAGTCGGGATAAGTGGGGTCACTGATAGGTCTCTACCCAGCCTAGACTAAACAGTTTAGGATATGTAGGTAATTATCAACAGTAGGTTACAATGAACAGGCTATGCATCAGAATAGGTAAAGCAGCAGCAGCAGTAATTCTAATGCAAGCATGAGAAATTTAGAATGGGCGATATCGGTATGCTCAAGGGAGGGGCTTGCCTGGTTGCTCGGCGGCAAGGGCAAGCTCGTCTATGGTGTCTTCGGGATCCGGAGCTGCGTCGGTCTCGGGGACGACGTCAGGGTTGGGGGCTATCGAGAGAGAAGAGGGGGAGGAAACAGTATAAATATATAGCAAACATGAGCATGACAAATACGATACACGGTGCTAGGGGTAGTCTAACGCAGCATCACACGTAACAGACGGAGCGGGAGAATATCTGACGATATTTCCCGGGTCTTTGGAATTATCGGACAGAGGATAAGAGGGGAACGGTTGCAAGTTCGGATAGTTAGGGACGCGTGACGGACGAACGGACCGCGTATTCAGATTCGTCTCGTCGTTCTGAGCAACTTTCATGTACAAAGTATTTTCATCTGAGCTACGGATTATTTTATATGATTTTCTAAAGTTTTTATTAATTTCTGGAATTTATTTTTATTATTTAATTGCAACATTATCCAGAATAGTGTTTTGCTGACGTCAGCATGACGCATGGATGACGTCAGCAGTCAACAGGGGGCCGGCCAGGTCAAACCTGATATGTGGGGCCCACATGTCAGTGACTCAGTTAACTAAACAGAGTTAGCTTAATCTATTTAAACTAATTAGCAGGCGGGGCCCAGCAGTCAGTGGGTAATTAGTGTTTTAAATCACTAATTAATTTTATTAACGGATTATTTATTTAATAAAACGTTTTACCGAGCGGGACCCACATGTCATAGACACAGGGCCCGCCCAGTCAGCGTGGACTAGGTCAACGGGACCCAGTGGGGCCCAGAGTCAGTGGCTGGGCCGTGGGGCCCGCGGCGCCACGTCGGACCGGCCGCCAGAGTCGCGCCGGAGTGCCCAGACGCGGTGGCGAGCTCCGGCGAGCTCGGGTTTCGCCCTCAGGGCGTCTCCGGGGCCGTGGCTTGGCCCGTTCGAACGGGCGGCGAGCGCCGCGTCACGTGGTGGTGTTGGCGTGGTTGGGGGCCGCCGGGAACGGCGCCGGCGATGACCGCAGCGGCGATGGCGTTCGGGTGGTGCACGGGGTCGGCGCTACGGCGCGCTAGCGAGCGAAAGGAGAAGCTAGGTGTGGCCTGCGCGATGCGGGGAGCACGATGCGCACGGGCCCGAGGCCGTTTGGTCACCGGAACGGCACCGGCGACGAGCTAGGCGGCGGTGCATTCGGGCGAAAGAGGGGCGACGCGTACGGGCACGAAGAGCGCGCGGGGAGAGGGGGAGGGGGACGAGGTGCTCACAGCGAGTCTGTAGGTGAGCTTAGCGTGCGCGGGGAGGGCTCGGAGTGGCCGGAGTCGGCGATGGCGTGCGGCGGCCGAAGGTGGAAGATGACGGCGCCGGCGACGCAGCGACGCGTTCTAGCTCGTGGGGCTCGGGGGAGAGGCGTAGTCGACGGAGGCGAACCATGCGGGCACGGTCACGCGACGAGGCAGAGGCGGTGGCCGCGCGTGCTACGGCGGCGGTGCCATGGCTGCGCACTGGAGAGAGAGGAGAGGTGGTGTCCAGGGGAGAGTGAGGCGAGGGAGAGCCAGGGGGTCCGGGGTGCTGCTCATATACGCGGCAGTCGCGGCGACGCGCTGTCGACCGCGAGGGAGGGAGGGGCCTGGGCGTGCGCGCGTGCGTGCGCCAGGTGCTCGACAGCGAGCCCCGGGCATGAGCAGTACGAAGAGGACGAGCGAGTTGGGCTGGGCCGGCCAGGGGGGAATGGGCCGGCCTGGTTGGTGGCCTGGTGGCCAGCTGGGCCACGGCCCAGTTGGTCCGGGGGGGGCTTTTCCTTTTTCTTTTCTTTTCTCCTTTTATTTATCCATACCCCTGTTTTGTAAATAGTTAGGGCTCAAATTGAATTTTGTAAAACATGTGACCTGGTCCATAAATACCAGTGCTTAATTCCCTAACACCTAAAATTAGTTTGGGCAAAACATCATTTCATACTTAAATTAGATTTAATAAATGGTTATTAAATATTGTTTTTAGTCGCTGTTTGAAGATGTTTGAGTCACTTACCCAACTCCAATGATGTTGGTTTCAATTTTAGAATTGTCTCTGATTTATTTGCTATTTAATGAACAATTTAGTTTCTATGTTGGACAACTTTTATTTTCCACTTTCATTTAAATTTGAATTTGAGGTTAGGAGTTGAAATGCAATATGATGTTAATGATGATCATGCACTGATAATCATGCTGACTTGGCATTATCAAAATGGGATTACTGTGGCTAACCACCGGGGGTGTTACAAATCTCCTCTACTAACAAGAATTCTCGTCCCGAGAATTAAGAAGTAGAAGGAAAAAGTTCGGGGTATTCCGCACGAAGATTATCCTCGCGTTCCCAAGTGGCTTCATTTTCAGTATGATTTGACCACTGCACTTTGAGTAACTTGGTAACCTTCTGACGGGTTCGACGTTCAGCTTCATCGAGAATGCGGATCGGATGCTCCTTATAAGATAGATCATCTTGCAATTCGAGCATCTCGTGATCCACAGCTCGGTGCGGAGATTCCTTGAAGCATTTACGAAGTTGCGACACATGAAAGACGTCGTGGATATGGGAGAATTACGGCGGCAACTCCAGTTTATATGCCACCTGACCACGTCTAGCAATAATGTGGAAAGGACCAATGTAGCGTGGAGCTAACTTGCCCTTGATTCCAAAACGGTGAGTGCCCTTCATAGGGGTGACACGTAGATAAGCTTGATCACCAGGTTGATAAGTCAAACCCCATCGTTTGCGATCATAGTTGCTCTTCTGGCGGTCCTGAGCCGCCTTGAGATTTTCCCGGACAATACGGACTTGTTCTTCGGCGTGTTGAATAATATCTGGACCCACGAGCGGTCGTTCCCCAGTTTCTGACCAATTCAGAGGGGTTCGACACTTACGTCCATAGAGAACTTCAAAGGGGGCCATTTTCAAGCTGGCTTGATAGCTGTTGTTATAGGAGAACTCGGCATATGGAAGAGATTCTTCCCACTTCTTGCCAAACGATATAACACAAGCTCGCAACATGTCTTCAAGCACTTGATTAACTCGTTCAACTTGGCCTTGGGATTGAGGATGATAAGCTGAACTCCAGGTAATATGAGTTCCCATAGCCTTTTGGAAACTTTCCCAGAAATGACCAGTGAATATGCTGCCACGGTCTGAACTGATCTCTTTCGGAATACCGTGGAGTAAAACAATTCTGGAGATATATAACTCTGCTAACTGACTAGCAGTGATCGTCTCCTTGACAGGCAGGAAGTGTGCAACTTTGGAGAGTTGGTCGACGACGACAAGAATAGCATCGTGACCCTTCTGTGACCTGGGAAGTCCTGTAATGAAATCCATCTGAACCTTATCCCATTTCCATAAAGGAATAGGTAACGGTTGCAGAATTCCAGCAGGCTTCTGATGTTCTGCTTTAACGCGACGACACACATCACATTCAGCAACATAACGAGCAATGTCTTGCTTCATTCTGGACCACCAGTACCTTTGACGGAGATCACGATACATCTTGGTGCTACCCGGATGAATAGACAACGGGGTATCATGTGCCTCCTTCATGACTTTGTCAGTCATAAGCTCGAAGCGAGGTACCACAATGCGGTCTTTGAAATACAAGGTTCCATCTTCAGACAGCGAGAAATCCCTGTACTTTTCAAGGTGAAGATCTTTCTTCATCAGATCAACTTCAGCATCTTTAGCTTGTGCACTCTTAACAGCTTTCTCAAGGTCTGGTTCAACAACCAAGGTTTTTAAGTATCCTTGAGGAACTATCTCGATATTTAGCTTTCGAAGCTCTTCATACAGAAGGGGTTGCTGTAGCTGAACCTCAAGTTCGCAGCAATAGGATTTGCGGCTCAACGCATCAGCCATCACATTAGCCTTGCCAGGGGTATAGGATATACCCAAGTCATAGTCCGCAATGGTCTCCATCCATCTTTGCTGACGGAGGTTCAGAGATGGCTGAGTGAACAAGTACTTCAGACTTTTATGATCCGTGTATATCTCGCAACGATTACCGAGGAGATAATGTCGCCACAACTGCAGTGCATAGATGACAGCAGCTAGTTCTAGATCATGTACCGGATAATTCTCTTCATGCGGGCGCAACTGACGAGAGCCATAAGCAATCACTTTACGCTCTTGCATTAGGACACAGCCTAATCCTTCACGGGATGCGTCACAATAGATCACAAAGTCTTTACGGGAATCTGGAGGAGCAAGTACTGGGGCAGACGTTAGCTTGTCCTTGAGTGTTTGAAAGCTTTCCTGACATTTTTCTACCCATTCAAACTTAACGCCCTTGTGAAGCAGATCAGTCAACGGCTTAGCAATCTTAGAAAAATTCTCAACAAATCGACGGCAATAGCTTGCAAGGCCGAGAAAACTTCTCATTTGCTTGACGTTCTTCGGAGGAGTCCAGTCAAGAATAGCCTGAACTCGTTCTGGGTTAACGGCAATGCCATCTTTCGAAATCACATGGCCGAGATATGTCACTTCAGATAGCCAGAATTCACATTTAGAATATTTGGCATACAGTTGGTGTTCTCGGAGCCTTTCCAGTACAAGACGGAGGTGTTCAGCATGTTCTTCCTTATTCTTTGAATAAACCAGAATATCATCTAGATATACCACGACGAACTTGTCGAGGTAATCCATGAAGATGTAATTCATCAGACGGGAAAATGTGGCTGGAGCATTGGTTAAGCCAAATGACATGACAGTGTACTCATAAGAGCCATAGCGAGTAACAAAAGCAGTCTTCGGAATATCCTCTTCACGAACACGGATCTGATGGTAACCCAATCTCAAATCAAGCTTAGAGAATACTGAGGAACCAACAAGTTGATCATACAAATCATTGATCCGAGGAAGCGGATACTTGTTCTCAATTGTTGCTTGGTTGATTGGTCGATAATCCTGAACCAATCGGTTAGTTCCATCCTTCTTCTTAACGAAGAGTGAAGGTGCTCCCCAAGCAGAGGAACTGGGACGGATGAAACCTTTCTTAAGTGACGTGTCGATTTCTTCCTTAAGTTCCAAAAGGTGATGCGGAGGCATCTTATAAGGACGCTTCGCGATAGGTGTTGTGCCAGGCTTCAAGTCGATGACAAACTCAACAGCTCTAGCAGGGGGTATTCCCGGAAGTTCTTCTGGAAATACATCTTGAAAATCACGAACAACTGGAACGTTCTCGATGCCTTCAAGAGGTGAGGCATTCAATGCATTCAGAACATATATTTGAGTTTCCGCATCCTGAGCTATTCGAGCTGAGTATTGTACTTTCTGGCCAGAAGGGTGTGTGAGGCGGACTGTTTCAGAGGCACAGTCAATCAAAGCTTTATGAGGCTTCAACCAATCCATACCCAGAATAATGTCTATGTTGGAGGTCTTAAGGGAAATGAGAGAAACGGGGAACATCAATCCTCCAATCACAATGTGATTACCGTGGCTTATCCTGGTAGTTTGCCAATTAGCCCCGGGTGACTGGATTACCAATGGGGTGGACATCTTGTCGAAAGGGATATAATGGCTTCGTGCAAAACTTTCAGACATGAAGGAGTGCGACGCTCCAGAATCAAAGAGTACAGAAGCTGGGATTGAATTCACTAGAAGGGTGCCCATCAAAATATTGGTGTCCTGTCGAGCTTCTTCAATCTTGACATGGTTGACATGAACAAGCTGACTAGCAGGTGGTCTGGCATTATGCTTTCTGCTATGATGGTTCCGACGGCCCTTTTTACGGTCAACAGAACAACGTGATGAACTCTGCGGCTGACCCTGAGGACAGTTGAAAGCACGGTGCCCTGGCTGTCCACACTTGCGGCACAAACCATCATTATGGAGAGGAGCCACAACATTGGACTGTCCACCCTGAGTCGTTAACTGGCTTGGGGGCGGAGGCAGACATGGCGCCACATATGACGGCCTTGGTGCAGGGGCAGGTCGGTGATGAACATTGTGTGGGATCCAGACTCGACGTTTCTGAACAGGCTGACCCGAGGATAAGCCAGCTTCATGAGTGCGCTTGAGCGACTCCTGGCATTCAGTCAGAGCTGTTTCAATTTGAAAAGATTTGCTGACAAGCGTTGCGAAGTCTGTGCAATCAAGGACTGCAAGTGCGATTTTTATGTCAGTACGGAGTCCTTCACGGAATTTATCCTGCTTACGGGCGTCAGTGCAGACGTCATCTTCAGCATAGCGGGACAATTCAAGAAATTTCCTCTGATATTCATCCACAGTCATTGTGCCCTGGGTAAGTTTGCGAAACTCCTGCTTCTTCTGGTCCATCAGGCCTTGAGGAATGTACCGTGCACGAAAAGTCGACTGAAATTCCTGCCAAGTGGTTACGGTTTCAGCAGGCAACATACCCTTGTGGCTTTCCCACCATTGAGCCACTGGGCCCTTTAGGTGGAATGTCGCAAAGGTGACATAACTGGCAGGGGCAACATTAGCTGACTCCATTTCAAACAGGATGTCACGAAGCCAATCATCAGCATCCATAGGATTGGTGGAGTTGCGGAAAACGGACGGGTTGAGGTGCACAAATTCTGGCAGCGAGATCGGTCCAGGCTCCTGACGAGCCTCATTGCGTTCCAAACGTCTTACCAGACTCTCGTTGAGCTGACGGTTCAATTCAAACTGCTGCATCATTGCGGCAATATAGGGTGGAGGTGGAGGATCGTCAGCCATCCTGCCAAATCAACAGGGGCAATTTAGCTAGTAACTTGCAGGTGTATGGAATTATTTATGAAGTAACACGCACAACAGAAGGAAGTGCAATAGATACTTCATCATATTCGCACCAGACATTCAAAGCCACACATAGCCTCGGTTAGCATCCGGCATTACGACAGTTGAAAAGGGAAGGGCTAGACATCTAGGCGGCGCGCAGGCACGCGATATGGAAGTACACAACGAGACATAGCAAAGGCTACATCAACGTCGGAGAAAACTGACGGAGCGAGGAATCTGCAAGTGACAACACAGGGTGCCCTCGATAAGAGGATCCTGTAAGCAGAACCTGGCCCACAATCTTGAAGCAAGGGGGGATATTTTCAGAACTCCGGGTGGATGTGATCACGAGAGCCTAATGTTGGAGTTAGTAAAATCATTTAACCCGAATAGAAGAGAGGTCAGAGTCCCAGAGTAAAGGTCGAGGAGTAAAAGATCCTAATACCACCCAATTGGCGACATGGGCCCATAACCCACAGGTCCCAGGATCGAAACCTGGCTCTGATAACAACTTGTGACGCCCCCGGCCCGATCGTGCACTATTCATACACGCAAATGCACACGATCAAGCCTAAGGACTCACGGGAAGATATCACAACACAACTCTAAAACATAAATAAAGTCATACAAGCTTTATATTACAAGCCAGGGCCTCGAGGGCTCGAATACATAAGCTTGCGAACAAGCGTCAGCGGAAGCATCAGATATCTGAGTACAGATATAAAAGAAAGTACAGAAGGGCCTTTAGAAAGGCGGGGCAAAATAAAACACTACGATCGAAAGGCACAAGGCCTCCTGCCTGGGACCCTCCGATCCTACTCCTGGTCGTCAGTCAACTCGTAGTAGTATCCATCCTCTGGGTAGTAGTAGTAACGATCGTCGGGGCATCTGTCTCAGGGGGCTCCGTCCTCTGGTCGCGTCAAACTGATATGGGGAGAAAAAGGAAAACAAAGCAACCGTGAGTACTCAGAAGTACTCAGCAAGCAAGGATCTACGCTACATATGCAACATTATCAAGGGGAGGCTGTATATGTGGACTGGGCTGCAGAAATGCCAGAACAGAGAGAAGGCCTAGTCCTATCGAAGACTAGCATCTTCAGCGGTCTTGCAGCAGTTGAAGAGAGTAGAACAATACCATATAATGTAGCAGTAATAATATCAACCTCATCCTGAGATCCTTTCTCGACTCCCTGCGAGAAAGCAATCCCAGAGCCATAACGTCTTCAAACCTCGTCCTGAGATCCCTTCTCGACTCCCTGCGAGAAGCAATCCCAGAGCCATATATACAGGTCTCATCACAGGTATCCAGTTCTAAATTGTATCAATCAGGATACAACTCCGAGTGTCCTTTACCGTAGGACCGGCTATCGATAGAAATGTTCTTCCCTGCAGGGGTGCACCAACTTACCCAACACGCTCGATTAACTCCGGCCGGACACACTTTCCTGGGTCATGCCCGGCCTCGGCCAAACGACACATCGCAACCCTACCTACAACTCCGCAGAGAGGTCCCCGCCGGTCTACATCCTAAGCGCAAGGGGGTCTTGGCCATCGCCCCTCGCCCTCCGGGTCGTTGCGTGCCGGGCGAACCAGGCTCCACCCCTCAGGATGGTGCCAGCCCAGCCCGGCCGCAGTGCTGAACTGGACGTCTGACAGAGTTTTCGGCTGATGCATACGATGCAGAACGCCCATACTATGCCCACGTGATGGTTAGTGCTATCAGACCAGAGGCCTGCTCGGATCAAATATCCAAATCGCTAGGACTAGGGGCTTGCGGTAACGAGCAGAGACTCACGAAAGATGTGACCCCGTCGCCCCGTCTCGAGGACTTGCGGCAAGGGCCATGAATGCCCGGCCACGCCTCGTATTCAACACTCGGGCACCATCCAGGTCAACCCGTCTCGTAAAAGACTGTCGGGAACTCAGGTCCACCTCTACTGGGTGGTACCGCCTGTCCCTTCAGTCCTGTAGTAAAAGTAGCTTCCTCGGGTCCCCCTTCGGGGCCGACCTGTCTCTATCAAGGTTCAGCAGTAAAGTCACAGTAACCGTGTGTCCATAACATCAAGGAAATCTGAGGTATCACCCTCGACGGATGCCCACTCGATGTAACCGTCAAGTCGAACTTAGGAGGAATCACCCTCGATGAGTTCACACTTGATGTGTTGTACGACAGCGTCGTATCGGAAGTGGAGAAGGAGGAATCACCCTCGATGACCACGATCGAATAGCTACTCTACAGAGTTAACATCAGAAGTGCTACATGAGGTTTCACCCTCGGCACTTGATAGTAACGCTGCAGTGTCGTTACAACTAAGGGGGGGTGATGTGCGGTGTCGGGGCCTGGTCTTCAATCCCGTTGATCGGGTCTTCTGACGATCCAGCGCGGCAGTCGGGATAAGTGGGGTCACTGATAGGTCTCTACCCAGCCTAGACTAAACAGTTTAGGATATGTAGGTAATTATCAACAGCAGGTTACAACGAACAGGCTATGCATCAGAATAGGTAAAGCAGTAGTAGCAGCAATTCTAATGCAAGCATGGGAAATTAGAATGGGCGATATCGGGATGATCAAAGGGGGGGGGGCTTGCCTGGTTGCTCGGCGGCAAGGGCAAGGTCGTCTATGGTGTCTTCGGGATCCGGAGCTGCGTCGGTCTCGGGGACGACGTCGGGGTCGGGGGCTATCGAGAGAGAAGAGGGGGAGGAAACAGTATAAATATATAGCAAACATGAGCATGACAAATACGATACACGGTGCTAGGGGTAGTCTAACGCAGCATCACACGTAACAGACGGAGCGGGAGAATATCTGACGATATTTCCCGGGTCTTTGGAATTATCAGACAGAGGATAAGAGGGGAACGGTTGCAAGTTCGGATAGTTAGGGACGCGTGACGGGCGAACGGATCGCGTACTCGGATTCGTCTCGTCGTTCTGAGCAACTTTCATGTACAAAGTATTTTCATCTGAGCTACGGATTATTTTATATGATTTTCTAAAGTTTTTATTAATTTCTGGAATTTAATTAATTATTTAAATTAACATTATCCGAAACAGTGTCTTGCTGACGTCAGCATGACGTCAGCATGACGTCAGGACCACTGGGTCCCACCTGTCATACTCACATTAGGCTAATTAGTGATTAACTAATTAATTAACATTTAATTAAACTAATTAATTAAATTAGACTAATCTAAACAGGGTTAATTAACTTAATTAATTAACTAATTAATTAATTAATTATTTTTATTAATTATAATTTTTAATTTTTCAAAAAAAAAACGTTTCGGGGTGGGGCCCTGGGGTCAGTGGCCCAGGGGCGGACATGTCCGCGGCGCGGCTGCGTGGGGCCGGACAAGTCCGGGCCACCACGGGCACGGGCGCACGGGCGCTCGCCTAGGGGGGCGAGGACAGCTGGGCGGAAGGCCGGATGCGGTTGGCGACGGATGGCGGGCGGTGGAGTGCCGGGAAGGCGGGCGACAGACGAAGCAGCTGCACGAGGGTGAGGGGGGGGTGAGGTCGTGGCGGACGAGGGGAAGCGCGGCGTGGGCGCGATGTGCGGAGCGGAGGGACGGAGGGAGGAGGGAGGGGGTGGCGATGAGAGAGCGCGGGGCGACGGGGCCGGAAGGGGCGAGGCAGAAGAAGGGTGCGAGCGTGGGACGACGGGGCGGCGGGGCCGGCCGGAGCACGGCGGCCGGGCGGCGGCCGGAGGCGGGGAGGCGAAGGAAGAGAGGGAGGAGGTGGCCCTCACAGCGGGGCGCAGGGACGGGCAGGTGCGGGAGGGTGGCCGGAGGAGGCGGGCGGGGGGGGTCGCGGTGGCGGGGGGGCGGCGCGGGGAGGCGCGGGGCAGCGCGGATCGGGCCTGCGCCCGATCTGGATCGGGGGGGAGTGAGCGAGGGGGGGGTGGGGAGCGGCTAGGGTTTGGTCGGGTGGGGATATGGGGGGGAGGGGAGGGGCGCCGGCTGGGCCGGCCTGGCTAGCCCAGTGGCCAGCTGGGCGAGGGCCCAGCGAGGGGGGGGGGCTTTATTTTCTTTTGCTCTTTTTCTTTTTATAAATTCATATACCTCTGTTTAGTAAATAGTTAGGCCCCAAACCGAATTTTGTAAAAAGGGAGACCTAGTCCATAAATACCAGTGCTTTATTTCCTAACACCTAAAATTAGTTTGGGCAAAACATCATTTCATACTTAAATTAGATTTAATAAATGGTTATTAAATATTGTTTTTAGTCGCTGTTTGAAGATGTTTGAGTCACTTACCCAACTCCAATGATGTTGGTTTCAATTTTAGAATTGTCTCTGATTTATTTGCTATTTAATGAACAATTTAGTTTCTATGTTGGACAACTTTTATTTTCCACTTTCATTTAAATTTGAATTTGAGGTTAGGAGTTGAAATGCAATATGATGTTAATGATGATCATGCACTGATAATCATGCTGACTTGGCATTATCAAAATGGGATTACTGTGGCTAACCACCGGGGGTGTTACAATGGCAAGGTAGTGGATGAGTTCCGGTAGCACGACGGCGTGGTGACGGTGATGGTGAAGCTATCTCCGCAGGGCTTTGCCTAAGCACTACGAAAATATGACCGGGGGTGTAAACGGTGGAGGGGGGCGCCACACACGGCTAAGACAATGTTCTGGTGTGCTAGGTGCCCCCTTCCCACATATATATAGGTGGGGGAGGAGGGAGCAGCCAGGAGGGCACCACAAGTAGGCCGAATCCTACTTGGGGTCTACTCCCAAGTGGCGCCCCCTTGCCATGTTTAGGTGCGGGGGAAAGGCAGGGGAGGGAGGCGCCCCCCCCCCCCTCCCCTTTCCTTTCTCCCATGAGAAGGGGAAGGCAGGAGGGGCTAACCCTCCCCCTTTCCTTCCCTAGGGCTGGCCGGCCAGGGAGAGGGGTGCACCAGCCCCCTGTGGGCTGGTCTGTCCCTCCCTTGGCCCATTAGGCCCATAACACCTACCGGGGATGCCCGGAACCCCTTCCGGTGACCCGATGAGTACCCGGTGCACTCCGGAACTATTCCGGTGTCCGAATACCATCGTCCTATATATCAATCTTTACCTCTCGACCATTTCGAGACTCCTCGTCATGCCTGTGATCTCATCCGGGACTACAAACAACATTCGGTCACCAAATCATATAACTCATATAACACTATATCGTCAACGAACATTAAGCGTGCGGACCCTATGGGTCCGAGAACTATGTAGACATGACCGAGACACCTCTCCGGTCAATAACCAATAGCGGAACCTGGATGCCCATATTGTCTCCTACATATTCTACAAAGATCTTTATCGGTCGAACCATTATGACAACATACGTAATTCCCTTTGTCCATCGGTATGTTACTTGCCCGAGATTCGATCATCGGTATCTTCATACCTAGTTCAATTTCATTACCAGCAAGTCTCTTTACTCGTTCCATAATACATCATCCTGCAACTAACTCATTAGTCACTTTGCTTGCAAGGCTTCTTATGATGTGTATTACCGAGAGGGCCCAGAGATACCTCTCCGATATTTGGAGTGACAAATCCTAATATCGATCTATGCCAACTCAACAAACACCTTCGGAGATACCTGTAGAGCATCTTTATGATCACCCAGTTATGTTGTGACATTTGATAGCACACAAGGTATTCCTCCGGTATCCGGGAGTTGCATAATCTCATAGTCGAAGGAATATGTATTTGACATGAAGAAAGCAATAGCAATAAACTGAACGATCAATATGCTAAGCTAACGGATGGGTCTTGTCCATCACATCATTCTCCTAATGATGTGATCCCGTTATCAAATGACAACACATGTCTATGGTTAGGAAACCTTAACCATCTTTGATCAATGAGCTAGTCTAGTAGAGGCTTACTAGGGACACGGTATTTGTTTATGTATTCACACATGTATTTAAGTTTCCGATCAATACAATTCTAGCATGAATAATAAACCTTTATCATGAATAAGGAAACATAAAATAACAACTTTATTATTGCCTCTAGGGCATATTTCCTTCAGTCTCCCACTTGCACTAGAGTCAATAATCTATATTACATAGTAATGAATCTAACACCCATGGAGTCTTGGTGCTGATCATGTTTTGCTCGCAGAAGAGGCTTAGTCAACGGGTCTGCTACATTCAGATCTGTATGTATTTTGCAAATCTCTATGTCTCCATCATTGACCTTTTCATGAATGGAGTTGAAGCGTCCCTTGATGTGTTTGGTTCTCTTGTGAAACCTGGATTCCTTCGCCAAGGCAATTGCTCCAGTGTTGTCACAAAAGATTTTCATTGGAACCCGATGCACTAGGTATTACACCTAGATCGGATATGAACTCCTTCATCCAGACTCCTTCATGCGCTGCTTCCGAAGCAGCTATGTACTCCGCTTCACACATAGATCCCGCCACGATGCTTTCCTTGGAACTGCACCAACTGATAGCTCCACCATTCAATATAAATACGTATCCGGTTTGTGACTTAGAGTCATCCGGATCAGTGTCGAAGCTAGTATCGACGTAACCATTTACGACGAGCTCTTCGTCACCTCCATAAATGAGAAACATATCCTTGGTCCTTTTCAAGTACTTTAGGATGTTCTTGACCGCTGTCCAGTGATCCACTCCTGGATTACTTTGGTACCTCCCTGCCAGACTTATGGCAAGGCACACATCAGGTCTGGGTCACAGCATAGCATACATGATAGAACCTATGGCTGAGGCATAGGGAATGACTTTCATTTTGTCTCTATCTTCTGCAGTGGTCGGGCTTTGAGTCTGACTCAACTTCACACCTTGTAACATAGGCAAGAACCCTTTCTTTGACTGATCCATTTTGAACTTCTTCAAAACTTTGTCAAGGTAAGTGCTTTGTGAAAGTCCTATTAAGTGTCTCGATCTATCTCTATATATCTTCATGCCCAATATATAAGCAGCTTCACCGAGGTCTTTCATTGAAAAATTCTTATTCAAGTATCCTTTTATGCTATCCAGAAATTCTATATCATTTCTAGTCAACAATATGTCATCCACATATAATATCAGAAATGCTACAGAGATCCCACTCACTTTCTTGTAAATACAGGCATCACCGTAAGTCTGTATAAAACCATATGCTTTGATCACCTCATCAAAGCGTATATTCCAACTCCGAGATGCTTGCACTAGTCCATAGATGGATCGTTGGAGCTTGCACACTTTGTTAGCACCTTTAGGATCGACAAAACCTTCCGGTTGCATCATATACAACTCTTCTTTAAGAAATCCATTAAGGAATCCAGTTTTGACGTCCATTTGCCAGATTTCATAATTATAAAATGCGGCAATTGCTAACATGATTCGGACAGACTTAAGCATCGCTACGGGTGAGAAAGTCTCATTGTAGTCAACTCCTTGAACTTGTCGAAAACCTTTCGCGACAAGTCGAGCTTTGTAGACAGTAACATTACCATCAGCGTCAGTCTTCTTCTTGAAGATCCATTTATTCTCAATGGCTTGCCGATCATCGGGCAAGTCCACCAAAGTCCACACTTTGTTCTCATACATGGATCCTATCTCAGATTTCATGGCCTCAAGCCATTTATCGGAATCTGGGCTCATCATAGCTTCTTCATAGTTCGTAGGTTTGCTTTGCTCTAGTAACATGACTTCCAGGACAGGATTACCGTACCATTCTGGTGCAGATCGTGCTCTGGTCGACCTACGAGGTTCAGTAGCAACTTGATCTGAAGTTTTATGATCATTATCATTTGCGTCCTCTCTAGTTGGTGTAGGCATCACGGGAACGGATTTCTCTCATGTGCTACTTTCCAATTTGAGAGAAGGCACAATTACCTCATCAAGTTCTACTTTCCTCCCACTCACTTCTTTCGAGTGAAACTCCTTCTCTAGAAAGGACCCATTCTTGGCAACAAAGATCTTGCCTTCGGATCTGTGGTAGAAGGGTGTACCCAATTGTTTCCTTAGGGTATCCTATGAAGACGCACTTTTCCGATTTGGGTTCGAGCTTATCAGGCTAGAGCGATTTGACATAAGTGTCGCAACCCCAAACTTTAAGAAACGACAACTTAGGTTTCTTGCCAAACCACAGTTCATACAGTGTCATCTCAACAGATTTAGACGGAATCCTATTTAACGTGAATGCGGCTGTCTCTAATGCATAACCCCAAAACAATAGTGGTAAATCGGTAAGAGACATCATAGATCGCACCATATCTAATAAAGTACGGTTACGACGTTCGGACACACCATTACGCTGTGGTGTTCCAGGTGGCGTGAGTTGTGAAACAATTCCAGATTGTTTTAAATGAAGGCCAAACTTGTAACTCAAATATTCGCCTCTGCGATCAGATCGTAGAAACTTTATTTTCTTGTTACGGTGATTCTCCACTTCACTCTGAAATTCTTTGAACTTTTCAAATGTTTCAGCCTTGTGTTTCATCAAATAGATATACCCATACCTACTCAAATCATCTGTGAAGGTCAAAAAATAACGATACCCGCCGCGTGCCTCAACACTCATCGAACCGCATACATCGGTATGTATTATTTCCAATAAGTCATTAGCTCGCTCCATTGTTCTGGAGAACGGAATTTTAGTCATCTTGCCCATGAGGCATGGTTCGCAAGTATCAAATGATTCATAATCAAGTGATTCCAAAAGTCCATCTGCATGGAGTTTCTTCATGTGCTTTACACCAATATGACCTAAACTGCAGTGCCACAAGTATGTTGCACTATCATTATCAACTTTGCATCTTTTGGCATCAATATTATGAATATGTGTATCACTATGATCGAGATTCAACAAGAATAGACCACTCTTCAAGGGTGCATGACCATAAAAGATATTATTCATATAAATAGAACAACCATTATTCTCTGACTTAAATGAATAACCATCTCGCAATAAACAAGATCCAGATATAATGTTCATGCTCAACATGGGCACCAAATAACAATTACTCAGGTCTAAAACTAATCCCGAAGGTAGATGTAGAGGTAGTGTGCTGACGAAGATCACATCAACCTTGGAACCATTCCCGATGTGCATCGTCACCTCGTCCTTAGCCAATCTTCGTTTATTCCGTAGCTCATGTTTCGAGTTACAAATATGAGCAACCGTACCAGTATCAAATACCCAGGCACTGCTATGAGCATTAGTAAGGTACACATCAATAACATGTATATCAAATATACCATTGTTCACTTTGCCATCCTTCTTATCCGCCAAGTATTTGGGGCAATTCTGCTTCCAGTGACCAGTCCCTTTGCAGTAGAAGCACTCAGTTTCAGGATTGGGTCCAGCTTTGGGCTTCTTCCCGGGAGTGGCAACTTGCTTGCCATTCTTCTTGAAGTTCCCTTTCTTTCCCTTGCCCTTTTTCTTGAAACTATTGGTCTTGTTAACCATCAACACTTGATGCTCCTTCTTGATTTCTACCTCCGCGGCCTTAAGCATTGCGAAGAGCTCGGGAATTGTTTTATTCATCCCTTGCATATTATTGTTCATCACGAGTTCTTTGTAGCTTGGTGGCAGTGATTGAAGAACTCTGTCAATAACACAATCAATTGGAAGATCAACTCCCAGCTGAGTCAAGTGATTATAATACCCAGACATTTTGAGTATGTGTTCACTGACAGAACTGTTCTCCTCCATCTTGCGGCTATAGAACTTGTTGGAGACTTCATATCTCTCAACCCAGGCATTTGCTTAAAATATTAACTTCAACTCTTGGAACATCTCATATGCTCCATGACGTTCAAAACGTCTTTGAAGTCCCGGTTCTAAGCCGTAAAGCATGGCACACTGAACTATTGAGTAGCCATCAGATCGAGCTTGCCAGACGTTCATAACATCAGCTTCAGCTCCTGTAGCAGGCCTTTCACCTAGCGGTGCATCAAGGACATAATTCTTCTATGCAGTAATGAGGATAATCCTCAAGTTATGGACCCAGTCCGTGTAGTTGCTACCATCATCTTTCAACTTAGCATTCTCTAGGAACGCATTAAAATTCAGGGGAACGGTAGCTCGGCCCATTGATCTACAACATAGATATGCAAAACTATAAGACTAAGTTCATGATAAATTAAGTTCAATTAATCAAATTACTAATGAACTCCCATTTAAATAAACATCCCTCAAGTCATCTAAGTGATACGTGATCCAAATCAACTAACCCATGTCCAATCATCATGTGAGATGGGGTAGTCATCAATGGTGAACATCTCTATGTTGATCATATCTACTATATAACTCACGTTCAGCCTTTCGATCTCCAGTGGTCCGAGAACATGCTAGGCTCGTCAAGTTTAACCTAAGTATTCTGCATGTGTAAAACTATCTTACACCCGTTGTATGCGAACGTAGAGTCTATCACACCCGATCATCACGAGGTGATTCAAAACGACAAACTTTGGCAATGGTGCATACTTGGGGAGAACACTTTTATCTTGAAATTTAGTGAAGGGATCATCTTATAATGCTACCACCATTCTAAACAAAATAAGATGCATAAAGGATAAACATCACATGCAATCAAAATATGTGACATGATATGGCCATCATCATCTTGTGCTTTTGATCTCCATCTCCAAAGCATCGTCATGATCTCCATCGTCATCGGCTCGACACCTTGATCTCCATCGTTGTGTCGGGGTCGTCTCGCCAACTATTGCTTCTACAACTATCGCTAACGCATAGTGATAAAGTAAAGCAATTACATGGCGCTTGCACTTCATACAATAAAGAGACAACCCTAAGGCTCCTGCCGGTTGTCGATATTAAAAAACATGATCATCTCATACATCAACATATATCACATCATATCTTGACCATATCACATCACAACATGCCCTGCAAAAACAAGTTAGACGTCCTCTACTTTGTTGTTGCAAGTTTTACGTGGCTGCTACGGGTTTCTAGCAAGAACCGTTCTTACCTATGGCAAAAACCACAACGGTGTTTCATCAAGTTTGCAGTTTTAACCTTCTTCAAGGACCGGCCATAGTCAAATTCGATTCAACTAAAGTAGGAGAAATAGACACCCGCCAGCCACCTTTATGCAAAACTAGTTGCATGTCTGTCGGTGGAACCGATCTCATTTGCGTGGATATGTAAGGTTGGTCCGGGTCGCTTCATCCCACAATACCACCGAATCAAAATAAGACATTGGTTGTAAGCACTATGACTATCACCGCCCACAACTCTTTGTGTTCTACTCGTGCATATCATCTACGCATAGACCTGGCTCTGATACCACTATTGGGAAATGTTGCATGGAAAACAAAAAAAATTCTATGCACACGCAAGATCTATCAAGGAGATGCATAGCAACGAGAGGGGAGAGTGTGTCTGTGACGCCCCCGGCTTAATCGTGCACTAATCATACATGCAAATGCACACGATCAAGCCTAAGGACTCACTTGAAGATATCACAACACAACTCTAAAACATAAATAAAGTCATACAAGCTTTATATTACAAGCGAGGGGCCTCGAGGGCTCGAATACATAAGCTCGCATACAAGCGTCAGCGGAAGCATCAGATATCTGAGTACAGATATGAAACAGAAACAGATAAGCCTTTAAGAAGGCGGGGCAAAACAAAAACTATGATCGAAAGGCGCAGGCCTCCTGCCTGGGACCCTCCGAACCTACTCCTGGTCGTCAGCCAACTCGTGGTAATAACCATCCTCGGGGTAGTAGTACTAATCGTCGACAGGGGCAGCTGGCTCCGGGGCTCCGTCATCTGGTCGCATCAAATGGATATGGGGAAAAAGAGGAAGCAAAGCAACCGTGAGTACTCATCCGAAGTACTCAGCAAGCAAGGATCTACACTACATATGCAACATTATCAAAAAAAGGTTGTATATGTGGACTGGGCTGCAGAAATGCCAGAATGGAGAGACGGCCTAGTCCTATCGAAGACTAGCATCTTCAGCGGTCTTGCAGCATTAGAAGAGTGTAGATTAGTACAGTATAAAGTAGTAGTATTATTAAGTATCAACCTCGGCCAGAGATCCTTTCTCGACTCCCTGCGAGAAAGCAATCCCAGAGCCCTAATATCCATATCTCATCACAAGTATCCAGTTCTAGTTGTAACGATCGGGATACAACTCCGAGCGTCCGTTACCGAGGATCCGGCTATGCATAGTTTAGTTCTTCCCTGCAGGGTGCACCAACTTACCCACCACGCTCGATTAACTCCGGCCGGACACACTTTTCTGGGTCATGCCCGGCCTCGGCCAAACGACACACCGTAGTCCTACCTAGGCTCAGCAGAGAGGTCCCCGTCGGTCTACATCCTAAGTGCTCAGGGGTCTTGGGCCATCGCCCTGTGCACTCTGGGTCGTTGCGCACACGGTGAAGCCAGGCACCACCTCTGCCTGGATGGCGCCGGTCCGTCCATGCCGCTATGCTGAACTGGACGTCTGACAAAGCTTTCGGCTGATGCATACGATGCAGAGTGCCCATAACTATTCCCGCGTGATGGTTAGTGCTATCGGGCCAAAGGCCCACTCAGATCACATATCCAAATCGTTAGTGTATTGGTAGTGCGGTAACGAGCAGAGACTCACGATCGATGTGACCCCATCGCCCTGTCTCGAGGACTTGCGGCAAGGGCTAAGAATGCCCGGCCACGCCTCGTAATTATCTCTTGGGTACCCTCCAGGTCAACCCGTCTCCACATCACTCGCGGGTACCCCTCAGGGCCGACCCGATGTCATCATGGTTCTGTGTTAAGTCAAAGTAACCGTGTGTCCAAACACCAGGGGGAAACCTGAGGAATCACCCTCGATGGAATTCCACCCGATGTAATCATCAAGGTGAACCAAGGAGGAATCACCCTCTAGGTTCACACTTGAAGTGCTGCACGACAGAGTCGTATTGGGAGTGGTGAAGGAGGAATCATCCTCGATGACCACGACCAATTAACTACCTTACAAGGTTAACATCAGAAGTGCTGATGAGGTATCACCCTCGGCACTCGATAGTAACCCAGTAGTGTCGTACAACTAAGGGGGTGATGTGCGGTGCCGGGGCCTGGTTGTCGATCACGTTGATCGAGTCATCTGATAATCCGGCGGGGGCAACTGGGTCAAAGTGGGGTCTCTGGTGGGTCTCTATCCAGCCTATACTAAGCAGTTTAGGATAAGCAGGTAAGGTATCAATAGCAGGTTACAATAAACAGGCTATGCATCAGAATAGGATAACTCAAAGCAGTAGCAAATTCTAATGCAAGCAGGAGGGAGAAAGAATAGGCGATATAGGCATGTTCAAAGGGGGGTGCTTGCCTGGTTGCTCGGCGGCAAAGACAGGGTCGTCGGTAGTGTAGCCAGTCTCCGGAGCTGCGCCGATCTCGGGGGCTATCGGAATAGAAGAGGGGAAGAAACAGATAAATACCCGGCAATAAAAGCAATCACAAAGCATGACATGGCAATAAGCGGTGCTAGGGGTGACCTAACGCAGTGCTACACGTCACAGACGAAGCGGGAAAATATCTGGGATATTTTCCCGGCATTTAGCTCGGTCTCGGTATATTGAACCGGAGGGGAAGGTTCCATGTTCAGGTAGTTAGAGGCACCTGACAGGCGTGTGGTTAGCGTATCCAGATTCGTCTCATCGTTCTGAGCAACTTTCATATATAAAGGTTTTCGATCCGAGCTACGGTTTAATTTCTATGAATTTTCAAAGATTTAAACAATTTATGGGTTTGTTTTAATTATTAATTTCGAATTATCCAAAACAATCTAGGGTGACGTCAGCATGAGATCATTGTGATGTCAGCAGTCAGCTCTGGCCGTTGACTGGTCAATCTGACGCCTGGGACCCACCTGTCATTGACAGTGGGGATTTTAACAGAGTTTAAACTAACCTAATTAACTAGTTAACCTACTAGGTCCCACTGTCATTGTCACATTTTAACTAACATATTAATTTAATTAGTAATTTAGCTAACTAACTAGGTGGGGCCTACTAGTCAGTGACTGGACCTGGTCCAGTCAGCAGTGTTGACCCAGTCAACAGGGTCGTGGGCACGTTGGCAGCGTCACAGGGGGGCGCCAGGTGGCCGCCAGGTCAGCTCCGGCGACCGGAGTGATGCCGGCGAGCCTCCCCACGGCGGTGCATCGCCGGAGTTGGCCGGAAAATGCGTACGGGGCATGGCTAGGGTCGGACTTGGGCTCTACGGGCGCGGCTCATTGTCGCGCATGCGATGGCGCCGTCAGTTAGCGCCGGGGGTGGCCGGAACATCGCCGGAGACGAGCAGGGGCGGCGTCGGCGTTCGGCCTTGCACGGGCGCGAGGCTGCAGGGTGCTAGCGGGCTGGCTAAGGGGCTCGCTGGCCCCCTGGGAGGGCCAGGAGTGCGACGCTGTGCTCAGCAGCGACGGACACAAGCCCAGGCCATGGCAGGAACAAAACGCGGCGGCGCCGGAGCTACTGGTGCGGCGGCGAGCGTGCTCGAGCTCGAAATCGAAGCAAAACAGGAGGGGTTGGGTGCGCATGCTCACCACGAACTCGATGCGGCAGTCGATGGAGTCAGGGAGGCACCGGAGTGGCGGCATTCGGAGAAGAACGGCGATGGCCGTGGCGGAGGGGATCGACTCGATCCCGGCGCGGTGGTGATCCCCGGCTCGAGCTGCTCCTCGATGTCGATGTAGACGACGACGATGCTTCTCCTGGTCATCCTCATGAGGCGCGGGGAGGCCGGTGGCCATGGCTACCACGGTGGCGCGGCGATGGGAGCGTACGGGAGAGGAGGAGAGAGCTCGGGCGAGCGAGAGAGAGGGGAAAGGGAGTGGATGAGGACAACAGGGAGGCTGAGGAGGTCGGCCTTATCCCCTCCGCGGCCACTGTGGCACCGCGGTGTCGGCCGCTCGCCGGTGCGAGCACGCGCGTCCATGGCGGCGTCGACATGGGGAGGAGGGAGACGACGTGGGCTCTGTTGGGCTGGGCCTGCACACTGTGCACTAAGGCCCAGCCAACAATGGCCCTTTTTCTTTTCTTTATTTCTGTTCTTTTCCATTTAGATGAAAACAGAGAAGGTTGGGGAATTATTTGGACATCCAAATTATATTTTAAAAAAAGTGGGACCAAGCCACAAAATCCAGGGTGATATTTGGCACTACCACAAATATTTTGGTGGCAAGCTGAATTCATATAGATTTTTCACAAATGAAATAGCATTTTAGAAATGCTGAAATGCACTAGATTAATTGCTACTGCTCATTTTAGCAAATAGGTGTTGTTGTTTTCCTGAACAAATATTTGTTTTGAAATATTTGCTAAATTATGAACATTTTTCCAGCAACTTTTGAGCAACTTTAAAATTTCACTTGAATTTGAATAGAACTCAGAGAAGAAGTTTGAAATGAGTTGCTTATCCACTGTGATCAAGAGTTGAAATGATGATGACTTAGCATGTTTAAGAGGTGATCACTGTAGTTGATACAGGGGGTGTTACAGTGTCTATGTACCCTCGTAGACCGTAAGCAGAAGCGTTTGAAAACGCGGTTGATGTAGTCGAACTTCTTCGTGTTCCAACCGATCGAGCATCGAACGTACGGCACCTCCGCGTTCAACACACGTTCAGCTTGATGACATCCTCCGCCTTCTTGATCCAGCAAGATGGCGATGTAGTGGATGAGTTCCGGCAGCACGACGGTGTGGTGACAGTGATGGTGAAGCTATCTCCGCAGGGCTTCACCTAAGCACTATGAAAAAATGATCGGGGGTGTAAACGGTGGAGGGGGGCTCCGCACACGGCTAAGACAATGTTCTGGTGTGCTAGGTGCCCCCCTCCCACATATATATAGGTGGGGGGAGGAGGGAGCAGCCAGGAGGGCGCCCCAAGTAGGCCGAATACTACTTGGGGTCTCCTCCCAAGTGGCGCCCCCTTGCCTTGTTTAGGTGCGGGGGAAAGGCGGGGGAGGGAGGCGCCCCCCCCCCCCCCTTTCCTTTCTCCCATGAGAAGGGGAAGGCAGGAGGGGCTAACCCTCCCCCCTTTCCTTCCCTAGGGCCGGCCGGCCAGGGAGAGGGGCGCACCAGCCCCTATGGGCTGGTCTGTCCCTCCCTTGGCCCACTAGGCCCATAACACCTACCGGGGGTGCCCGGAACCCCTTCCGGTGACCCGATGAGTACCCGGTGCACTCCGAAACTATTCCGGTGTCCGAATACCATCGTCCTATATATCAATCTTTACCTCTCGACCATTTCAAGACTCCTCGTCATGTCTGTGATCTCATCCGGGACTCCGAACAACATTCAGTCACCAAAAATCATATAACTCATATAACACTATATCATCAACGAACGTTAAGCGTGCGGACCCTACGGGTTCGAGAACTATGTAGACATGACCGAGACACCTCTCCGGTCAATAACCAATAGCGGAACCTGGATGCCCATATTGGCTACTACATATTCTACGAAGATCTTTATCGGTCGAACCGTTATGACAACATATGTAATTCCCTTTGTCCATCGGTATGTTACTTGCCCGAGATTTGATCGTCGGTATCTTCATACCTAGTTCAATCTCGTTACCCACAAGTCTCTTTACTCGTTCCGTAATACATCATACTGCAACTAACTCATTAGTCACTTTGCTTGCAAGGCTTCTTATGATGTGTATTACCGAGAGGGCCCAGAGATACCTCTCCGATATTCGAAGTGACAAATCCTAATCTCGATCTATGCCAACTCAACAAACACCTTCGGAGATACCTGTAGAGCATCTTTATGATCACCCAGTTACATTGTGATGTTTGATAGCACACAAGGTATTCCTCCGGTATCCGGGAGTTGCATAATCTCATAGTCGAAGGAATATGTATTTGACATGAAGAAAGCAATAGCAATAAACTGAACGATCAATATGCTAAGCTAACGGATGGGTCTTGTCCATCACATCATTCTCCTAATGATGTGATCCCGTTATCAAATGACAACACATGTCTATGGTTAGGAAACCTTAACCATCTTTGATCAATGAGCTAGTCTAGTAGAGGCTTACTAGGGACACGGTATTTGTTTATGTATTCACACATGTATTTAAGTTTCCGATCAATACAATTCTAGCATGAATAATAAACCTTTATCATGAATAAGGAAATATAAAATAACAACTTTATTATTGCCTCTAGGGCATATTTCCTTCAAGAACCCCAGTGTTTACGGTCATAATTGCTCTTTTGGCGGGACTGGGCCACCTTGAGATTATCCCGAACAATGCGGACTTGCTCTTCAGCTTGTTGGATAATGTCTGGACCAATGAGCGGCTGTTCCCTAGTTTCTGACCAATTCAGAGGGGTTTGACACTTATGTCCATAAAGTACCTTGAAGGGTGCTATCTTCAAGCTAGCTTGATAGCTGTTGTTATAAGAGAATTCAACATAAGGGAGAGATTCTTCCCATTTCTTGCCAAAAGAGATAACACAAGCACGCAACATATCTTCAAGAATTTGATTGACTCGCTTGACTTGACCTTGGGACTGGGGGTAATAAGCAGTGCTCCGGGTTATATGAGTTCCCATTGCTTCTTGGAAACTATCCCAGAACTTCGAGGTGAATATGCTGCCACGGTCTGAACTGATCTCCTTTGGAATGCCGTGGAGTATCAATTCTGGAGATATAGAAGTTTGCTAATTGACTAGCAGTAATCATCTCCTTGACTCGCAGAAAGCGAGCAACTTTGAAGAATTGGTCGATGACGACAAAGATAGCATTGTTACCGTTTTGTGATCTGGGGAGACCAGTGACAAAATCCATTTGCATCTTATCCCATTTCCATTCAGGAATAGGAAGTGGTTGCAGAAGTCCAGTTGATTTCTGATGTTCTGCTTTGACGTGACGGCAAACGTCACATTCTTTGATATACCGAGCAATGTCTTGCTTCATCTTAGACCATCAGTACTTCTGACGAATGTCTAGATACATCTTGGTACTTCCCGGATGAATAGATAGAGGAGTGTCATGTGCTTCTTTCATCACTTTCTCTATCATAAGTTCAAATCGGGATACCACAATGCGATCTCTGAACTACAAAGTTCGATCTTCAGCAATCGAGAAATCTCTGGCTTTCTCAAGAGCAAGATCCCATTTCATTTGATCAACTTTAGCGTCTTTGGCTTGAGAGGACTTAATAGCCTTCAAGAGAGTTGGTTCCAGAACATGGTTATTGAAAGAACCCTGTGGAACAAGGTGAAGGTTCAACTTGCGAAGTTCTTCATGAAGGCGGGGTTGAGCTTTCTAGACCATGTAGTTGTTGCAATAAGACTTGCGACTCAGGGCATCGGCCATAACATTAGCCTTGCCAGGGGTATAGGAAATACCGCAGTCATAGTCTGTAATAGCTTCCATCCATTGTTGCTGACGGAGGTTCAAATCTGGCTGAGTAAACAGGTACTTCGGACTCTGATGATCGGTGAAGATCTCGGAACGGTTACCGAGAAGGTAATGTCTCCACAGCTTTAGTGCATATATAACTACAGCAAGTTCAAGGTCATGAGCTGGGTAGTTCTCTTCGTGAGGGTGCAACTGACGAGAGGCATAAGCAATCACCTTGCGCTCTTGCATTAGGACATAGCCTAATCCCTGACGAGATGCGTCACAATAGATGACGAAGTCCTTGCGAGAATCTGGAGGAGCAAGCACTGGGGCAGAAGTCAGCTTGTCCTTGAGTGCCTGGAAACTTTCCTGACACTTTTCTTTCCAACTGAACTTAACGCCCTTGTGAAGCAGATTAGTTAACGGCTTTACAATCTTGGAGAAGTGCTCGACAAAACGGCGGCAATAGCTGGCGAGTCCGAGAAAGCTTCTGACTTGTTTGACATTCTTTGGGGGAGTCTAGTCAAGAATGGCCTGAATTCATTCTGGGTTGACAGCAATACCATCCTTGGAGATTACATGACCAAGGTAGGTTACTTCGGGTAACCAGAACTCACACTTGGAGTATTTGACATATAGTTGATGCTCTCAAAGCTTTTCCAGTACAAGACAAAGATGTTCAGCATGTTCTTTTTTATTCTTGGAATATACAAGGATATTATCTAGATAAACCATGATGAACTTGTCGAGGTATTCCATGAATATATAGTTCATCAGACGAGAGAATGTCGCTGGAGCATTGGTTAAGCCGAAAGACATGACGGTGTACTCGTATGAACCATAGCGAGTAATGAATGCGGTCTTTGGAATATCCTCTTCACGAACCCGGATATGATGGTAACCCAACCTCAAGTCGAGTTTAGAGAATACAGAGGAACTAGCAAGTTGATCATAAAGATCGTTGAACCGAGGAAGGGGATACTTGTTCTGAACTGTTGCTTGGTTGATAGGTCTGTAGTCTTGGACCAAATGATTCATTATGTCCTTCTTCTTGACAAAGAGAGAAGGTGCTCTCCAAGCGGAGGAACTTGGACGAATGAAACCCTTACGAAGAGAATTATCGATTTCCTCCTTAAGTTCTAGGAGTTCATGCGGCGGCATCTCATAGGGTTGCTTGGCAATAGGAGTGGTGCCTAGTTTCAAGTCGATGATGAATTTGACATCTCTAACAGGGGGTATTCCTGGGAGTTCTTCTGGGAAGACATCTTGGAAGTCGCGAATGACTGGAACGTTTTCAATTCCATCAAGAGGTGATGCGTTCAATGCATTTAAGGAATAAAGTCGTGCTTCAGCATTTTGAATAAGATGAGCATGGTAGCTTACTATCTCATTCGAAGGGTGTAGGAGATGGACAGGTTTAGTGGCACAAACGATAGAAGCAGTATGTGCTTTCAACCAATCCATTCCCAGATTGAGGCCAATATTGGAAGACTTCAAAATAATGGGGGAGGCATGGAATTCCAACCCTTCGATTTCAATGGCGATGTTGTGGCTAACCATGGGGGTTTGACATTGGCCCGTGGGGGTGTGTACCACTAACGGAGTGTTCATCTCTTCGTATTTAATGCCATGCATGAATGCAAAATCTTCTGATATGAAAGAATGTGATGCTCCTGAATCGAACAAAACAGAAGCTGGTATTGAATTAATAAGAAGAGTACCCATCACAGTAGCAGGCTGGTCTTGAGCTTCATTCAGGTCAATGTGGTTAGCCTGACCACGACCATAAGGTCTGGCACTGTTGTTGGGGGGCTGGTTGTAACCACGGCCAGTTGAAGGAAGAGCAAGCTGGTTCTGGTTCTGATACCATTCCCTTGCACGGTGACCTGGACGGCCACACTTGAAGCACAGCCCATCATTTGGACTGGGAGCAGGATCTCTGGGTGGTGCAGTTCGAAGAGGCTGCCTCGGCGGTGGAGGAGGCAGACGAGGTGCAGCATAGGACGACCTTGGTGTAGGAGCAGCTGGACGATACATGCTATGGGGGATCCATATCCGACGCTTCTACAATGACAGGCCCGAAGATGAACTAGCATCATGGTTGCACCCGAGGGATCCCTGGTGTTCCTGCAGACCTGTCTCAACCTGTATGGCCTTGTTCACCAAGGTGGCGAAGTCAACGAAGTCATGAACCAGGAGCGCGAGCTTGATATCAGCTTGAAGTCCTTCACGGAACTTTTCCTGTCTGTGAGCATTGGTAGCAATATCTTCTTCAGCATAGCGAGACAACTCAAGGAACTCCCGCTGATAAGCATCCACAGTCTTGTTGCCCTGTGTGAGGTTGCGGAACTCTCACTTCTTCCTGTCCATAATTCCCTGAGGAATGAAGCGGCCACGGAATGCAGCTTGGAACTCCAGCCAAGTAATGATTGTTCCAATAGGTAGTAAACGTCTGTGGCTGTCCCACCATTGAGCAGCGGGACCCTTCAGGAAATAGGATGCGAAAGTGACATAGCTGGCAAGGGCAACACTAGCAGACTCCATCTCATAGGTAATGTCGCGGAGCCAGTCATTAGCATCAAGAGGCTGAGTTGAGCTGCGATAGATGGCAGGGTTGAGGCGTGCAAAGTCTTGCAGAGTCACTGAGGCTGGTTGCTGATTCATATTGGGGCGCGGGAACTGAGCCATGACCCCTTCCATAAACTGGCGATTTGGCTCAAACTGTTGTATCATTCCGGCCATATATTCGGGCAGTGGTGGGTTGTTGGCACCACGGCCATGACCACCTGTCTAACCATCCTGCTAAATTTAATAGGGGGTAGTTTAGCATCGAGCAATTGTAGAGACAATGAATCATTCATGATGCAACATGCACAAAGAAAGAAGTGCGATAAATACATCATAGTAGTCAAGCACAACATACAGATCCATACATAAAGTCGATTACAAGCCAGTAGTACAAGTTCGGAAAGGGAAATAGTCTAGACCAACTAGGCGGCACGCAGGCACATGGTGGAGGGATACAACAACGGGACATAGCGATATGCTACATCAATGTCGGGGAAAACCTCTGAAGTTAGGCAGCTGCAGGTGACGATGAAGAAGATTGCCCTCGAGATAAGGGTCCTACGCTCCGTGAACACTCTGGTGCAGGATCTGGTCCCGGACTAGAAGAAGAGGTCCACGTGTAGGAGTTCTACCTCCAATAGCAGGCCACTCAAGACCCGGTGGCATCTCTGTCCTGCGCGGGTAGAGGGTGTACTTTGGCTGTATCCTCACACTGACTACTGGCAGCATCTGTGTCAGAGTGTCGTAGTGATGATCGTGAGTGGCGTACAACTTGACAGTCAGAGCTCAAACAATGTGATCCAGAGCCTCAATGTACTGAACCATAACCTGAGGGTTGTAACGACGGCTCACGTAGGGGGTACAGACAGTAGTGTAGTACCCAGTCTCATCCCCAGCTGGAACATATGGGATGTATCTGAACCCCGTCTCCTCCAAGCAGGGGTGCTCTCCATGGAGACGGGTGATAGCAACATAGGCAGCATCATGGACTGCCATCTCGACAGCACTCCAACACACTGAAAGGTGTGCAACTCAGTGATGGAGAGGTTCTGTCGATCAAAGATAATAACCACAGCATGGTACTACTCCTGGTTGAACTCGTGGTAGTCCTCGTACACGATGTACTGGGGGTAACAGCGATATCCCAGCATGGTCATGAGGTCGACCAGGATAGTCGGGAACCCAGTCGCCTCAATAGCCATAGTTTGGCATACGATCTGTGTTGCGGGACGCATCTGAAACAAAGAAGTTCAAAGATGTCAAATGGCAGTGTGTATATCATTCATTATACTTTCAAAGGAATAGTTGCAGATAATCCAGCTCTCCAGGTGGATGTGATCACGAGAACCTAATGTTAGAGTTAGCAAAATTATTTAACCCGAATAGAAGAGAGATCGGAGTCCTAGAGTAAAAACGAGGAATGAAAGATCCTAATACCACCCAATTGTGATGTGGGCCTGTAAGCCACATAACAATGTTAGTAAAAAAAATCCAAAGACTAGACTCAACTTCAGCCAAGGAGTTGGAAAGGGGCTTCCTACAGGCAGTCGGGTCTGATACCAACTTGTGACGCCCCGACTTAATCATGCACTAATCATAGACGCAAATGCGCACAATCAAGATCAGAGACTCACGGGAAGATATCACAACACAACTCTAAACACAAAATAAAGTCATACATGCTTTATATTACAAGCCAGGGCCTCGAGGGCTCGAATACATAGGAAAATTAGATCTTTTGCCCCACTTTACTTCCCCATTAGATAATTCCCCCCCCCCCTAAGAGGCTGCCAGGTGGGGCCGGGGCCACTCGTCATTGAAACAACCCTGGGGCAAATCATCTAACCCCTTGTAAAGTGGGGCAAATCATCTAATCCCCCTGAATACATAAGAGTCAGCGGAAGCAAGGATATCTAAGTACAGACATAAGTAAACAAGTCTACCTTAAGAAGGCTAGCAAAACAAAAGACAACATGGATCAGAAAGGCGCAGGCCTCCTGCCTGGGAGCCTCCTAACTACTCCTAGTCGTCGACGGTCTCCACATAGTAGTAGGCTCCATCGGTGTAGTAGTAGTCGTCAACGAGATCAGCTGGCTCCTGGCCTCCGTCATCTGATCGCATCAATCAGGTATAGGGGAAAAGAGGTAGCAAAGCAACCGTGAGTACTCATCCAAAGTACTCGCAAGACTTACATCAGATCTATACTAAGTATGCATCAGTATCAAAGGAATGGGGCTATATCTTTGGACTGAACTGCAGAAATGCCAGAATAGAGAGGAAGGCCTAGCCTATCAAAGACTAGCATCTTGAAGCATCTTGCAGCATTAGAAGAGTGCAGATTAGCATATTATAAAGTAACAAGTATAATGTAGTAACACCCAGAGATCCTTCCTCGACTCCCTGCGAAAAAGCAATCCCGGAGCCATCATATCCATTTTGTGTCTCCAGTATCCAGTTCTAGTTGTATAGATCGGGATACAACTCTGAGTGCCTGTTACCGTGGACACGGCTATTCGAATAGATTAACTTCCCTGCAGGGGTGCACAAACTTACCCAACACGCTTGATTAACTCCGGCCGAACACACTTTCCTGGGTCATGCCCGGCATCGGCTCATCGACACATCATAGTCCTACCTAGGCTCAACAGAGAGGCCAGCACGTCGGTCTACATCCTAAATGTGAAGGGGTCATGGGCCAAACGTGCTTTGCAATCCTGCATGTTACGAATGTGGCCTGGAGCAGACCCACCCCCTAATACAAGCGCAGGTGGTTCCCGTCCAACCGGGCGCACGCCGCTAAACTGCTGACGTAAGTGAGCTTTCGGAAGAATCATATGACGCAGAGTGCCCATACTTATTCCCGCGTGGTGGTCGGTGCAAAAAGGCCAGAGGCCTACTCGGATCACATATCCAAACAACTAGTGTCTTGGGAGCATGCGAAGACGATAAATGATCCACAATCTATGGTCCCGTCGCCCCGTCTCGCGAACTTATGGCAAGGGCTAGGAATGCTCGGCTGTGCCGCGTAATTATCTCGCGGGTACCCTCCTGGTCAACCCGACTCCACATCACTCGCGGGTACACTCACGGTCAACCCGACTGCAGTTACTCTCGCGGGTACCCCTCGGGGCCGACCCGACTTCAACATGGTTCTGAGGTAAAGCCAAGGTAATTGTGTGTCCATAAAATCGAAACCCAAGGAATCACCCTTGATGGATTCCTACTCGATGTAACCGTCAAGGTGAACTTGGAGGAATCACCCTCGAGGGGTTCACACTTGAGGTGTTGCACGACAGAGTCGTTATCGGGAGTGGTGAAGAAGGAATCACCCTTCGTAATCCACCGCCGATTAGCTACACTACAGAGATATCATCAGGAGTGCGTTATGAGGTATCACCCTCGACACTCGATAGTACCTCTGCAGAGTCGTACAACTAAGGGGGGTGTGGTGATGTGTCGGGCTCAGGACGTCGATCACGTTGATCGAGTCATCGATGATAAATCGGGGGCAACAGGGACAAGGTGAGGGCTCATCACTAACCAACATATACTAAGCATATAGGACAAGCAGGTAGGTGACAATAGCAGGTTACAAAATCAGGCTATGCATCAGAATAGGATCAATCAAATACAGTAGCAAATTCTAATGCAAGCATGAGAGAGAAGGGAATGGGCGATATAGGAATGATCAAGGGGGTTTGCTTGCCTGGAAGCTCTGCTGCAAGTGACTGGATGTCAAAGGTGTAGTCATACCCGGTAGAGCGTCGGTCTCGGGGTCTACCGGAGAGAAGAGGGGGAAGAAACAATAAATATAAAGCAAACAAAATGCATCATGAAGCATGACATGGCAATATGTTGTGCTAGGGGTGACCTAACATAGTGCTACACATTACAAACGAAGCGGGAAAACATCTGGGAATGTTTTCCCGGTGTTTGGCAGTTTTCGGACAAATGAATCGGAGGGGAAGGATCCATGTTCATCATGTTAGAGGCATGTGACAGATGAATGGATTACATATTCGGATTCATCACATTTTTTTGAGCAACTTTCATATATAAATTATTTTCATCTGACTTATATATTAATTTAGATTATTTTTCAAAGATTTAAACATTATCTGAAATTATTAGATTTAAATTAATTTGAAAATTAGTTTTATTGCGCCAGCAATACGTCATGATGATGTCAGCGGTCAACACGTGCAGTTGACTAGTCAAACTGACAAGTGGGACCCCACTGTCAGTGACTCAGTTAAATTTGACTAAATTAGTTAATTAGCTAACAGGGCCCACTAGCTAGTCGGTGTATAATTAAGTTAATTTAATTATTTTTAGTTAAATTAGGGGGTGGCCCACCGTTCAGTGATTGTGTTGCCCAGTCAGCACAGTTGACCGGGGTCAACGGGCCAGCTGGGCCCCCTGGGACCCACTAGCAGTGACCCAGGGGTGGGCCCTAGGCCAGCCATGTCGGCGGCGGCGCCGGAGAGAGCTCCGGTGAGCGTTTCTCATGGCAGAGGGCTCGGGAGCTCACCGGGATTTGGCTAGGGGGTTCTCCGGACCCATGGATAGGCTCTACGAGACCGGCTCGACGTCGCGCACGCGATGGCGCCATTGGTTGACACCGGTGGCGACCAGAACGAGGCCGATGACGAGCGGGGGCGGCAGCGGCGTTCAGGTGGCCCTTGAGAATGAGCTATAGGGCACTGCCAGAGACGCGGCTAGGCGCGTTCGAACGCGCGTAGCGCAGCGCATTGAACGGAGGCATTGACCGGAGCGGGGGCAGGCTGCAGCAGTGGCAACGACGAGTGAGGCGACGGTCGGAGCATGAAGCTCGCGCGGAGGCAGCTAGAGGATGAGGGCAAGCAAGAAGAAAGGAGGGAGGAGAGGTAGAGCTCACCGGGTGGCACAAGAAAGGCCGACGAGAGGTTAGTAGCTGCAGGAGGAGGCTGGGGCGACGGCAGTCGGCGATGACCGAAGCGGAAGGGGGCGGCTCGATCTCGATGGTGGATAGGGGGTCCGAGCTCGAAGTGTGGGCCAGAGACGATGAGGCGGACGACGGCGAGGCTCCTGGTGAGATCCTAGGCGGCGGGGAGCACGGTGGTCGTGCAGGCGACTTCGGCCATGGCGACGGTGGCAGTGGGCGTGGCGAATCTGACGAGGAGAGGGCGCGTGGGAGGAGGAGGTGGCAAGTGGGAGTGGGCAAATGGAGGAGGGGAGCCCAAGGCGCCGGGGGTGGGCACCCTTATCCTCCCGCGGCGGAGGCAGGTGAGGTGGTCCGGTGGCGACCGACGGGCGCGGGCGCACGCTGCTCGGTCGGCTACTGTAGGTAGTAGCCGACCCGGTCTGTGGGCTGGGCCGGCACTGTGCGCGGCTGGGCTGGCACAATGTCAGTTTGTTTTTATTTTCTTTTCTTTTATTTCTTTTCTTTATTTATGTTTTCTAATTTCTTTTTATACCAAAATAGTTTTAACAAATATGAAACTTGCACCTTAATTATTATTGCAAATTAGGCCACTGCCACAAAAAGTTTGGCATTTATTTAAAATACTTTGGAATTTTTATTATTTTAAAAGCAATTAAATATCATTTTGGCCCCTGTTTTAATTGTTTTAGGGCATTTAATTACTTTATAAAATGTTGGTTTCACCATGACAATCATTCAGGGATTATTTGCAACACTATGAACATTTTTGTTTCCATATTTGTGAATTTCTGAATTTCACTTATAATTTGAATTTGATTTCAAAGTGGAATTTGAAATGAAATATGGATTAAAAGATGATCAAGACTAGTTAATCATGATGACTTAGCAAAGTGATGATGATCACTGTAGCTCATTACATAGGGGTGTTACACCGCAGCTCCACCCGAAGGCTGCATTGTACGTTCCTGCTTTTTTGTTCCATACCCTTGTGGATGCTTCTTCATTTGACCACCCACAGCCTAGTGCTCCGGGGTTGCATCAACGCAATTTTGTTGATAGTCCTTCCTTTGAGGAGAGCAACCATCGAGGATGCCAGACGACTGAATCAGGCATTCTGGTCACGCCGAGCCGCACTAAATACGCCTACGGCGTCAACATGCACCAAAGGGGATCTCTGCTCCTAACCCGGGCAGAGGCACTTCACCGCCTCTACGGCATAAAGAATATATATACACCTCATTTTTCAAGCAAACAAAAGCACATGAATGAGGTTATATTAATAAGTTTCACAAAGAAAGTTGCGGATTGCTTTGTTTTCAGGCTAACAATTCAGGCCTCACCGCGACTACACTCGGCAGCGTACGCTACAGTCGACTCCATCTCAGCATAGAAGCTCTGCGCCGGCCGGGCCTATGGCTCCGTGGTAACTACGCCATCAATAAACCACTCAGGAGGGCATGCCAGGAGCCTCGCCAGCACATACTGAGCGCCCGCCGTAGCCGTGACCTCCTGAAGATACATCAGGCGTTGGGCCGCCTCCGGCATACGTGCGATGGCCGGCGTAGGTCGGCATTCTCGGCCTCTCCAACCCACAGAGCCCCCGCGGCTTGGATCAAAGCCTCGGACATCCTGTCAAGGGTGGACGCCACAACGCCAAGCCGCGCAGAGCCCGATGGATAAAACAAGTCTGGTAGCACAGCTGCACGGAGGACAGGAACCACACTACATGGTCAACAACAATGCATAAGGGACTAATTACCAAACGAATAAGGCTTATCGCTCACGGTGGCCTCCAATCGTCTTTAGCATGCACGCTGCACCTGGAGATCTCGTGCTGCACGCGGTCCGACCTCTGCCATGGAGGCCTGCCGCGTCTTGCAGCCCTCCAAGCAGGTCTACCCATCCATAACGCGACCTCGAGCGGCCTCCAGCCATCATCGAAGATCGGCCTTCGCCTCCTGGCTCTCCCTCAATTGAGAGCGGAGACCCCCGGTGATGTCACGGTTTTTATCCAGTACACCGTTATCCGCCCTCAATAGATCCTGACAGGAGCGGGCTTTCGCTCCTTTAGCGCTGGAAGCATCTTGCACATGACTCATGGCCTTGCGATCGGTGTCCACCTGAGCCTGCAACTGCTAGAGTTGCTCAAAGGCTACAGTTACATGCCACACCGAAGAGGTCAGCAAAACAAATATTGCGCAAACAACCATGTACAAAATACAGGACTTAGAACATACGTCCACCAGTGACCTCCGCAAATGAGCGACCCACTCTTCCTCCACCATGACCTGCTGCTTCAGTTCCTGGGCCCGCTGGTCCGGTTCCGTCACGTAGATTGTTGGGGCCTACAAAGATATGACAAGAACCTCAAGTACATTGTGACCCAGTCTGCTTAAGGCTCGGGGGCTATCGGGCAAGGACTAAGGTCCCCTTACCTTGATTTCGACATTCACCGCTGAGCTAAGGTCAGCAAGGGCAGTCCCCAGAGCTTGCCCCGGGATGCCACTCTGACGAACGAGCAAGGTCAGCACAAGGAGCCCTTCCAAGCCCCCCTCAGACAGCAGAAGAGGAGGTGGCTAGTCGCAACCTCTGGCGTCCAGGAGCTTGGAACATCAAGGAGTCTCAGCTGCTGCAGACCCCTAACCATCGAGCGGTCGCTCCCCCAAGGAGGTTGCGAGCATCGCGGGTAGACGACGATTGGCAATTTTCTTCTTCCCCAACATTTTCGGCCTCTGTGGAGGGATAGCCGGTGACGTAGAGGCCAGGGACGTGGGTGTCCGGTTAAGGATTTCCGCCGCCAGCGGCAGCCCTCACTCGCAAGAACCAGGAGACCCAGGCATCGTCCTGTGGACCCAGGCCGCACGACGGTGGACCAAGAGCACTCCTCTCGCAGCGGTGGGCCGATGACTCATTCCGCCTATAGCTGAGCTCCCTTCGGTGAGGGTGCATCTTCCGATGTCGACCATGGCCTCTTGGCTGAGCCGTCACGACAAGCCACAGACCTAACCATGGAGTCGTTATAATCGCCCTCGGTGACAGGCTTTAGCCCGAGGCAGTAAGAGGCTATGACGCCAATATAAGGCCGCAGAGGTTGGGATTCGCGTGTCAGGTGATGCAGCTGCAGCCCATAGAAGGCCATCACGTCCCTGGTGAAGGAATTCAATGGGAGCCTCAGCCCGCGGTGGATGAATGCCACATGCACCACCTAGTTCTAATGCAATGGCCGTGGGACCTTGTCTCTCAACCGAGGCGCCATCCAGCCCATCTCGGTGAACTCTGGAAGGTGTCCCATTGTCACGAACTGTTCCAGCTGGGATCGAGAGACGGAGGAGTGCTTTGTCTCTCTAATCCACTCGGGCGGATGAGGAACACGCGGCGGTATGACCTCGAGCGTGTTGCCCTGGCCGGGCCTTTCTTCGGAGAAGGAAGGGGCAGCAGCCATGATTCCTCAGAAGAGGGAGATGCGGTCACCGTAGATCTAGCAGGGATAGGTGGAAGCCTGGCAGAGAAGAAGATGAGTCGGCAAGATCCAATGTGGTTGTCCAACCGTCGTATTTAAATAGGATGGCACATGAACCTTACCTAAGACGGCACCACAGTGGGCCGGCCCACAATGCTTTGGCCCCTGTCATCCAGGAAAAACAATGACACTGCTGAAGAAAGAAGAAATTAGCTTCTCGAGGAGTTGGGAAGGTCGGACGCACGAAGAAAGGAGCCCAACGGAGGCCTCGGAGCCCGGATATGCCCGCGACCTCTGCCACGCTCGAGGCTACTGACGGGGTCCCATTCCCGGGGTACCTGACGTGAGGGAGCCCGGCCTCAACCTTGAACAGGGCCCACCAGGCCCAAGAGATATCATGGAGCCATAGGGAGGCAAAGGCGATGTGTGTGTTCCCCAAGATGGAGGGCGGCGGCCGAACTAATCTGACCTACCCTCTCGTGTAAACCCTGGGCCTCTCTGTCTATATAAAGGGAGGCCTAGGACCTTGTTCAGGATCCAATCTGACATCCAACTCTTGGTAGACATCCCGTACACCATTGTAATCCTCTACACGAGGTATCCCCTCACCATTAATAACAAGAAGAAGCAGGATGTAGGGTATTACTCTTCGAAGGACCGAACCTGGGTAAACTATGTGTGCAGACTCTGTTCCGGTACTTCCGATCTCATCATGAACCACACCGAGGGATCTGACGGGAATTTTCTCCGTCATCGAACGGTCGGTATTCTTCTTCAATCTCTCGTCTTCTTCCTCCAGTGCTGGTAGGACCGCCTGCTCCAGCCTCCGACGTCCAACGGCGCTGCTTCGCGTGCCTCGCTACGAAACACTACCCTACCAACGGCTAGGCCATCCATCCATTACTTCGCACCTCCTATTATTCATCGCCGAGTGTAGCCCTACCCTGCACCCGAACCAGTCAACCCTCGTACTCCCCTCCGCCTGGGACTCCACTGCCTCGTCTTCCCCGTCTCCAGGTCATTCCCTTTCTAGGCCTCACCGTTGTCCACTGCCTTGGTGCTCTTGGCCCAACATGGTCAACATGGTCACCAAACAACAGCCATCGGAAGAGTACTATACATGGAGAGAATGACAGATGGGATCCACCAGCTACATCTTCGCATGCAAGGAAGTGTCTCTGTATTATGTGCAAAAAATGGCTCTTCCCCTCACAGCTGGGACCCACCAGTTATATCTTCGCACGCAAGGAAGTGCCTCCTTATTACGTGAAAAATGCTTCCTTTCCCTAACACCCACTAGCTACATGGTCGCACGCAAGGAAGTGCCTCCTTATTACACCAAAAATAATGATTCTCTCATGACAGTTGGGACCCGCTAGGTCAAAGCGTATGTAGCATTATCTGTCTGGACACAAATGTGTATACACACACTGGTCGATCGCTCTCTCTACAGCGATGAAGCGTGGCCGAGTAAGGAGTGGCACATGTCATAGTATAGCCCCCGGCATAGCATGTCACGCACTCCCGTCTAAATCATGTACACGTATCTGCAGCCACACTGCAAAAAAATACGACCACATACGTACATACGGGCGGGGTCTCGAACGCGTACAACAATGGCATCCTGTTCATCGAAAGCCAACCGACTGGGTCAGAATGGAGAAAACAACATCGTGTTCATCGGGAGCCAACTAGCTCTGACGGAACATGCAAAACGGGGTCCTGTTCATCGACCTCGCACCGGCTAGGGGTGTGGCGTACCGCAAAAAGGACGGAACAGACTTCTGTTCAACCGCCTACAGTCGAAACGGGATCCTGTTCATCGGGAGGGGTCTAGCATACAGCAAAACATAGGAAACATACTTCTGTTCAATCACTTACAGTCAAAACTGGGTCCTGTTCATCGGGAGGGGTCTGACGTACCTCAAAACAGACAGAACGGACTTATGTTCAACCGCCAACGGTCAAAACGGGGTCATGTTCATTGGGAGGGGTGTGGCGTACATCAAAATGGAGGAATGGGCTACTGTTCATCCACCGTCAACTTCCTCCAGCCTCTGTGGGCTACTATTCATCCACCGCCAACTGCCTACGGCCTCCACGGGGTCCTGTTCATCCACCCCCAATCAGCTGGGGTGTGGTGTACCACGGCACGGCCTCCTCTAGGTCTTGTTCATCTAGCGCCAACCGCCTACTACCACGGGGTCCTGTTCATCCAACCCTCACTGGCTGGGGTGGAGCATACGAGCCAGCGGCAGCAACGGGAGTTGTTCATTCACAACCAACCAATCGGCTAGATCAACTCACTACGTCTCCCGCAAGGGGCTCGATCGATGCAAGTCTCGACTCGATCTACTACGTATCACACGCGCGACAACAACGGGAACTGTTCATCGAGAGGCAACCAACTGGCTATGTCAACTCACATACGTCTCGCCCGGATAATTGAAAAAAGCAAGATACCATCTCTTCTTTAACTGAACTAAACAGAGCAAACCTCAACCGATGCGGCCAAAGAGCAAGCGGGGGCTCGATGCAATGCATCGATCGATCGGATTCAGTAAGCAGCGAAGAGATCAATCGCTCTGGTTTAGTTAGCAGTGAAGGGATCGATCGGCTTCAGTTAACAGCGAAGGGATCGATCGGCTTCAGTTAGCTGCAGTGAAGGGATCGATCGACTTCAGTTAGTAGTGGGGTCGATCGCCTGGGTTTAGTACGTAGTGCGAGGGATCGATCGACTGCTTGGGTTCAGTAAGTGAATGCCTCGCTCGGGTTTGGTTAGCGAATGCCTCGCACACACGCTCGTACACGAGAGAAACACGCAAACCACACTGCATCGCTCGGGCCTGACCACCTACCGATTGCCCACAGTAACCGAGAAATCCCCAAAGATTTTCTCGCCCTCAATTCTACCACGGTTTTTTACGTCATGGACGGCCCAAAGAATGTCACGCATGTCCGCCTCCGCCCCGCCCAGGACGAAAATCCCATCTTTTGTCATAATTTTTTGTCATAGAAGTAGGATCCCACCACATCTATGATGATACGTGTTTTGTCACAATTATCGACATGGAAGTGTCACATCCATGACAGACAAAGTTTTCGTTCGGGCCATAATGTGATGGAAGTGTCTTTTTTAGTGTTTACTCCTATTCTTTGCAATTGATAGGGGATTTATGGAGAACCTTAGAGAGGCCGCGTCCATGAGGAAACCCTTAATTACCTTAGCTGTAACCCGTAGGGGGGAGACTACGATAGTGGTGTGCGTGGCACGAAGTCTACCTAGAGTAGAATGTGTTCTGTACCCGGCTCCGCAAGCATAGTCGTCAAGAGTGGCTTAAGTATCTAGACTACACCTACCGATACATAGATCGAGATAGAAACATACCAATGGGGATTCTAGAATCCCTGAGAACGCCTTTTTCCTCTGTTATTTCACTTGTTACTTGTGCTACTGTCCTTCATTTACTTTTATGTTAATTACTTTTCGTTCATTCTTAAAAAATAACTATTACTCATTTCCGCCCTCTCTTTGTCTGGAGCATACATTTACTTGCAGACACAAATACATAATTCATTACAAGCGGCAACACCTGATTCCTATGCTCCCTGTGGGATTGATACTCTTACTTCGAAGAAGATACAACTGAACCTTGTGCACTTGCAGGACATTAGGAGTATTTGTCTTCAAAACAGTAAGGGTTATAATGGACCGAAAGCTATGGAAGGGAGAAAAGGAGATTTTGGAGGAAAATATGGAGGGGAGATATTTGGGGAGTAATTAATAAAGGAGAGACAGTTTCGAGGCTATGTAATGTAGGGTAGGTGGAAGGATCTATGTAAGGGCCGTAATGGGTCGAAAGCTTTGGAAGGGAGAAAAGCAAATTTTTGAGAAAATTATGGAGAGGAGATTATTTGGTAAGAAGTTATGGAGGGGAGAAAAAATTGGGAGAAATTAATAGAGGGTAGGTGAAAAGATATGTGTAAGGGCCATAATGGGTTGAAAGCTATGAAGGAAGAAAAGGAGATTTTGGAGGAAAATATGGAGGGGGAGGATTTGGTAAGAAGTTATGGAGGGGAGAGATTTGGAAGAAATTAATAGGGCGAGAGAGATTTGGGAGAAATTAATAGAGGGTAGGTGAAAAGATATGTGTAAGGGTCATAATGGGTCGAAAGTTATGCAAGGGAGAAAAGAAGATTTTGGAGAAAACTATGGAAGGGGAGGATTTGGTAAGAAGTTATGGAGGGAAGAGATAATTGGAAGAAATTAATAGATGAGAGAGAGATTTGGGAGAAATTAATAGATGGTAGGTGAAAAGATATGTGTAAGGGCCATAATGGGTCAAAAGCTATGGAAAGAAGAAAAGGGAGATTTTGGAGGAAATTATGTAGGGGAGGATTTGGTAAGAAGTTATGGAGGAGAGAGATATTTGGGAGACATTAATAGGGGGGAGATATTTAGAAGAAATTAATAGATGGTAGGTGAAAAGATATGTGTAAGAGCAATAATGGGTCGAAAGCTATGAAAGGGAGAAAAGGAGATTTTGGAGGAAATTATGGAGGGCGGAGGATTCGATAAGAAGTTATGGAGGGAGAGAGATTTGGAAGAAATTAATAGGAGAGAGAGAGAGAGAGAGAGAGATTTGGGAGAAATTAATAGAGGGTAGGTGAAAAGATATGTTTAAGGGCCATAATGGGTCAAAAGCTATGGAGGGAAGAAAAATGAGATTTTGGAGGAAATTATGGAGGGTAAAGGATTTGGTAAGAAGTTATGGAGGGAGAGAGATTTGGGAGAAATTAATAGAGGGTAGGTGAAAAGATATGTTTAAGAGCCATAATGGGCCAAAAGCTACGGAAGGACGAAAAGGATATTTAGGAGGAAATTATGAAGGGTAAAGATTTGGTAGATGTTATGGAGGGAAAGAGATTTGGAAGAAATTAACAGGGCAGAGAGAGATTTGAGAGAAATTAATAAAGGATAGGTGAAAAGATATCTATAAGGGCTATAATGGGTCAAGAGCTATGGAAGGGAGAAAAGGAAATTTTCGAGGAAATTATGGAGGGGGGATTTGGTAAGAAGTTATGGAGGGGAGAGAGATTTAGGGAGTAACCAATAGAGGAGAGAGAGTTTTGAGGTTATTCAATGTAGGGTAGGTGGGAGGATCTATGTAGTGGAAGGAGAGATTGAGATCTAGATCTAGAGATGATGTGGGGGAGGGGTAGAGATGTAAATCTAGATCTATAGGGGTCTGGGTAGAGGTTTGGATCCGGATCTAGAGAATGTGGGAAAGGCCAAGGTAGAGATTTAGATCTAGATCTACAGATGGTGAGGGTGGGGGGGGGGGGTCTAGCGACGGTGCAGGGAAATGGGCGGGAGTAGATATCTAGATATAGGTTAATAATGAGAGATGTGCAAGCAGGGGGGAAAGAGGAAGCTTGGAGGTGATGGTGAGGTAGAAGGCGAGCTCATTGCATAGAAGACATGCACGACTATGAACATACAACTGGTATTCTAAATACCGGGCACACCACTGATATGTGGCACTTCATCGGCAAATATGAAGAGAGAAGCACGGAAGAGCGAATGAAGTTGAGCTCATGTATAATCAATCAAGATAAAGAAAGTTAGGGAAAAAATGTAAATCCAAACAAGAAAAAAATGCAAGAGTTTTCCCTAACAATCTAAAATCCCAAATTTTTAGTTAAAGATACATTAATACAACTAGCACACAGGTCACCCAACCTAGGGTTTATGTTGCCTCCTCCCGCGCAGCCGCTAGGCTGCCTCGTCTCCTGTGGCCTTTGGGCCATGGAGGCGCGATGGATCCCAGTCCTTGCTGGCGGGAGTGCTCCCTTTTTAGGTGTTTCTTTGAGTTTTGCTAGAGTTTGTGGCATACTTAGGAATACATGGCTGCGGCGGCCCCCTGCAGATGGAATAAGTTTCTCGTTGCCTAGCCCCCGCCCCGGTGATGCTTCTAGTGTCGCCGGAGGGCTTGTGGAGGTTTGTCTCGGGTGAATCTCATGGGATTCCGTCGATGTTTGTCTTCGGTGGATCCGCTTAGATCCAATCTTTGTTAGTCTATGTTCATGTGTCTACATGTTGGATCCTTCTGATCTACGTTTCTCTTCATCGGCGATGGTTGCTGTTCTGGTGCGCTGGTCCTCTAGGCCTTAGTATGATGACTTCCCGACTATCTATTGCAACAAGGTTTGCCTGGCTCCAATGATGGAGGCATGATGACAGCGGTGTGCCTTCGACACGCTCTAGTGCTTGTAGTCGTCGCTAGGTGGTCTATGGACCTGGATGTAATTTTTACTGCTGGTGTTTTCTATACTACCTTGATAGTTAATGAATAGATTGGAAGTTTTTCTTGCAAAAAAGATACATTAATTCAACTCAAATCAAAATGCATGAAAATCCCAAAATAATGTTGGGGACTAGTTCGCGGACAAGGATGCGTGGAGCCGGCCATCCAACACCATCCGCATACATTCGGGCCCAATTTTTTTAAGTCCACACATTTAAATAGCTGCATATATAGTATAGAATAGTTCAAATGCTCAAATATTACACTCCAACAGTGTTGTCTCCCTTAACGGCCCACAAATGCTCAATCAGATCTTCCTTCAGTTGCTCGTGAGTAGCTTGATGTCGAATTTATTGATACATTTGAACAAAACTCTTCAACTATGGTTGGATTCTGGTCTGGAAGTTTGGTAGGATCATCCATGTTCTCAAATTCAAGAGTTGTGGCAGCATTCTCACCCTCATCCTCCACGATCATGTTTTGCATGATCAGACAACAGGTCATCACCTCCCACAAGGTCTTCAGATCCCATTGTTTAGTAGGTCCGCGGACAAGTGCAAAACGTGCCTGCAGAACTCCAAATGCCCTCTCAACATTCTTTCTAGCAGCTTCTGGTCTTTGGGCAAAGTGAGACTTTTTCTAGCAATTGTGTTAGAGATGGTGTTGACAAAGGTAGCCCGTGGAGGATAGATATATACCATCAACCAGATAGTAGCCCATGTTGTACTCATGCCCATTGACAGTATAGTGCCAAGGATGAGATTTTGCTTCAGTCAGCCTAGTAAACAATGGTGATCGCTGCAGCACATTGATGTCATTGTGAGACCTGGGAATGCCAAAGAAAGCATGTCAAATTGTGGTTCTGGTCGAGGTGAAGATACCCCGAACAAACCCCTCAAAGGATTATTCTCCATAGTAACAAGTGACAATAAATTTCAGCACGTAGTAATAATTTTTCCTTACCGATTTTCACTTACCAAGAGCGCTTCACTCCACGGCAACGGCGCCAGAAAATAGACTTGATGACCCACAAGTATAGGGGATCAATCTAGTCCTTTCGATAAGTAAGAGTGTTGAACCCAACGAGGAGCAGAAGGAAATGACAAGTGGTTTTCAGCAAGGTATTCTCTGCAAGCACTGAAATTTTAAGTAACGAGTAGTTTGATAGCAAGATAATTTGTAACGAGCAAGTAACGGTAATGGTAACAAAAGTGCAGAAAGGTAGCCCAATCCTTTTGAGGCAAAGGGCAGGCCAAAACGGTCTCTTATGATAAGCAAAACGTTCTTGAGGGTACATGGGAATTTTATCTAGTCACTTTCATCATGTTGATTTGATTTGTGTTCGCTACTTTGATAATTTGATATGTGGGTGGACCGGTGCTTAGGTGCTATTCTTACTTGAACAAGCCTCCTACTTATGATTAACCCCCTCGCAAGCATCCGCAACTACGAGAAAAGTATTAAGAATAAATCTAACCATAGCATTAAACTTTTGGATCCAAATCAGTCCCTTACGGAATAGCGCATAAACTAGGGTTTAAGCTTCTGTCACTCTCGCAACCCATCATCTAATAACTACTCCACAATGCATTCCCTTAGGCCCAAATATGGTGAAGTGTCATGTAGTCGACGTTCACATGACACCACTAAGGGAATCACAACATACATACTATCAAAATATCGAACACATATCAAGTTCACATGATTACTTGCAACAAGATTTCTCCCGTGACCTCAAGAACAAAAGTAACTACTCACAAATGATAATCATGCTCAAGATCAGAGGGGTATTAAATAGCATAATGGATCTGAACATATAATCTTCCACTAAATAAACCATATAGTAATCAACTACAAGATGTAATCAACACTACTAGTCACCCACAAGCACCAATCAAAGGTTCCGGTACAAACATTGAACACAAGAGATGAACTAGGGTTTGAGAGGAGATGGTGATGTTGAAGATGTTGATGGAGATTACCCTCCCCAAGATGGGAGAGTTGTTGGTGATGATGATGATGATGATTTCCCCCTCTAGGAGGGAAGTTCCCACGGCGAAATCGCTTCGCTGGAGGGCAAAAGTGCTCCTGCCCAAGTTCCGCCTCGAGATGGCGGCGCTTCATCCCGAAAGTCCTCTCCTTATTTTTTTTCTAGGTCAAAATGACTTATATACCAGAAGAGGGGCACCGGAGGTGGGCCGAGGAGGGCACAACCCACCAGGGTGCGCCTAGGCTCCCTGGAGCGCCCAGGTGGGTTGTGCCCACCTGGTGGGGCCCCTCTAGTACTTATTTGCTCCAATAATTCTTATATATTCCATAAAAATTCTCCGTGAAGTTTCAGCTCATTTGGAGTTGTGCAGAATAGGTGGCCTAATGTAGCTTTTTCAGGTCCAGAATTCCAGCTGCCGGTATTCTCCCTCTTGGTGTGAACCTTGCATATTATGAGAGAAAAGGCATTATAATTACTCCAATAAGCATTATTATACATAAAAACAATGTAAATAACAGTAGGAAAACATGATGCAAAATGAACGTATCAACTCCCCCAAGCTTAGACCTCGCTTGTCCTGAAGCGAAAACCGAAATCGAAAAACATGTCCACATGCTTAGAGAGAGAGGTGCCGATAAAAACAAAATACGGACATAGAAGCATCATGTATATTATTATAACAGCAACAAACTTTAACATAGAACTTTATCATAGAACTTTTATCATATAACTTCTATCATAGACTTCTCATGAACAAGTAACAATTCATCACAACATCAAAGTATAAAGCATAAACTCTATTGAAAACCAACAAACTATGTTCTCACTCAACTTTGCAACTACAATTCATCATCTTTTCAGGAAGGGTCACGTATCGGAGCCTTTTTGGCAAGTCCACATACTCAACCATCATATAGTCTTCTATGATTGCTAACACTCACCGCATACACATGAGCAAAAAGTTTCAACCGGACACATAGAAAGATAGGGGCTTATAGTTTTCGCCACCCAACATATTCACCTCAAGGGTGATGTCAACAATAATAACTCATGCTACCCATATCCAACTAGATATATGTGCCTAGATCTTTCCTCACCACATGATGCCTGCCAAAAGATAAAAATAAAAAGGAATAGAGAGAAATACTTTGACTCTTGCATAAAAGTAAGTACATAAAGGTAAAAGATAGGCCCTTCACAGAGGGAAGTAGAGGTTGCCATGCGCTTTTTGTTTGTATGCTCAATCTCTTAGTGCAAAAGAACGTCATGTTATATTGCCCCTTATGATAACAACCTTTATTATGCAGTCTGTCGCTTTTATTCTTTGCCATCACAAGTTCGTACAACGCTCAATTTTCTCTTACACTAAATGATCCAACACTCTTAGAAGCAATTTTTATTGCCTTTTTGCACCGATGACAACTTACTTGAAGGATCTTACTCAATCCATAGGTAGGTATGGTGGACTCTCAAAACAAGATTTGAGTTTAAGGGTTTTGGATGCACAAGTAGTATCTCTACTTAGTGCGGAATTTTCGGCTAGCAAAGATGGGGGGCAAGCACCACATGTTGAAGGATCTATAACAATATAACTTCTATGTGAATATGAACAAACATAAATCATTACGTTGTCTTCCTTGTCCAACGTCAACAATTTTGGCATATAATATTTTGATGGGGGCTCACAATCACAAAAGATGTCCAAGATAGTGTATTTACATGTGAATCTTCTCTTCCCTTATTAATTATTTCATGAATTGCATCATTGACCAATGCTATGTTTGTAAATCTCCAATAAAATTTTCTACTTATACTCTTCCTTATGTGATGTCATTACTTACCATAAGATTAGTATATGATCTTTTTCATTTATTTCCTTTCTTTTTATTGAACATGAAAATAAAGAAAACAAAACTTCAAACTAAACTTTATTATATATCTTGCACACGATTACAAGGATAGATCACTAAGCAAACACTCGAAAAGAAAGGATCGAACAAAACGTTTATTCATCTAAAGCAAAAGATAACTATGGATCGAACTAAGATAAGTAAAGACAAAAGATAGTGGAGGTGACACGATATCGGGGCACCTCCCCTAAGCTTGGCACAAGCCAGGGGGAGTGCCCATACCCGATACTCAATTTTCCTTTGGTGATGAAGAAGGAGGTGGTGTTGATGAAGTAGAGGGTTTGTCTGCCTTCCTTAGCTTATGCTTGAGGATGAAATTTTCCTCCTTTAGGTCACCGATCTGCTGCTCGAGCTCTAATATCTTTTTGCATAATTCTTGCTTGTTTTCCTGCAAGAGATGAAAGGGGATAAATTGGATCTTAGGTTTCTTTGCTTTGTTGGGGAGACTTGACTTCTTGAATTCCACGTGCATGTCCCCAGGTTGAGGTAATGGAACTTCATCTTCGTCTGAGCTTGTCTCCTCTTCCCCTTTAGGGTCATAATCTTCTTCCTCCTTTGAAGTCCAGCTATAGTGCTCCTCATCACCATAAACCTTGGGGTTTGAGATATAATCAGCAACATAGCTCTCACCCTCCGAATCTTGGGATGACATATTTTCAGATCTGTCAGAAAAACAGCAAGAAAATAAGAACAGAAGATTTCTCCGCGATACGGTGGTCAATAGGTTCGGGGGGTATATAAAGATTTTTTTATCTTGGGAAACAAGCAAACGAAAGAAAAATGAAGTCCGGAAGGTACCCGAGGTGGGCACAACCCACCTGGGCGTGCCTGGCAAGCCAGGCGCGCCCTGGTGTCTTGTGCCCATCAGGGGTGCCTTCCTGGTTGTTTCTTATTTTCCTAATTTTTGATATATTCCAAAATTGACAGAAAATATTTTTGCGAATTTTTCGGAGTCCGTTTACTTACCGTATCACGTACCTCCTCTTTTTTCACGATTCTGAGTGTTCCGGAAGGTTTCCTTTATGTGTTCTTCCGGTGTCATAGTTTGGATAATATTGCTTTCAACATTAATGGGCGTACCTGAGATATAATGTTTTACTCTTTGCCCATTGACAACCTTCGGGTTAGTACCCTCGGCATTATTTATTTTGATGGCTCCAGATCGATAAACCTCCTCGATAACATAGGGTCCTTCCCATTTGGAGAGGAGTTTTCCTGCAAAGAATCTGAAACGAGAGTTGTACAAAAGAACATATTCTCCAACTTTAAACTCACGCTTTAGGATTCTCTTATCATGCCATCTTTTAACTTTTTCTTTAAATAACTTGGCATTTTCATAAGCTTGGGTTCTCCATTCATCTAGTGAGCTAATATCAAATAACCTCTTTTCACCGGAAAGTTTGAAATCATAGTTGAGTTCTTTAATTGCCCAATATGCTTTATGTTCTAACTCAAGAGGCAAATGACAAGCTTTTCCATAAACCATTTTATAAGGAGACATACCCATGGGATTTTTATATGCTGTTCTATAAGCCCACAGTGCATCATCTAATTTCTTAGACCAATTCTTTCGGGACCTATTGACAGTTTTTTGTAAAATTAACTTTATTTCTCTATTGCTAAGTTCAACTTGACCACTAGACTGAGGATGATAGGGTGATGCAATTCTATGGTTGACATCATACTTAGCAAGCATTTTACGGAAAGCACCATGAATAAAATGGGAACCACCATCAGTCATTAAATATCTAGGGACTCCAAACCTTGGGAAAATGACTTCCTTAAGCATTTTAATAGAGGTGTTGTGATCAGCGCTACTAGTTGGAATAGCTTCTACCCACTTAGTGACATAATCAACAGCAACCAAAATATGAGTATACCCATTAGAGGAAGGAAAAGGTCCCATGTAATCAAATCCCCAAACATCAAATGGTTCAACAGCAAGTGAATAATTCATAGGCATTTCTTGACGCTTACCAATATTTCCAATTCTTTGACATTCATCACAAGATAAAACAAACTTACGGGCATCCTTGAAGAGAGTAGTCCAATAAAAACCAGATTGCAATACCTTGTGAGCAGTTCTATCTCCCGCATGATGCCCTCCATAAGCTTCGGAGTGACATTTCCGTAAGATTTGTCCCTGTTCATGCTCAGGTACACAACATCTAATAATACCATCTACTCCTTCTTTATAAAGATGTGGGTCATCCCAAAAGTAATGTCTTAAATCATAGAAGAATTTTTTCTTTTGTTGGTATGTGAAACTAGGTGGTATGTATTTAGCAACAATGTAATTAGCATAGTCAGCATACAAAGGAGTGTTATGAGAAACATTTATTGCAGCTAATTGTTCATCAGGAAAATTATCATTAATAGGTTGTGGGTCATCAAGAATATTTTCTAACCTAGAAAAGTTATCAGCAACGGGGTTCTCAGCTCCCTTTCTATCAGTGATATGTAAGTCAAATTCTTGTAGCAAAAGAACCCACCTAATAAGTCTAGGTTTAGCATCTTTCTTTTCCATAAGATATTTTATAGCAGCATGATCAGTGTGAACAATCACTTTAGAATCAACAATGTAAGATCTAAATTTGTCACAAGCAAACACAACCGCTAAAAATTCTTTTTCAGTAGTAGCATAATTGCGTTGGGCACTGTCTAGAGTTTTACTAGCATAATGAATAACATTTAATTTCTTATCAACTCTTTGTCCTAGAACAGCACCAATAGTATAATCACTAGCATCACACATAATTTCGAAAGGCAAGTTCCAATCAGGTGGTTGAACAATAGGTGCAGAAATTAAGGCTTTCTTAAGTGTTTCAAAGGCTTCTACACAATCATCATCAAAAACAAATGGAACATCCTTTTGTAAAAGATTTGTAAGAGGCCTAGAAATTTTAGAGAAGTCCTTAATAAACCTTCTATAGAAACCAGCATGACCGAGGAAACTACGAATACCTTTGATATCTTTAGGACATGGCATTTTCTCAATTGCATCAACCTTTGCTTTATCCACCTCAATACCTCGCTCGGAAATTTTATGTCCCAAGACAATACCTTCATTAACCATAAAGTGGCACTTCTCCCAATTCAAGACAATATTAGTTTGCTCGCATCTCTGCAAAACTCGATCAAGGTTGCTTAAGCAATCATCAAAAGAAGTTCCGTAAACGGAAAAATCATCCATGAAAACCTCAACAATTTTTTCAACAAAATCAGAGAATATAGCAGTCATACATCTTTGAAAAGTAGCAGGTGCATTACATAAACCAAAAGGCATACATCTATAAGCATAAGTTCCAAAAGGACAAGTAAAGGTGGTTTTCTCTTGATCAGGTTGTGAAACAGGTATTTGAGAAAAACCAGAATATCCATCAAGGAAACAAAAGTGTGTGTGCTTTGATAATCTTTCTAGCATTTGATCAATAAAAGGCAAAGGGTAATGATCTTTTCTAGTTGCTTTATTTAATTTTCTAAAATCAATTACCATTCTGTAGCCAGTAACAATTCTTTGTGGGATAAGTTCATTTTTATCATTAGGAACGACAGTAATACCCCTCTTCTTAGGGACACAATGAACAGGACTTACCCATCTACTATCAGCTATAGGATAGATTATACCTGCTTCTAGAAGCTTCAATATTTCAGTTCTTACCACTTCTTTCATTTTAGGATTTAAACGTCGTTGGTGATCAACAACGGGTTTAGCATCAGGTTCCATATTAATTTTATGCTGACAGAGAGTGGGGCTAATGCCCTTTAAATCATCAAGAGTATATCCAATTGCAGCTCGGTGCTTCTTCAGAACCTTCAATAATCTTTCTTCTTCATGTTCTGAAAGGTTAGCACTAATAATAACAGGATATATCTTTTTCTCATCAAGATAAGCATATTTCAAAGTGTCTGGTAATTGTTTTAATTCAAACACAGGATCACCTTTAGGTGGAGGAGGACCTCCTAGAGTTTCAATAGGCAAATTGTGTTTAAGCAGAGGTCGTTGTTCAAAGAAATTTTTATCTATTTCATTTCCTTCATGCAGATGCATATCATTTTCATGGTCTAGCAAATATTGTTCTAGTGGATCAGTAGGAGGCACAGCAATAGAGGCAAGACCAATTATTTCATCCTTACTAGACAATTCTTTCTTATGATGTTTTCTACTAAACTTAGAAAAATTAAACTCATGAGACTCATCACCAAAACTAACACCGACAGTTTGTTTCTCACAATCTATTTTAGCATTAACGGTGTTCAAGAAAGGTCTACCAAAAATAATGGGACAAAAGTCATCTTGTGGGGAACCAAGAACAAGAAAATCAGTGGGGTATTTTATTTTCCCACACAAGACTTCAACATCTCTAACAATCCTAAGTGGTGTGATGGTGTCTCTATTAGCAAGTTTAATAGTAACATCTATGTCTTCTATTTCAGCGGGTGCTATATCATTCATAATTTCTTGATATAAGGTAAAAGGAATAGCACTCACGCTAGCACCTATGTCACATAAACCATGATAACAGTGATCTCCTATTTTAACTGAGACAACAGGCATGCCAACAACAGGTCTATGTTTATCTTTTTCATCGGGCTTGGCAATTCTAGCAGCTTCATCACAGAAGTAAATAACATGCCCATCTATATTTTCAACCAGGAGATCTTTAACCATAGCAACACTACGTTCTACTTTGATTTGTTCAGCAGGTTTGGATGCTCTAATATAACTTTTGTTGGCCACAGTTGAAACTTTAGCATGTTCCTTTATCCTAACAGGGAAAGGTGGTTTTTCAATATAAGCAATAGGAACAACTGGATCAACATTATAAATAATAGTTTCATCTTTAGCTATTACCGGTTCTTTAATTTCTTCTTTAATAGGTGGGTGATATTTAAACCACTTCTCCTTAGGGAGATCAACATGAGTAGCAAATGATTCACAAAAGGAGGCTACTATCTCAGAGTCAAGTCCATATTTAGTGCTAAACTTTTGAAAAACATCGGTATTCATAAAAGATTTAACACAGTCATACTTAAGCTTAATACCTGGATCTTTACCTTCGTCGAGTTCCCAATCTTCAGAGTTGTGTTTAATTCTTTCTAAAATATCCCACCTGAATTCAATAGTCTTCTTCATAAAGGAACCAGTACAAGAAGTATCAAACATGGATTGATCATCACGAGAAAGCCGAGCATAAAAATTCTGAATAATAATTTCTCTTGAGAGCTCATGATTGGGGCATGAATATAACATTGACTTAAGCCTCCCCCAAGCAAGAGCGATACTTTCTCCTTCACGAGGCCAAAAATTATATATATAATTTCGATCACAATGAACTAGATGCATAGGATAATTTTTTTGGTGAAATTCCAATTTCAATCGATTCCAATTCCAGGATCCAATATCATCGCATAGCCTATACCATGCCAATGCTTTTCCCTTCAAAGATAAAGGGAAATCCTTCTTCTTAGCTTCATCTTCGGGTAAACCTGCAAGCTTAAATAATCCACAAATTTCATCCACATATATCAAGTGCATATCGGGATGTTCAGTTCCATCTCCTGCATAAGGATTAGCTAGCAGTTGTTCTATCATACCCGAAGGAATTCCATAACCAATATTTTCAGTAGGTGCAGTAGGTTGAGGGGTAGCTAATTGTGGTTTCGGTCGAGGTGAAAATACCCCGAACAAACCCCTCAAAGGATTGTTCTCCATAGTAACAAGTGACAATAAATTTCAGCACGTAGTAATAAATTTTCCTTACCGATTTCCACTTACCAAGAGCACTTCACTCCCCGGCAACGGCGACAGAAAATAGCCTTGATGACCCACAAGTATAGGGGATCAATCATAGTCCTTTTGATAAGTACGAGTGTCGAACCCAACGAGGAGCAGAAGGAAATGACAAGTGGTTTTCAGCAAGGTATTCTCTGCAAGCACTGAAATTATAAGTAACGAGTAGTTTGATAGCAAGATAATTTGTAACGAGCCAGTAACGGTAATGGTAACAAAAGTGCAGCAAGGTAGCCCAATCCTTTTGAGGCAAAGGACAGGCGAAAACGGTCTCTTATGATAAGCAAAATGTTCTTGAGGGTACATGGGAATTTCATCTAGTCACTTTCATCATGTTGATTTGATTTGTGTTCGCTACTTTGATAATTTGATATGTGGGTGGTCTGGTGATACGTCTCCAACGTATCTATAATTTTTTATTGTTCCATGCTATTATATTATCTGTTTTGGATGTTTTATATGCATTAATATGCTATTTTATATTATTTTTCGGGACTAACCTATTAACCTAGAGCCCAGTGCCAGTTCCTGTTTTTTCCTTGTTTTTGAGTTTCGCAGAAAAGGAATACCAAACGGAGTCCAAACAGAATGAAACCTTCGCGATGATTTTTCTTGTACCAAAAAACAACCAAGAGACTTGGAGATGAAGCCGGAGGAGCCACGAGGCGGCCACAAGGACGGAGGCGCGCGCCCCCCACCCTTGTGGGCCCCCCGTGCACCTCCTGACCAAATTCTTTCGCCTATATATTCCCAAATATCCCCAAACCACCAGAGGCATCCACGAAAACACTTTTCCACCGCCGCAACCTTCTGTACCCGTGAGATCCCATCTAGGGACCTTTTCCGGCACCCCGCCGGAGGGGGATTCGATCACGGAGGGCTTCTACATCAGCCCTATTGCCCTTCCGATGAAGCGTGAGTAGTTTACCATAGACCTACGGGTCCATAGCTAGTAGCTAGATGGCTTCTTCTCTCTCTTTGATTCTCAATACCATGTTCTCCTCGATGTTCTTGGAGATCTATTCGATGTAATACTTTTTTGCGATGTGTTTGCCGAGATCCGATGAATTGTGGATTTATGATCAGCTTATCTATGAATATTATTTGAATCTTCTCTGAATTCTTTTATGCATGATTTGATATCTTTGTAATTCTCTTCGAATTATCGGTTTGGTTTGGCCAACTAGATTGGTTTTTCTTGCAATGGGAGAAGTGCTTAGCTTTGAGTTCAATCTTGCGGTGTCCTTTCCCAGTGACAGTAGGGGCAGCAAGGCACGTATTGTATTGTTGCCATCGAGGATAAAAAGATGGGGTTTTCATCATATTGCGTGAGTTAATTCCTCTACATCATGTCATCTTACTTAATGCATTACTCCGTTCTTTATGAACTTAATACTCTAGATGCATGCTGGATAGCGGTCGATGTGTGGAGTAATAGTAGTAGATGCAGAATCGTTTCAGTCTACTTGACACGGACGTGATGCCTATATTCATGATCATTGCCTTAGACATCGTCATAACTTTGCGCTTTTCTATCAATTGTCCGGCAGTAATTTGTTCACCCACCGTATTATTTTCTATCTTGAGAGAAGCCTCTATTGAAACCTATGGCCTCCGGGTCTATTTTCCATCATATAAGTTTCTATTTTCCATCATACAAGTTTCCGATCTACTATTTTGCAATCTTTTACTTCCCGATCTATAAACCAAAAATACCAAAAATATTTACTTTATCGTTTATCTATCTCTATCAGATCTCACTTTTGCAAATAACCGCGAAGGGATTGACAACCCCTTTATCACATTGGGTGCAAGTTGTTTGATTGTTTGTGCAGGTATTCGGTGATTTGTGCATTGTCTCCTACTGGATTGATACCTTGGTTCTCAAACTGAGGGAAATACTTATCTCTACTTTGCTGCATCACCCTTTCCTCTTCAAGGGAAAAACCAACGCAAGCTCAAGAAGTAGCAACTGGTGCTTAGGTGCTGTTCTTACTTGAACAAGCCTCCTACTTATGATTAACCCCCTCGCAAGCATCCACAACTACAAGAAAAGTATTAAGAATAAATCAAACCATAGCATTAAACTTTTGGATCCAAATCAGTCCCTTACGGAATAGCGCATAAACTAGGGTTTAAGCTTCTATCACTCTCGCAACCCATCATCTAATAACTACTCCACAATGCATTCCCTTAGGCCCAAATATGATGAAGTGTCATGTAGTCGACGTTCACATGACACCACTAAGGGAATCACAACATACATACTATCAAAATATCGAACACATATCAAATTCACATGATTACTTGCAACAAGATTTCTCCCGTGACCTCAAGAACAAAAGTAACTACTCACAAATGATAATCATGCTCAAGATCAGAGGGGTATTAAATAGCATAATGGATCTGAACATATAATCTTCCACCAAATAAACCATATAGTAATCAACTACAAGATGTAATCAACACTACTAGTCACCCACAAGCACCAATCTAAGGTTCCGGTACAAACATTGAACACAAGAGATGAACTAGGGTTTGAGAGGAGATGGTGTTGTTGAAGATGTTGATGGAGATTGCCCTCCCCAAGATGGGAGAGTTGGTGATGATGACGATGATTTCCCCCTCCGAGAGGGAAGTTCCCCCAGCGGAATCGCTCCGTCGGAGGGCAAAAGTGCTCCTGCCCAAGTTCCGCCTCGAGACGGCGGCGCTTCGTCCCGAAAGTCCTCTCCTTATTTTTTCTAGGTCAAAATGACTTATATACCAGAAGAGGGGCACCGAAGGTGGGCCGAGGAGGGCACAACCCACCAGGGTGCGCCTGGGCTCCCTAGCGCGCCCAGGTGGGTCGTGCCCACGTGGTGGGCCCCCTCTGGTACTTATTTGCTCCAATAATTCTTATATATTCCATAAAAATTCTTCGTGAAGTTTCAGCTCATTTGGAGTTGTGTAGAATAGGTGGCCTGACGTAGCTTTTTCAGGTCCAGAATTCCAGCTGCCGGTATTCTCCCTCTTGGTGTGAACCTTGCATATTATGAGAGAAAAGGCATTAGAATTACTCCAAAAAGCATTATTATACATAAAAACAATGTAAATAGCAGTAGGAAAACATGATGCAAAATGGACGTATCAGTGTTTGTCGCGTTCTGGGAACGGGGGTACCCAGACTTGCCTGCCTGCAGCCCACGGCGTGGCTCCATCGACGGCCTGGTACGGCCCAGCTTCAGCGACAACAACTCAAGACCCTCGCGAGGGGCCAAGCCTCGCGAGGCGGACGACACCAAGACATCCATGAGGAGCGGCCTCCTCAGGCTGGCTTCCGAGGAGCGGAGATCTCTATGCAAGCCTCACCTCGTGAGGTCCGGATGACGTGAGCCATGACGACCAAGGCCAGGCGGGCGCCAGCGGGCGCAGTGTACCAGTTTCCTCTTTGGTGCTAAAGAGGCAAGCGCAGGCGCGGAGTCCCGAGGAATCAGCCAAAGGTTTCCATTCCCGTGCAACATGACCAAGACCGCCAGGACGGCAGGACGGAGGTCATCACCGAGCCCACCACGGCGTCACGACTAGGGGCTTTTGCAGGCGAAGACTACTTTTGTCAGGATAGCATGTACTAGTTGTCTCCCTTCGAATTTGGCCATTGTGGGATCCCTTCCCGCCTTTCATTTGGGAAGAGGACCAAGGCCACTATAAATAGGACTTAGTCACCACCGTAGAGATCACGGGATCGAATCAACAGATCATTCAGATCACCCACACACTCACCAGCTCACTCGAGCTCAAGAACACCTCTCCTCCTGAGGCTGTTCGCCACTGTACTAGTTCATCCTCAGCCCCTCGAGGCCAATCCACCACAAAGCAGGAGTAGGGTTTTACACCGCAAGGTGGCCCGAACCTGGGTAAACTGCTGTGTCTCTTTTCCTTACAGTTCATCGAGCTAGGCTGTGAGATTAGCGAGTAGGCAGACTGGGGAGGACGAGTTCTTCGCACGCACCCCAGAGTTCGAACCTCTCAAGGGTTTGCGGAACCTGAAATCCGACATTTGGCGCGCCAGGTAGGGGTGCGTCGGAGCCTCTCTTCCGCTGGTCGATCCACCACCGCTCCACCGCTTCCATGGCTGACGCTCGCCGAGCTCGTGCTGAGCGCCGGGCCACCCTCGCCGCCCGCGTCACTCAGACAGCGCCTGCGGGTGATGGCTGCCCTCGCCGTCCCCCGTCTCCAGTGGCGAACGCCGCCACCGGCCCTGCGGGGCACGAGCAGCAAGCTTCATCGCTGCACCCTTCTGTGCGGCGGGATGGATGCACCGCTACCCCGTCACTGACTCCGGCTAGTTCGTCGTCTCATGCTCGTCGTGGGCCGGTGAACGCGCAGGCTGCGTTGCTCATGGCGCGCGAGCTCCTGCGCTACCGCCACGTCGACGACCTCTACGAAGACTGGCTGGACCGCATCGCCGAGCTTGTCAGCGCCGTCGAAGACTCTCCTGCACCGTCTCGCTCGCTGCCTCACTCGCCTCCTGCTGCGGGTGACGTAGCCCACGGAGCACCTCCTCCACCTCCCCGTCAAGACGTCGCCCTCGAGCCAAGGCGCGAGGCCCCACGGCGCGAACCGCCGCGCAGGGCGCTGGCGCGTGAATAAGAAAGCTGCCAAGTGGTGCAGCGGCCGCAAGAAGATGCTCGTGCACTCCCAGCATCGCCACGTCAAGACCACGTGCCGCCTGCAGAAGTGGCGCGCGAGCGCCTAGACCAGGCTCCACCTCCACGACGGGCTCCCGCGATGACAGCGGGTTGCCGCACATTCACTCCGGAGCTTTGCAGCGTCGTCTGGCCGCGGAAGTTCAAGCCCGACCTGCCTCCGCGCTACGACGGCACCCCCTACCCTGCAGAGTTCCTGCAGCTCTACGAGCTGAGCATCGAGGCAGCCAACGGCGATGAGAAGGTTATGGCGAACTGGTTTCCCATGGACCTCAAGGATGGTGCGCGCTTGTGTCTCCTGAACCTGCCCGCGATATCGATCTCCTCCTGGGACGAAATGCGAGAGCGTTTCATCGCCAACTTCCCGGGCACTCACGACCGTCCACCGGCTGCGGGTGACCTGCGGCGCATCAAGCAGCAGCCAGGAGAGACCTTGCAGAAGTACATCTAGCGCTTCAACAGCGTCCGCCTCAAGATCCCCAAGGTGTTGGACGAGGCCATCATCTCGGCGTTCACTGATGGCGTCCGCGACATCAAGATGAAGGAGGAGCTCGCCATACATGAGGACCTGTGGACAGCTCTGGAGATGTTCAACATGGCAACCAAGTGTGCGAGAGCTGAGGAAGGTCGCCTCTCTCTCCTGGAGCTCCCAGGGGCTGACCCAGAAGACAAGAAGGCCAAAGCCAAGGACGTGAAGCGCAAGGGACCGGCCGTGCTCACGACCGAGCTAGAGATGAAGCGCGGCTGCGACCACCCAGAGTCATCCAAGGGCAGCCGCCCGTTCTGCGTCTTCCACAACGTGCACAGCCACAACACCAACGACTGCCAGGAGCTCAGGGCCATTCGCGATGGGCGCCTCGGTCGTCGCCCCGAGCGCGGCGACCGAGGCTACAACCGCGAAGGAGGCCGAGGTGGAGGACGCTGGGATGGCCGCGACCCCCGCCAAGAATGGCGCAATCAGCCTTGTGAGGACCGCTGGCAGGGCCAGCCTCGCGAGGCCTCCTGGAGAGACCAGCCTCGTGAGGACCGTCCTCAGGGCAACGCTGGCTTTCCTCCGCTGCCGCCACCACCAAGAAGGAATGACGACCACCACCAGGACGAGGGGGCTGGGGGCTTCCAGGAGCCTCGTGCCATCGCCTGCATCCTGGGCGGCGCTCAGGCCCCTGCCTCTCATCGCATCTTCAAGCAGTTTGCCCGTGAGGTGAACGCGGCCCTCCCCAAGCTCGAGGCAACGCGTCCGCTCAGGTGGTCCAAGTGCACCATCACCTTCAGCTCATCCGATCAGCTCAAGTGCGCGGCAACTGCCGGTGCTCTCCCAATGCTCTGCTCGCCTACCATCAGCAACGTGCTCGTCACCAAGACTCTCATCGATGGCGGTGCGGGGCTCAACGTTCTCTCCATCAAGACATTCGACCGACTCCAGGTGCCCTACGACCAGCTGCAGCCTACCAAGCCTTTCTCAGGAGTGACCGACGGCTCCACCACCCCGATAGGGCAGATCCGCCTCCCTGTCACCTTCGGCAAGTGCGACAACTACCGCACTGAGCTCATCGACTTCGACGTCGCCCACATTTGCCTTCCATACAATGCCATCCTTGGGTATCTGGCCCTGGCCAAGTTCATGGTGGTGACTCATCATGGTTACAATGTCCTCAAGATGCCAGGAAGCTGCGGCGTCATCACGGTCGCCTGCGAGGAGAAGGACGCGGTGTGCTCTCTCGAGCGTGCCTACCAGGCTGCGGCGGTCGAGAACCCAGACGATGAAGGCGCCGTCTACCCTCCTGAGGCTGTCCCCAAGAAGAAGAAGCAGCTGCTCCGCCAAGGACCTCAGGAGGGCGGGGTGACCAGCGGCACCACCTCAAGCCTGGCGCCCACTGATGGGGCACCTCCCTCTCTCGCATAGGAAGGCGCGCCCGGCGCCCCTCTCAGGCTGGGCTCGGGGGCTCTCCTCTGGAGGGCCTCTGACCTGGCCAACGTCACGAGGGAGGCGCTCGGGCACCATGTGGAGGCGTGCTTCAGCGCGCGCTTCCGCCAGGAGGGTACAAGGTGCGAGGTGCCAGGTGCTCAGGAGTTCATCACCAAGGCAATCAAGGAGCTTCAGGAGGCAAAAGTTATGCGAGGCGACCATCGCCCACCACCCGGCGCGGCTCCTCATCCCGGCGAGGACAGCGAGCTGCGTGTCTGCGTCAACATCCCAGGGCTCAACAGGGCCGCATCTCAGGAGCGCTTCTGGCCGTCCCGCGCTGGCCGATGCGAGGGTCCCCCTCACAGCTATGTTTGCATGCCTTTGGGCTTGCCGAGCGCAGCTGCTGCATTCCAGCGCCACATGCGGGGCGTCCTGGCGGCTCATGAGGCCAGAAGCCAGGCGATCCTATCAGAGGAGGAGATGGATCCTCGCGAGCCCCCGAGCCCCCAGAGCCTCCCGAGGCTCTGGGCCTGGGCGGCTCATGAGGAACGACTTCTGCGGCACGCGTCTTCAGCTACTCCAACACCTCTTCAGCAATGGTGCCAGGTGACATTTTCTGGTTTGTTCAGTTGGGGGCGCCCCTGGGGCTGCATTATCCCCAAGCCGCGTGGGTCCGTCCCTGCGGTGTGTATCATTTTGCATCTATCAGAACTAGCTCTACCTTATCTATGGGTTGATTTATCTTATCACCTGCTTGCCTGGTGTTCTATCACCTCTGCGGCCTCCCGCATTGCTGACCAGCCTCTTGCTCATTCTGCAACGGGGGCTACACATGCTGGCATGGCGCTTGTGCTCGGGTCCGTCCCTGCAACGCTGACAAATCTGAGAGATCGAGCTCTGGCTCGCGGCCTGCCCCGCGCACGTCACCTCACCAGATCCTCAGTGCCTTCATCTCCTTGCGGAAAGATCAGCGGCAGGACAGCAAGCGCGATTATGAGTTATACTCTCCTCTTGGACTAACCCGCAGGAATCCATGGAGTTTAGCCACGGGTGGCCCCGCCGGCCGTCCCTTTTTCACGCAATTCGCTTGCACGTTAAAGGGGGGGGGCTCCTGAGCATCGCGCCTCAGGAGCTCTTACTGACTCTCCAGCCCTCACCCCCTGGCCTTGACCACGGCATCGCGACCTGCCATACCAGCGGCGGCAGAGCCTTGCTCGAGGGTCAGGACCCGAGGACGTAGAGCACCTAGATGAGCGGGGAGAAGGGGAGGTCGGTGTGAACCCTACCTGGAAGCATCACTGCCAAGGCGCAATCAGGCGCAGCGCAAAGGAATCACTTCAGGCCTACTAAGATAAGTCACCCATGCATATCAAAGTGAACCTCATCGTCCGGTATTTTGATTCTCGCAATCTCGCTTCAGCAATGCCGCTTCCCTTTTCGGCCTCCAGGGAGCTTCTTGCATGCCAAAGGGGACCTCTTGAGCATCGCGCCTCAGGAGCTCTTACCAGACCTCGGGCCGCTCACCTCCTAGCCTTGACCACGGCAGCGCGACCTGGCATACCAACGACGGCTGAAGCCTGCCTGGGGACTGGGACCTGCCGGCGTAGAGAACTAAGCTACCGCGAGAACGAAAAGGGGGAACCATGCCGAAGCAAGATACGCGGCTGCAACACCATACTAGGAATAATAAACGTTGGAGCAAAAGCATTACAGTTTTTTACATACCCCCACGGGGTTTGTCACAATTCAGCGCAGGGAAACAAAAGAAGGAAACGTCAAGGGACCCCGGCTGCTGGGCATCACCGACGACGCTGAGCGGACGCCGCTGCCGCCCTCCGGGCACAACGAGAGCTCGGCGGCACGTAGCTGTCGTCACTGGACTCCGGAGAATCGCTGGGCTCGGGAGAGTCGCTGGATTCCCAGGAGTCGTCGCTGCTGCTGGAGGAGCTACCGGAGGCGGGCTCGACGTCCGCGGCCACGCCGCACGGACTGCTTCCCCCGGGGCAGCACTCCAGACACCGGCCCTCCTCATCGAAGACCTTGAAGAACAACGTAGATGCGCCATCGTACTCAAAGTGGATGGCGAGGGCCCCCTCTGGACAGCAGGCGCGGGTGACCTCGCCCCATCCTCGGGTCATGAAGATGTCGCCCGGGGGGACGACCTCGACCTCCGCCCTCGTGGCTAGGCCACATCACCTGGCGTGCTGCAGCCACAGCTCAAGCGGCCCCCTCGGCGGCATCTCCTCGGCGAAGAACCTCGGGAGCCGGATCCACGTGCGCGGCGGCATTGCCGCCCACACCACGAACTCGCGTGAGGTCCCCTCGCCATGGGTTCGCCGGCCTGCTGGCCGCGCGGCCTCTGTCAGTTCGCCGAGACCCCGGCCCGCGCGGCGCTGGGCATTGCCGCCCTGCCCGGAGCCCTGCGCGCGGGCGTACAGAGGAAGCAGGAAGCCAGGCGGAGGCCACTCGTACCAAGGCCGTGTCACCTCTTGCCCTTCGCCGGCGTCGTGAGGGCGGCCGAGCCTCTTCTTCGGCGGAAGTGGCCTCGGCTCCTCCCGAGGGGTTTTTCCCTTCTCCACTGCAGAGAATCTTCTGATCGGCGCCATGGATGTTGCTGCAAGACGGCGAGACAAAGAAGAAGAAGGAGCGGGCAACGAGAAGATGGAGATGAGTGAGGGAGGGCTCTGCCCCTCCCCTCATTTATAGCCGGAGGGAGGCTAACCGCCGGCCTCCACGATCCCACGCAATGATGGTTCTTCTCTGCATGCAGCGGAGTCTCGTCAAGTCGAACGGTTGCCGAGGCAGCGTGGGGAAGCGGAGACGCCCACGTCCCATCAATCGCCACGCGTCGACCAAGGCCGCAGGCGATTAGGGCCCGCGGCGCTCCGCACTTGCCCCTTGGCTTCGCCTCGAAGCCAAGTTCGAGCGCGCCTTCGGCCCGGGGGCTACTGTCGGCGTTCTGGGAACGGGGGTACCCAGACTTGCCTGCCTGCGGCCCACGACGTGGCTCCATCGACGGCCTGGTACGGCCCAGCTTCAGCGACAACAACTCAAGACCCTCGCGAGGGGCCAAGCCTCGCGAGGCGGACGACACCAAGACCTCCACGAGGAGCGGCCTCCTCAGGCTGGCTCCCGAGGAGCGGAGATCTCTATGCAAGCCTCACCTCATGAGGTCCGGATGACGTGAGCCATGACGACCAAGGCCAGGCGGGCGCCAGCGGGCGCAGTGTACCAGTTTCCTCTTCGATGCTAAAGAGGCAAGCGCAGGCGCGGAGTCCCGAGGAATCAGCCAAAGGTTTCCATTCCCGTGCAACAAGACCAAGACTGCCAGGACGGCAGGACGGAGGTCATCATCGAGCCCACCACGGCGTCACGACTAGGGGCTTTTGCAAGCGAAGACTACTTTTGTCAGGATAGCATGTACTAGTTGTCTCCCTTCAAATTTGGCCGTTGTGGGATCCCTTCCCGCCTTTCATTTGGGAAGAGGACCAAGGCCACTATAAATAGGACTTAGCCACCACCGTAGAGATTACGGGATCGAATCAACAGATCATTCAGATCACCCACACACTCACCAGCTCACTCGAGCTCAAGAACACCTCTCCTCCTGAGGCTGTTCGCCACTGTACTAGTTCATCCTCAGCCCCTCGAGGCCAATCCACCACAAAGCAGGAGTAGGGTTTTACACCGCAAGGTGGCCTGAACCTGGGTAAACTGCTGTGTCGCTTTTCCTTACAGTTCATCGAGCTAGGCTGTGAGATTAGCGAGTAGGCGGACTGGGGAGGACGAGTTCTTCGCACGCACCCCAGAGTTCGAACCTCTCAAGGGTTTGCGGAACCCGAAATCCGACAGTGTCTACCACAGTTGGTTCTCTCAGGTACAGAGGTCCAAACACCTCGACCATGGCAGTTGCAAACCTGACCATGTCATCTCCATATGTGCTCTCAGACACTTGCAGGTACTCGTCCCACGAATCAGTGGCAGTGCCATATGCAAGCATCCGTAGTGCGGCCTTGCACTTTTGGTAACCAGAGAACCCAATCCTTCCCACGGTGTCCTTCTTAAGTATGAAGTAGTCATCAAAGGACCAGACGCCGTGGTAGAGACGATCAAAGATATTTTTGCGCTTCCGAAAGCACCAGCAAAAATTGTCAGCGAAGAGGGCATCAGGGGGCAAAGAAGTCATCCATCAACGTCAAATGGTCGCGCGCCCTGTTGCGGTTGAGCACTCAATGACCCTTGATCGATCCCTTACAATTGAGAACATGCTCCTCCGCACGCTCCGCATCTGTAAGCACCGTCTGCATCATTGCCGTCTCACCCGTGTAGTCCTCCTTGCCGAATGAGCCGTTGGATGACTCAACATAATGCTCGTATATGTACTCCAAATCCGAATCCATTGCTTCAAATAAGAAGGGACAAAAAAATTAGCTCGGACAATTCACCGAACAATTGCCAGTCATGGTGAGTATCGTATGAGCGGATGGTACCTGCACAGCGGTTGGAGGAGAGGTGTGGAACGGTGGCGGAGGAGAAGCGACATGAAGCCCGGGTGTACCGTTGGAGGTGACGGGCTCGTTGAGTTCCGGCAGGGGTGTGGCATGGCGGCCGGGGTGGTGGAGTGGCGGCAAAGGCAAGAGAGAGAAGCTGAAGGAGAGAAAATGGGAGGATGGAGGCGCGGGGTCCGGGAGGGGTTTTGGGTGGGCCGGAGGTGTTGGAGTCCTACGTGGTTGCTGTCCGGACTCCCGCAAAGCTCTTAGTTTATCTCGAGCTTGCTGAAAAAAGTACGTCTGGACCGCTCGGCGGACTGATACAGGCCCGCGTTGGACGGCTAAACACGTCCGACCGACGGTTGCGGGCGGTTTGATGGTCCGCTTTGGAGATGCCCTAAAAGCGTCGTCCTCTCTTCTCTTTCGTGCATAGATCAACCGATATATCGTGACATAGTAGGTATCTTACATATCGCACGTTTTGTACGAGACGCGACTATAGCGCGTCATTACTTCTCACGCCAAACAATAGCAACCACTCGATGGGACAATCTCGTACTCGCGCCTCACCCCTCTCTGTACATATATTCATCGAACCGTCGTCTTCCATCTCTCGCCACAATCCTTCTCCTCGTTAGTGTTATTTCTGCCTTTCGCCCCCTCCGCCTTATCTTCTTCGACGACTTCAAGATTGATTGTCCCTTCCAGTTGGCGGAGCGACGCCGTGATGCCACCGCGGCACCGCCCCACTGTGGCTCGCACTTCCACCCCCATGGTTGCATCTTATGCTCCCTCTTTTTTGGGAAAGAAAAACAAAATTTTGACCTTTCTTATTGTTGATTGATGTGCAGGATGGCCGAAAACCTAGCGGAAATTGCCAAATCGGCCAGAGCGAGAGGCGTGGCAATCGTCGGACTGCCCGCTCCAAGCAACCTTCCACCCCCATGGTTTGCATCTTGTGCCCCTTGTTTTTTAGGAAAGAAATTCACATTTTTGCCCCTTCTTATTGTTGATTGATGGTTTGGTGTGCAGGAGGGCCGAAAACCTAGCAAAAATTGCCAAATCGGCCAAAGCGAGGGGCGTGGCAACCATGGGGCCGCCCGATCCAAGCAAGCGACGGCCGAGATCTCCCCAGGGTGCTGCGTGCACTGCCCCGCGGCGGCGGCGGCTCGGACGCAAGGCCGCCCAAAAGCGGAGCAGGATCGCCCCCGACGCGTCCGTGGGCAAAATTGGCAGGCCGCGCCCGCGCCGAAGTGGCCCAAACCCCCCCATAAATCGCCCGCCGATTCCAAACACCGCTCCACTCCACCACCCCCTCGCAAGGCCGAGCCAGAGAGAGCCGCACCGAAATCGCGTCCCGTCGTGCAAAGGGAGCGGGGGGTTGGGAGCGGGACAAATCTCCCTCGTCACCACCTCCACCACCACCGTCCACCGCCACCCCCCTCTCGCCCCCTTCAGCCTCGCCCCTCGCGTGGGAGGGACGCCGTGTCCTCCTGCCCCCACCGCGCCGCGAGGGGAAACCCTAGCGGCTGCAGATCTCCGGGCAGGCGCCCCGATTCGGCCCTCCCGGCGCCTCAAATGGCGGCGGACGGGGCGGACAGCGACCTTGAGGAGCAACTCAAGGATGTCGGCGCCCGCCTGCAGGAGGCGCCCGACGACTCCGACGGCCTGCTCAAGCTCCTCTACGTGAGCCTTCTCTCTGAACTTTGTGTGTTTATCTTGTTTGGTTTTCTGTGTCTGTTACGGCTGTCTGTAGGGTTTGTCGTTGTGGTTGTATCGCTTTCGGATGATTGTAATAAGCTTTATGTTTACCTTGTCGCTGCTTCTTTTGATTTTGTCCAATTCTTGGTTCTGGCAAAAAAGGAGAGTGTTTTCAGTCATTGGTAGAGCGTCATCTATTGTTGGGTACTGATATGTACATGATTATGTCTATCTATTGTTAGATAGAGGTGTTAGCTTCCTTGAAATCCACCCTGCTCTTCAGAATTGGAGTAACTGCCGAGTCTGATTATGGCAGCGGCTATTATAGCTTAAACTTGCTCATGTGATTTAACAAGTTGATCTTTTCTATATGCAGGACGTCGAGAAATATCTGTTGAGAGTGGAGCAATCACCTGCAGCAAGCACATTTGCTGCTGTTCGCCCAGCAATGGATGCCCTGATCAAGAATGAACTTTTGACTCACCCTAACGCCGAGGTCAAACTTGCTATAGCATCTTGTATATCTGAGGTTACAAGGATCACTGCACCCGAGGCTCCGTATGATGACAATATTATGAGGGTACTGAGTCTTTCCTGATTATAAGATTTATTTATTCTCTATCCTGTATCCTGACCTGTGCTGTCTACTTTGTCAGGATTTGTTTTCCATAATTGTGGGGACTTTTCAGAATTTAGATGATATCGAGAGCCCGTCCTTTGCAAGGAGGATTTCAATTCTTGAGACTGTGGCAAAGGTCCGGTCGTGCGTGGTCATGTTAGACCTTGAGTTGGATGATCTGATTCTGCAGATGTTTAACCATTTTTTCACAACTGTGACGTAAGAAGCCACTTCTTGTTATTCACCTTAAGTGTATCTATTTCTACTTCTTGCTAGTTTCTGGGTATGTTTACTAAGTTTTGCTAAGCTATGATGCTATTCTCCTGACATGTCTAAGGTGTTATTTTACTTGCCTAAAATGGTTTTTTCTTATGTGTTTTTAATGGACAAATTCTTAGATAATATGCTGTACCTGTCCTGTACATTTTTTCTTAACAATCTAGCAGAATTATCAGATCCTGGTATCTTATTCAATGTTTTTGCTAAAAGAAGATTTTAACTTTATGTATTTAAACTCATTAAACTAACACTAAATTGCCAATATTATAGCGGTTGTTGTTTTGCAAGTTGCTAGCATTGCCTTTTTATGTTGGAAAAATGCTGCATTCCCCTTCCTGGTAATTGTAATAGTTGTTAAAAGAGATGCACTTTCTTTTACATTGATACCAGCAAAGCTGGGTTGTGCTGATATGTTTGTTCAATTAAATTAACATGATGATGGTACGTGAGACGTTATCATTTTAGATGTACCCATCGTATTTTTCTGGACTGATTCTAATGGAAATTACCTTTTGTCATCTTGTGTTCAGATCAAACCAACCAGAAATTGTCATATCATCTATGGTAACAACAATGAAACTTGTAATAGATGAGAGTGAAGAAATACAGACAGCGCTTGCATCGTATCTTCTTCAAAAGGCTAGAAATGAGGAGAGGGTATGTCATTTCAACTTTCTTCACGCTGATAATATGGATTTACCTTGCCCAAGCAAGGAGGGAGGTTCACATATACTAACTTTTTTTTGTTTTATGTTCCCAGGAAACGTCTCCAGCATCTTTTGAACTTGCAGAGAAGGTGATCAGCTCATGTGAAGATGGGAAGCTAAAACCAATATTCCTGCAGTTACTTCAAGTTCAAGGCACTCCCTTGGATGAATACAGCAAAATTGTCACGCTGGTTTGTGAAGGTGATAAGGTTGTCAGGGAAGACAACAATGTTGATCCTTCTGGGAAGGACACGGTCAGTAATATTACTTGCATGTCGTAACTATTATTACGAGATACTTTCATTTCGTTAGATTTTGGATTGTCGTATGATAATTATAGGTGTAAATCATCATGCTTATAGTAATATCTTAGTATGTTCTCTGATGTGTCTGTAATTCATAAATGTTCTCAGTTCTCTTGAATAGACTGAGAGGGGTCACATGGATGATGAAACTGTGATTTGTTTTAGCATGTACGATGAATTTAACAGCCTGATCTGAGTAATACTTACAAATAGTTCATTTGATCCCTGAAAAGGACAATATATTGGCTGTATGGTGTTTGTGTGGATGCACCTGTTCATACTTTTGAGTTTTCACATTCAGGTGGATGATGGCAAACTTTCGGAAAGGACTATTTCTGATGAACTGCCTCAGGTATGTTTCTATATCCATGGAAGGGGATCCCTTGTTGAAATGATTGATAGTACAGCAACACATCTCTATTTCCAGGAATCTTCAAAACTGGAGCAAGATGGTACTCCGACTACTGCTATTAGTATTGGTGCAACTCTGGTTGATAATGGTGAGGCTAATCAAGGACCAGTGTCTCCAAAAGGACCAGCGTCTCCAAAGGGATCAGCGTCTCCAAAGGGACCAGCGTCTCCAAAGGGACCAGTGTCTCCAAAAGGACCAGCGTCACCAAAAGGACCAGCGTCACCAAAAGAGAAGCTTGAACAGCCTGAAGACACAAAAGATGCTGATCAGTTGAAATCTGCTAATGATGAAGGTGTAGAACCTGTTGATGCAAAGCCCAAGAAGCCATCTGATCTTGATTCAGACAAAGACCTGAAGCTCAAACCCTGCAAGTCTGTGGCTACTCCACACTCTAATGTTGATGTTGACAAAGAAGCTCATGTAGTATCTGGAGAGTTATCTGCAGACAAGAAGGTAGTTAATGGAGTGGCTGATAATGTACCAAAGCGTGCTGATACCACACCCGATGTAGTTAAGCCAAAACGAGGCCGACCTCCTGGACCAAAGTCATCAGAGAAAAAGGCTGCTAGAAATAACCAATCTTCAGATTTAGATTTGAAGAAGACTGAGGAGGCTATGGATTCAACTGGGAAGTTAACAAAGCGATCAGCTAAGGATGATACCAAAGCTTCCACAAAAAAGACTGGTGAAGGAGAATCATCAAAGAAGCAGCAAAAACCCAGTTTGAAACAGCACAAGGAAGAAATCCTCTCTGAGGAGGACACCACCAAGGATATGACTCTAAAGGTTATTTTCTTATCAGTTGTTGATTTTTGTACACATATTCATGGTGTCTGCTGTTAACAGTTCTTTGCCTGCATTATCCAATCTTTATAAATTTCTGTGGATTTATATTTTTGTGTATCCTGCAACTTTAATTTCATGTATGTTCCTCAAAACTGTCCTTTACTAATATAATTAAATTACCTGTACTTAAGTTAATGCTAGTATATCATATCAGTAATTCGTTGTGGTTCAATGGCTGGTATGATATGCTCTCTTTGCTGGAAGTTCTAATCTAGAGCTCAGTGGCATGAGAAATCAGCAATTCATATGACCCTTCAACTTGAATTTAGTAAATGTGATATCATACTTTAGTTGTTTATAACTGTCTGATTCATATACCAATTGTTTCATTGCAATACAGGAAATGGTCTCTCCAAAGTCTCTGACCAAGGGGTCAGGTAGAACCAAGGGTCAAAGTGGGGAGAATAATGTGGTGAAGAGGAAGCGTGAACAAGATACTGAAGAGGTATTCATTCTTAGTCACATGTGCAAATGGAACTATCATAATCCACCGCAATTCCAATCACAGCTTGTGTTTGTTTTATCTAAATGATATGATACTTAAACTTTTTACGCTCTTGTTAGACTCCTCGCTCAAGGAAGGACAAAGGTCTGGATGGAAGTCTAGTTGGTGCAAGGATCAAAGTATGGTGGCCAGACGATGAGATGTAAGTGGGGGTGAATATTACATGCGTCTGAAATGTAGCCTGTCCTTGAGATGATCAATTACTGGATTCTCCAATTGTAGAAGGCTTAGTCGTTGTTACTAGTACACTGTTAACCTAAATGAAATAGTTGTAGAGATACTACATGCCATTATTAGCTCAGTTCTTATGACTACAGTATGCCTTGTTATGTTGAACACTTCTAAATCTACAGCATAGATGCTTCGACTTCCTTTCATCAAATGACACACATAAATTAATATTCTCGTTCAGATTTTGGAAAGTCTGTTTGCTGTTTAAACTTGAGCCGTCTCGGCTCGTTGTTGATGGATCTACCTGGCTGATGCATTTCGGTGCCCTGCTATTTTGCTATTCATTTTAGATTAGGTTTTGAAAGCCTTTATTTATATTTGCAGGTTTTACAAGGGTGTTGTTGACTCATTTGATACCCATTCCAAAAGGCACAAGGTCAGTACACTGTTTTATCTCCCTGCAGTGGCTATTTGGTTTACATGGGAGCACTAATGTTTGATTCAAAGTTCATTGTTCAATTTCTTTTTTCCTTTTCTCTTTTGGCTCTCGTGCTTTTTGGAGCATAGGTTGCATATGATGATGGAGATGTAGAGGTACTGCTGCTTAGGGATGAAAAATGGGATTTCATCAGTGAGGTATGCACATGTTATTCACCTCATGATAATGTTAGGACAATGTTTTATTCCCTTGTTTCTGAGTAACTGTTATTTTTGCAGGAAGAAGGCAAAACTCCTGATGTACCATCTGAGATGTAAGCAAAATCATTTTCATCATTCTTGTATACCTGCAGCTTCCAAATTGCCTGTCTAATTTGCCAGTAGCTAAATTGATTCATGCATCACTATTGTATTGAGAACCAATATGCACAAGTGCACTTAAAGTGGCTAACTCAAACCTGACAGGGTCACTATTGTAGGCGTTGATGTCACTATGTTGAGAATACTGCTCATATGCATAATTTCATTAAATCTAACCAAAGCTTCGCGGGCATGGTGCAAGTTCTTATATTACTTATATAGAACCTGATTCCTGTCTATCGTGTCTATCAATCCTGAGCATTTGTTATTCTGTGTTGATTTGATAGTATCGCTCCAGTGCTAGCGGACTTCGCGAAGTCGACTAACAATACAGTGTATAGTGGATGCGGTACTGGCAGCATGATAGTCAGATTCCAAATCTTCCATTGTGGAATTGCTATTTATTTCAGTAAAATCTTAAACGATCAGGGAAAGTTTTGTCCTTGGCCAATTGAAACCACAAACCTAGCTCACCTTATTACCGCCAGTGGCCCCAGAGCACTGTTAATTTTTTGTGTTTGACCAAAGCTAGATATGTTGTGTGCACTGCCCTAATCCCAAGGAGGTCATTTGTTAAATTTGTGTTACTGATTTCTCCAAGCAGGCGCCGTGGCAGAAAAGGGAGAGGAATCACGCTGCTGCCAGTGAAGGAAGAAAAAATAGAAACACCTAAAAGGTTAGTAATGGACACATAGAAGCCTTATTTCTGAGACTTGTTTGTGTAGAGCTCATCTGAGACATGTTTTTCTCATGGTGGCAGTGACGGAGTGGAGCTTCCAAAGAAAAGGGGCCGTCCGAAAGGTTGGCGCCCCAACAATGGTGGCACACCGTCTACAACTCCAAGCAAATCAAAGGGGAAAACTGCTATCAAGGATGCCAAGGGGACACCTAAAAGTGCCAGTGAGATTAAGAAAGAAGGCAAGGAGAAAGCCACTGGATCAGCTAACAAGACGAAGGATGATTTAGCTAAAGACAGCAGCAACCAGAAGCTGAAGGAGGTTGGGAGCAAATCTGGCGATGGATCTGTGAAGGGTAGGCCTGGGCGGAAACCAAAAAGCGCTGCCACTACTACTCCAGTGGCGGGTAGTGGATCTGGATCTGTTCAAGAGAAGCGGAAGAAGGAGGAGAAAGAAGAGGCCGAGGCATCTGAAATGGAGCAGGAGGCATCCGGCAAGGGGGCGTCTTCAACTGGAAAGAAGCGCAGAAGGAAGGCTTAGGCTTGAACCAACCAACCGTGAACTTCCCCTGTAAATGGGTTCGCTCTCATCATGGCACCGTTGTATGGATTGTAAACTCCTTGGTCGTCGTTTTTACCTTACCTATTGAATTTGTCTGTCTGCTGACTGGGCACCATCGTCATTGTCTGTGTCTGTTGTAGTTAGGGGGCTGTGGCAGGAAACATCTGCAGTAGCTGTAATGTTTAGTCGTGACTTTGTGTTGTGGGATGCATGATGTGATGCTGCAGAGCCTCAAGGGAACATCTAGTTTGTGTCGGATGTTGTAGCCAGCTTATTCATGTTCTATTTATATAGGCTATATTTGGTCATCCACTTGTTCTTTTTTGTGGCAGATGTGCCGGTTTCTTTTCTTTGTCGAATCCTTCTTTGTCTATCCTTTGTGTGCATGCAGGGTTGACCTGGTTCACGTCCATGTCTCGCGTGCATGCTCTGCTGCCTATCTCTCTGTCTTCAGAGACTTTCAGAGCCGACGGATGTTGGTGGGCAAGGGCACGTTTTGCACTTTGAGCATCGCCCACTGACTTGCACGGATGTCTCTACAACGTGATTCAACAAGGCCTCCTGCCTTGCAAGTACGATCACCTCCCCTCCTGCGCACCTGTCAATTTTTATCAGAGTAGAGACTACTATTTCCTCGTGTACCCAGTCAATGTACAAGCGGTGAAGTAGTACTACTACTATAGAATTGGTCGTCCCTTCTCACGTGACTTCCGGGTCAACAATTCTACCATCGAAACATATCCAAAGTCCACTAGTGGTCAACTCAAACTTGTAAAAGGTAACTGTAACATCATCCCATCGCTTTTTGAATTCCATTGGCCACCAAGAATTTGGAACGCGTCGAGGGTTGCTTGCAGTTGTTCCAGTCTCCTAATCGTTCAAGCAGACAAAATAGAATTACAAACAGAAGAATCAACTGGATTAGGCTGCATCCCTGTACTTAACGAGTTAGTGGGATTAGGCCGCAGCCCTCGTTTAACCTATGCCTGCGTGGTGGTCGTTTTATAAATTAGCGCTGCTCTGCACTTGGTCAAAACACTCGAAATTCCTCTTTCAAAGAAGAAATGACGTGAAGGTTACCCGGCACTACTATAGTCGACCGAGACGAGCCCTAACTGCGTGGCCGGGTCAGCTCAAGGCCCTTCTGCCTGGTCCAGCCATTGTCTTTGCACGAACTTCCGTATCTCTCTCATAGTATCTCGCATGTCTCACACAGGCTTGATTGTTTGAAAGACAATAATTGTTTGCTAGCATTTTTGTGTATTATTGTTTTGATGTTAAATTGATAGTCTATTGACTTAAATCACTCGCTTCCCAATATTCATACCGCAAATGAATTAGTACATGATTAAGAACATGTTAGATAGCATTTCACATCAAAAATTCTATTTTTACCATTTACCTATTCGAAGACGAGCATGAATAAAGCTTGGGGATGCTGGTACGTCTTCAAAGTATCTATAATTTTTGATTGTTTCATTATATTATATTATTACTTTTGTATGCTTTATATGTCATTTTATATTATTTTTATGGACTAAACTATTAACTTAGTGCCTAGTGTCCCCGTAAAATAATAATAATTTAGTGCCCAGTGCCAATTCCTGTTTTCTGCATGTTTTTTGTTTCATCAGAAATTCATACTTACAGAAGTCCAAACACGGCAAAACTTCTAACTTAGTGCCTAGTCCAAACCCTGCAAGCTTCGGGGCAAGACCAGAATAGCCACGAGGCGGCCACAAGGCAGGGGGCGTGCCCTTGGGGGGGGGGGGGGTGGGGGGGGGGGGAAGAAAGAAAAAGGGAACCGCCACCTGGATTGTGGGCCCCTCATGACTCTGTTTGCCCCAATTCTTGGCCTATAAATTCTCATATATTTAGAAACCTCTAAAGCGAGACCCAAAACAATTTTTCCGCCGCCGCAAGCTTTTGTTCCAAAGTGACCCCATCTGGAGCCCTATTCCAATACTCTGCAGGAGGGGAAACCATTGGGGAGGCAATCTTCATCAACCTTGCTGCCTCCATGATGATATGTGAATAGTTTCTTCAGGACCTACGGGTCCATAGTAGTAGCTAGATGTCTTCTTCTCTCTCTTTTGATCTTCAATACAATGATCTCCGCTGAGATCAATCTGATGCAATCTTTGCGGTGCGTTTGTTGGGATCCGATGAATTGTAAGTATGATCAGATTATTCATTGATTTTATTTGAGTCCTTTGAGATCTCTTTGATTGTGTAATTTTATAATCTTGTATTTCTCTCCGATCTATCCGTCTTCTTTGGCCAAGTAGATTGATTTATCTTCAGCGGGAGAGGTGCTTGGTAATAGGTTCAATCTTGCGGTGATCTTGCTCTGTGAGAGGAGGGATGATAAGACACATATTGTATTGTTGCTACTAAGGGTAAAACAATGGGGTTTGGTCATATTAGTTGATCTTATTCTGTCTACATTATGTCATCTTGCTTAATGCGTTACTCTGTTTGTCACGAACTTAGTACTTTGAGATGCATGCTGGATAGTGGTCTTGGGGTGGAGTAATATTTATAGAGTCAATAAATTTAACAGTCTACTTATCATAGACGTGATGCCTATATATTGATTATGTCTTGGATGATCGTCATAACATGCGCTATTCTGTCAATTGCCCAACAATAATTTGTTTACCCACCAATGCTATTTATGAGAGAGATGCCTCTAGTGAACCTGTGGCCCCCGGGTCCATTCTCAGTTATTATCAAGCGATCCTACATTTTTTTGCTATTTTACTTTACTTCTATTTTACTTTTGTTATTGTACCTATCACTCCAAATTTGATACTTGCAACTAGCAAGAACAAGGGGAGTGACGACCCCCTTGCCTTTGTTGGGTGCAAGCACTTGCTTTGTGTGTGTGTGTGCAGGTACTGCTAACGTTGTCTGTGTGTCATCTCCTTCTGGTTCGATAACCTTGGTTCTTAACTGAGAGCAATACTATCTGCTACTATAGTACATCACCCTTTCTCTTCGAGGAAATCCAAAAACTATCATAAGTACCAGAAGAATTTCTGGCGCTGTTGCCGGGGAGGCTTCACCAGACAAACCAGGTGCCTACGCACAAACTTATCAATTTATTTGTTTTTATCTTCTTTGCCTTTTGCCTTCGTTCCTTTGTTTGCAAAATAATAATAATCAGAAATACCAAAAATATTTGTGTTCTGTCTTTTGCTCGCTATCATGGCTGGCTCTTCTGTGGTCACTCTCTCCCCCCATATTGACGTACTTTATTTTAAACAGAGACACGGGGAGAATTTGAAAGATGCATGGTTCAGACTAATGGATTTGTATCGCAATTCCACTATAAAGAGTGATATAAAAATTCTTCTTAGAAATTTCTATGTGGGGCTAACTATGCCTAATAGACAAATATTGGATTTTGCCGCTACAGGAAATTTTATTGAAAGTGATAAGACTTCCTATGAAATGATAGAAGGGATAGTGGGGGTTCCTCCCACACAAAAGGGATCTCCGTTTACTCAAGAGGGAATTCAAATTTTAGAGAAACTAGGGGATATGCAGAAAAATATGATTGATTTACGAAAAATTAACGAACCTCTTAAAATCCTTCTCAACCGCATGAACCCACTTCTTACTACTTGCAACAAAAGGCTTGATACTCTTGAAAATAGAATTGCCTTGATAAAAAGTTTTGAATTGCCCGTGGATCCTAGTTTGGAAATTAATGGGAAGCATAAAGAGCCTCCCGGGTTTGAAAAGAATCTCGCGAATGTCGTTAAGCTAAAAGATGACAATACTTGATATCATGCATTATGCCTAGCTAGGGGCATGAAACAACAGCGCTTGTTGAGAGGCAACCCAATAGTTATCCTTTATTTTTATTTTTGTTTTAGTGAGTCAACATGATTATTGCTACTATAGAAATTGTATTTATATCCTTTCTTTTGTTTTTTGTTCCAAGTAAAGCCTTTGGGATAGTTTGGATGCTTGTTGATTTGATTCTGTGCAGAAACAGAAAGTTTTGCGTCCAGTAATTGATTTTTTTCTCTACACTGGAGCATGATAAAATGCTGAAATTTTTACATAGTATTGGGTTACAAATACTCTATGTTTTATTTTTTTTTTCAAATTGTTTGGAGTTACAGAAGTATGACCAAAAATGCATCTTTACGTGTTGTTCTGTTTTTGACAAATTCTGTTTTTATTGCATAGTGTGCTTATTTTAAAGTTTCTATGGATTATATTAGGGCTATAAGTCGTAGAAGTGATACAATACAATAGGTATTATGTGGGAACAATTATGAATCTTGTCTTAACATTACCGAAGTGAATGATTTATTCTTTATCATACTAACCTGTCTTACGAGTTTCGTTAAGTTTTCTGTGGCCGAAATTTTCAAGTTTAGGTGAGATGGCGATGGAAGGAGAATAAGGAGCGACAAGAGCCTAAGCTTGGGGATTCCCAGGGCATCTCAAGGTAATATTCAGGGAAGACTCAAGCGTCTAAGCTTGGGGATGCCCCGGAAGGCACCCCCTCTTTCACCTTCAATCTATCGATAACTTCACTTGGAGCTATATTTTTATTCGTCACATGATATGTGTTTTGCTTGGAGCATCTTTGCTTTTGTTAGGTTCGTTTGCTTGTTTCCACAATCATTGTTTCATGATCACACCTATTATGAGATACACATATTCATCTCAAATTTATAGAATGCTCATTGTTCTTCACTTATATCTTTTGAGTTAAGGCAATTGCTCATGTTCTTCACTTATATTTGTTTGAGCACGGCGAGATATATTTTATAAAAAAATATTTGCACTCTCTTTGCTTCACTTATATACTTTTGAGAGTTAAGTAGGAAGTGGTAGTTTGCATGAGTTATATGTTTAGTCCAAGAATAATAGGTATACAAGGGTGGTATAATAAAAACTTGCATGTAGATCACTGAATATGTTGAGTTTGATTCCTTGCAATAGTTTTGCGATATTGAGATGATAATATGTGGGTGTACTAGTGGATGATCTTGGTTTAGTAGTAATATCGGTGTTACGGTTTGTGATTTCCTATTCATGAAAGTGTTAGTTTTGGCATAGCTAGGAAGTTGGAGCATGATTTATCCTTGATTGATACCTTTTGTGTTGTCCGGATCGGGGGCGCGCGATGGTTAACTCCTCCCAATCTCTTCCCTAGGGGCATGCGAGTTGTCCTTTGCTTCAAGGACTAATAAACTTTCACAATAAATATTTGAGTTTTTTATGACTAATGTGAGTTTCTGGACTATAAGCCCTTCCACCTATCTATATTTTGCTAGCCTCTTCGGTACCGTGCATTGCCCATTCTCATCTCGAGACTTGGTGCAAACTTCGCCAGTGCATCCAAATCTCATGAAAAGATATGCTCTTTCACACATAAGCCATATTACTTCCTCAAAACAACAACCATAGCTACCTATTATGGCATTTTCATAGCCATTCCGAGATATATTTCCATGAAACTTCCATCGTTACTATTTACATGACTTGAGCATTCATTGTCATACTGCTTTGCATGATCATATAGAGCTGACATGATATTTTGTGGCAAAACTACCGTTCATCATTGTTATACATGTTATGCTAGATCATTGCACATCCTGGTACACTGCCAGAGGCATTCATATGTAGTTATATTTTTTCTTCAGTTTATCGAGTTGTAAGTAAACTAAAGTGTGATGATCATAATTATTAGAGTGTTGCCCCTACCAGTGAGAAAATGAATTGGATGAGACTTATGATTCCTCGAAAAAGCGGGGGTGAGGTCAGTGAGACCATTCATAAAAAAATGTAAAAAATAAAAAATAAAAAATGAGAGAAAAGAGAGAGGGGGCACACTACTCTCCTTTTTCCACACTTGTGCTTCAGAGTAGCACCATGTATTTCATGTAGAGAGTCTCCATGATTTTTTCACTTTCATATACTAGTGGGATACTTACATTATAGAACTTGGCTTGTATATTCCAATGACAAACTTCCTCAAATGCTCGATATCTTCAGGAGCAAGCAAGTTGGATGCTGAAAGGATCGAGAAGAGGGGTCTAGGGGGGGGGGGGGGGGGGGGGGGGGGTGATTAGACCCTTAACAAGTATAAGTGGCAAGTTGAGGTGGAGTTTTGGTACAAGTTTAAGCATTCACAATACATTTCAAGCAAGCATGGCAAGAGTATATGCAGCGGAAAGAGTAAAGCATGCTAATTGCAAGAAAGTAAAGGGATGGGATTGGAGTGTGCAAACGCAATGAAGACATGGAGATTTTTGGCATGGTTCCGATAGGTGGTGCTATCGTACGTCCATGTTGATGGAGACTTCAACCCACGAAGGGTAACGGTTGCGCGAGTCCACGGAGGGCTCCACCCACGAAGGGTCCACGAAGAAGCAACCTTGTCTATCCCACCATGGCCATCGCCCACGAAGGACTTGCCTCACTCGGGTAGATCTTCACGAAGTAGGCGATCTCCTTGCCCTTACAAACTTCTTGGTTCAACTCCACAATCTTGTCGGAGACTCCCAAGCGACACCTAACCAATCTAGGAGACACCACACTCCAAAAGGTAATAGATGGTGTGTTGATGATGAACTCCTTGCTCTTGTGCTTCAAATGATAGTCTCCCTAACACTCAACTCTCTCTCACAGATTTGGATATGGTGGAAAGATGATTTGAGTGGAAAGCAACTTGGGGAAGGCTAGAAATCAAGATTCTTGTGGTAGGATTGGTATATCTTGATCTCAACACATGAGTAGGTGGTTCTCTCTCAGAAAATGTATGCTGGAAGTGTAGGCACGTTCTGATGGCTCTCTCACATATGGAGAAGGGGGTGGAGGGGTATATATAGCCTCCACACAAAATCCAACTGTTACACACATTTGACCCAACTCGGTCAGACCGAATAGAAGAACTCGGTGAGACCGATTCAGTTCAAAATGTGAACGTTAGGAATCTCGGTGGGACCGACTGGAACAACTCGGTGGGACTGATGTGCTAGGGCTTAGGGCAAACATCAACTCGGTGGCATCGATTGCATCAACTCGGTGAGATCGAAGTGAAGCAATAAGGCAGCAGAGCGAATGTCAAGCCAACTCGGTGAGACCGATCACAATTTTGGTGAGACCGAAATAATTGCAACAAGTCACAGAGCGTTGGCAAGGCCATCTCGGTGAGACCGAGACCCGTATCGGTGTGATCGAACAGTTAGGGTTTCTGGCAGTGGCTATGTCATATGAACTCGGTGGCTCCGGATAGGATGATTCGGTGGGGTTGAGTTTGTCTTTGGGTTTTGGACATATTTCGAATGAGAAAGTGGTTGAGGGCTTTGGAGCAATATCACTAAGCACTTTGAGCAAGCAAGCCATTAAGCAACACCTCATCCCCTTTTAATAGTATTGACTTTCCTATGGACTCAATGTGATCTTGGATCACTAAAAGTAAAATGAAGAGTCTTGAGCTTTTGCCAATATGTGTCCTTAGCATTTTGAAGGGGTTCCACATCCTCTTGCCCTTTCCACGTCATTGTTGAACTTGTCTGAAATACACTAGATAAAAGCATTAGTCCAACAAGAGATATGTTGACATTAATTACCAAAATCACCCAGGGAGCACTTGTGCTTTCAATCTCCCCCTTTTTGGTAATTGATGACAACATACATCAAAGCTTTAGGTAAAAGATATGTAGAGTAATAGGTAAAGCTTTGGAAAGACATGTAACATGCATAAGCTCCCCCTACATGTATGCAATCATGTGAAGATAGAATATACTAACATGTGAATGCATAAACATGACAGAGCAAGCAGAGAGTTACATGTATCTTGGCTATATGCATCAGAGCAAATGATATGATTAAGAAATGTACCTTCATGTTTATGATTCCCTTTTGCAAACAATATGTGCAATAGCAAGAGATCATCATGCACATGAGTGTGATGCATACTCTTACCTTGTGGTCTTGAGCTGGCTTTGGAAAGAGTGGGCTTGAGAAAACAGGGTTAGATAACACAAGAACACTCCTAATAAAGTAGTTTTAGAGAACCACAAGAGTACCAAGACTGGGATGACATGTAATGGGTAAGTACTAAGTACTTCATTTAGATGTATACATGTCCCCAAAGATTTAAAGATATGCAATGAATTCAAAAGATTTTTCTCCCCTAGACATGGACTCTTTCTCCCCCTGAATCTGATATTGGATAATGGGAGAAGGCAGGGTGAGGGAAAATCAGAGCAAGAAAGGGTAATATCAACCAAAATCAGAGCAACAAGAATTTTAGCAATAGCTAAGATCAAACATGTTGACATGTCTTTCCCCTCTTAAAGACATGTGACTTCTCTCCTCTTTGTCAACAGGCATATGTGGAAGAGCTTAGATGTGCTGAAATGATAAGCTTTGATGTGCTCTCTCTCCCCCTTTAACATCAATTTCCAAGAAGGATTTCTGGACCATGAGCCAAATAGGTGTGGTCCTTGAGAGTCACTACAAAGCAGCAGGTATTTTATGATGCTTAGAGAGGAAAGAATCATTGAGTGGAGCTGAAGAAAATAGGCAGTAAGAAATGGCAAAACATTTTCTCAGAGTTGAAGTCGGTGACGCTGATGCGTTTTCTGTCGGTGGCTCCGAAATGACAGAGTCATAGAAGGTACTTATCAGTGCGACCGAGTTAGTCCATGTCGGTTGTACCGATGAACTATATACAAGGAGACCTTGTATTTCGATCGAGCCGATAGGTTTGGATCGGAGGGACCGAGTTCAACACAGAGTAAAAATTTGTCAACTCAGCTCACTTGGCAAATGAAATGTCGCAAGGATTTGCAAGGAATTTACTGAAAAATTTGCAATGAATTAAACACAGATAAAAAGTGAAAAAGTAAAAAGATCTAGATGAAGTTTTTTGTTTTGTTTTAGAGGGAGACATAAAAGCTAGAAAATCATGCAAATGAAAAAATCAACCAAGCAAAAGAACACTAGAGAACTTCATCTAGAAATGGGGTCGGCGACAAGGTCACCTATGTTAGAGTATATTGACTTAGGATTCAAGTGAGATCACTTGATCATAGGTCATACTCATCGTTTAAGCTCAAAATGGGGTTACCATTTTTCATTTAAGCATTTTGATGTATTCGCACCTTGTTGAGTTGCTTTATCTCATGAATTGGAGAAAAGCTTCTCTAAGGTGGAATGACATACCTTGGGTTGTGGTGTTGATCTTGATCATGTAGTTGAACTTGTGTTGGATGCTCAAGGTTGATGTTGTCCATCAAGAGTTGGGAGCATCACTAGTAGTTTGAGTTCATCTTCCTACATGGGTTAGTATTGCAAGGAATATCACTTGTGTATCCAAAATAACAATCATGAAACTTGATACTAATTGAAATTTGATATATTGAAGTTGTCAAAGGATATGTTGAGTGAGTTCATGCTTCCTTATATTCAACAACCATATCATAGGGACTTGGTGATGTAGAGATTGCTCAAAATGTGAGTGACTTGCAATCCCATAGATTTGGGTTCATCCAAGTACCTACAAGGGTTAGATAACATGCAAGGGTACAAATATAGATCCAAGACATATGATCATCATCATAAGAGAAATATCAAGGATTAGTCATAAAAATGCTCATGCCTTGCATGTATCCGAATGGAGTTTCTACTCCAAGTTTGAGGCATCAATGATATTCAATTCACCTCTCAAACGGCAAAATACTTTCTCATCAAGCGGTTTGGTGAATATATCCGCCAATTGCTTATCGGTACGAACATGCTTAAGATTGATGTCTCCTTTAGCAACATGATCTCAAATGAAATGATGAAGAACTTCAATGTGCTTAGTTCGAGAATGTTGCACGAGATTGTGAGCAATCTTAATAGCACTTTCATTATCACAAAGCAATGGAACATGTTTCATATGTATCCCATAATCTTTAAGGGTTTGGGTCATCCAAAGTAATTGAGCACAACATGATCCGGCGGCAATGTATTCCGCTTCGGCAGTGGATAAGGATACCGAGTTTTGTTTCTTGGAGGACCAAGACAAAAGGGATCTACCAAGAAATTGACAAGTACTCGAAGTGGACTTTCTATCAACCTTGTCACCGGCATAGTCCGAATTGGAGTAGCCAACAAGATCAAAAGATGACCTCTTAGGATACCAAATGCCAAAGTCTGGTGTATGAATTAAGTATCTCACTACCCTTTTCACGGCCTTAAGATGACACTCTTTAGGGGCCGCTTGATATCATGCACACACTTAGCATAATATCGGGACGGGAGGCACATAGATATAACAATGAACCAATCATAGAGCGGTAAACCTTCTGGTCAACCGGTTTGCCATCCTTAGTCAAGTCAAGATGTCCACTAGTAGGCATGGGTGTTTTCATACCTTTGATTTCTTGCATGTTGAACTTCTTGAAAAGATCCTTGGTATACTTTGTTTGAGAAACAAAGGTACCTTCCTTAGTTTGCTTGATTTGCAAACCAAGGAAAAATTTGAGTTCACTCATCATAGACATCTCAAACTTCTCCGACATTAGCATTCCAAACTTTTCACTAAAATGGGGGTTAGTAGATCCAAATATGATATCATCCACATAAATTTGGCACACAAATAATTCACCATTAACCCTTTTAGTAAAATGTGTAGAATCAATCTTCCCAATTTCAAAGCCCTTTTCAATAAGAAACTTGGTCAAGCATTTATACCATGCTCTAGGAGTTTGTTTAAGACCATAAAGAGCTTTGTGAAGTTTGTAGACATGATTAGGTTTCTTGGGATTGACAAAGCCGGGAGGTTGTTTAACATACACCTCCTCCTCAATTTATCCATTGAGAAAAGCACTTTTAATGTCCATTTGGTATAAAGTGATATCATGGTGATTGGCATAAGCAAGTACGATGCGTATGGACTCAAGTCTAGCAAAGGGGGCATATGTCTCACCATAGTCCATACCTTCGACTTGAGTGTAGCCTTGAGCGACGAGATGAGCCTTGTTGCGAACAACGTGTCCATCTTCATCTTGCTTATTCCGAAACACCCATTTGGTTCCAATGACATTGTGATTGTCGTCGGGCTTTTCAACCAATGTCCACACTTGATTCCTCTCGAAGTTGTGTAGCTCTTCGTGCATAGCGTTCACCCAATCCGGATCATCAAGAGCTTCTTCTACCTTCATAGGTTCAACACTAGAAATGAATGAGTAGTGTTCACAAAAGTTAGCTAAACGAGTTTTGGAGCGAGTAATTCTCCCGGTTTGAATATCATCGAAGATTTGTTCGACGGGATGATGTCTTGTGACTCTTGCTCTAACTCGTGAGAGCTTTTGTTTGGGTTGGGGTGGAACATCCTCTTCATTGTTTTCTTCTTCTTCTTCTCCTTCTTCATTGTTGTTGGCGTTGTCGTTCTCTTGTGGAGATGGAGAGGGAGGTCGAGGTGGTTCATCTTGTTGCACTTCCTCAATTTCTTCGTCTTGACATGTTCCACTTGTGGATGCCTCCAAGTCAACTTGTGGTTCACCTTGATGTGAGGTTGAGGCTTCCACTTGAACGGACGAAGTACTCTCCTTCACCTCCGTTGGGCGAATCTTGCCAATGGACAAATCTTGGATTGCTTCTAAAGGATCTTTGTCTCCTACATCAATTGGCAATTACTCTACTTGCGAGCCGTTAGATTCATAAAACTTCACATCTACTGTCTCTTCAACCTTTCGGGTGAAATTGTTGTAGACACGGTAGGTGTGAGAGTTTGAGCCATAACCGAGTAGGAAACCTTCATGAGATTTAGGAGCAAATTTCCAATGATGATGCTTATGAAGAATGTAACACTTTGAGCCAAATACTCGAAAGTATCCAACTTGGAGTTTGTTACCGGTGAGAAGCTCGTATGCCGTATTGCCGAGAAGCTTGTGAAGATATAGTTGATTTGTAGCATGACAAGCTGTCTCAACTGCTTCCGCCCAAAAGTGTCTTGGCGTCTTCTATTCATCAAGCATTGTTCTTGCCATCTCAATAAGTGTCCGGTTCTTCCTCTCAACAACTCCATTTTGTTGAGGTGTGTATGTAGCCGAGAACTCATGTGAAATCCCTTCTTCGTCAAGAAAGGTATCCACATTGGCGTTCTTGAACTCCGTTCCATTGTCGCTTCGAACCTTCTTGATCTTCACTTCAAATTGGTTTTGGGTCTTCCTAGAGAAGTTCTTGAAGATCTTTTGGACCTGCGATTTATCATCAAGAAAGAACACCCACGTAAATCTTGAAAAGTCGTCAACAATGACCAAACCGAACGAGTTACCACTGAGACTCTTGTAGGCGTTGGGACCGAAAAGATCCATGTGAAGTAGCTTAAGCGATCTTCTCGTGGTCACGATGTTCTTCATGGGATGACTTCCTCCAACCTGTTTTCCTGCTTGACAAGCACTGCAAAGTCTATCCTTGTCAAATATGACATCTTAACACCAAGGATATGATCACCTTTAATAAGCTTATCAAGATTTCGCATACCCACATGACCTAACCTTCTATGCCATAACCAACCTTTAGAAGATTTAGCAATTAAGCAAGTACGAGGTTGAGCTCTCTTAGTGAAATCAACAATGTATAGATCGCCTTTACGAATATCGGTAAAGACCATATTATGATTATCTCTTCGAAACACTTGGCAATCTACTTCAGTAAATAGAACATTGAAACCGATGTCAGCTAGTCTAGATACGGAAAGTAAATTGTAGCCAAGAGATTCAACGAGCATAACATTTTGGATAGAGCTATCATTGAAAATGGCCACCTTACCAAGGCCAAGTACCTTACCCTTGGAGTTATCTCCAAAAGTGACATACTTGCGTGGACCATCGTTCTTAGCAAGCTCACTAAACATGTCCTTGTCTCCGGTCATATGATCAGTACATCCCCTATCGAGAATCCACTCCTTTCCTCCGACCATGTAACCGCGAAGGTTAGCCATAAGACCAAAGTGTCTCATCGACTCATCAAGATCAAAGTCACTATCATCATCCTCATCATAATATCCATGTTCAACATCATCATGTGAATGATCATCACCTAGAGAGAGTGATTCATTAGATTTATGACCATGACAATGTGCATGTTTATGAATTCTAATAATTTGTGAGATGATGCTACTAATGACTCCAACATCTCCTTTGGCACGCATAAGATCACGGAGCTCAAATAGACAGTCATCAAATTTAGGATCACTAGGATCCATTTTATGAAAAGCAATGGACTTTTGAAGAATCTCATCTAGATTTTTTAAGGAATAGTTTGGAAAGCGCTCCTCAAGATATTTCCATATAGTATAAGCACATTCAAATGTAGGCAAGCATACAAGCAAATTTCTAGGCAATCCTCTAAGGATAAGATCAATAATTCTAAGATTGCGGGTCATGTCAAGATACTCATCGGGGGTAGGATGCAAAGGATCAATGGGGGGCACATAAGGGCTAGTAATGTACTTGTTCAAATTATATTCATGAAAAATCTCTTCCAAGAATTATAGAACTCTCCGTCAAGCATAGGCACTCTATGTCTAATACTCCCGATCGTAGACTCATCCATCTTCCTCCAATGGTGATTAAACCAAAGCAATGGAGACCAATGCTCTGATACCGATTGAAAGGATCGAGAAGAGGGGTCTAGAGGGGGGGGGGGGTGATTAGACCCTCAACAAGTATAAGTGGCAATTTTGAAGTTCTTCAAGTTGAGGTGGAGTTTTAGTATAAGTTTAAGCATTCACAATACATTTCAAGCAAGCATGGCAAGAGTATATGCAGCGGAAAGAGTAAAGCATGCTAATTGCAAGAAAGTAAAGGGATGGGATTGGAGTGTGCAAACGCAATGAAGACATGGAGATTTTTGGCATGGTTCCGATAGGTGGTGCTATCGTACGTCCATGTTGATGGAGACTTCAACCCACGAAGGGTAAAGGTTGCGCGAGTCCACGGAGGGCTCCACCCACGAAGGGTCCACGAAGAAGCAACCTTGTCTATCCCACCATGGCCATCGCCCACAAAGGACTTGCCTCACTCGGGTAGATCTTCACGAAGTAGGCGATCTTCTTGCCCTTACAAACTTCTTGGTTCAACTCCACACTCTTGTCGGAGGCTCCCAAGCGACACCTAACCAATCTAGGAGACACCACTCTCCAAAAGGTAATATATGGTGTGTTGATGATGAACTCCTTGCTCTTGTGCTTCAAATGATAGTCTCCCTAACACTCAACTCTCTCTCACATATTTGGATATGGTGGAAAGATGATTTGAGTGGAAAGCAACTTGGGGAAGGCTAGAAATCAAGATTCTTGTGGTAGGATTGGTATATCTTGATCTCAACACATGAGTAGGTGGTTCTCTCTCAGAAAATGTATGCTGGAAGTGTAGGAACATTCTGATGGCTCTCTCACATATGGAGAAGGGGGTGGAGGGGTATATATAGCCTCCACACAAAATCCAACCGTTACACACATTTGACCCAACTCGGTCAGACCGAATAGGGTCACCGGGCAGTCTCCAGGTGCTGGCGGAGCGGTTGTACCTCTTGTCTCATAGCGGCTGTACTGCTAGGGACTCTGCCACTCCAGGTATGCTGGACGCCGGTTGTACCGCCCCCACTACCGGCTCAAGTACCACTTCGGGGTGACTCCCTTCTGGTACCTAAGCTATAGTGGGTGGTGGTGGCCCGGTTGTTCTATGTGGCATTCGTGCCCGGTACTACAGTTTGTCTTGAAGTGGTTGTACCAGTCCGGACTTAGCCACCGTGGAGGCTCTGACCTGGCGGTTTTACCGGACCAAGTACCAGCTCAAGCACCGCCCGCGGGTGATTCTGCTCGGGTACTAGAGCGGTACCCGGCGGTGGATGGCCGTTTGTTTTTGCTGGGCTCGTTTGAGTGGTACTACTAGTGCCACCTCCGGTTGTACAACCCGGTGCTCTAACCTAGGATTCCCGCAAGCACAGATTGTACCGATGCAGTGTAAATTCCAGCATAACAGTTTGATTTGGAGGGGACTATAAAGGAGGCGGTTCTTCCACCTCCCACTCACCTCTTGCCTCTCTCCCCTCCATTAATGCCCTTCAAGATTTCTTGCCCGATCTCCTTTTCTAGCCAACCAAACTTGTTGATTTGCTAGGGATTGAGGGAGGAGACCTAAATCTACACTTCCACCAAAGCAAACTTGATTCCCCCATACTTTCTTGTGTGGATTTTGTTACTCTTGGGTGTTTGTGCAGTCTAGATAGAAGAGGTCACCTCGGAGCCACATTCCATTGTGGTGAAGCTTCGTGGTAGTGTTGGGAGCCTCCAATTAAGTTGTGGAGAGAGCCCCAACCTTGTTTGTAAAGGTTCGGTTGTCACCTTCAAGGGTACCGCTAGTGGATTCACGACATCTTGCACTGTGCGAGGGCGTGAGGAGATACGGTGGCCCTAGTGGCTTCTTGGGGAGCATTGTGCCTCCACACCGCTCCAACAGAGACGTACATCCCCCAAATATCCTCGTCTCCACTTGTGGTTACTTCTTACCTTTACTTTGTGCAAGCTTATGGTGTTTGTATCTTGTGCTTGCTTGTGTGCTTGTTGTTGTGCTTGTCATATATGTTGTCCACCTAGTTGCATATCTAGACAACCTATTTTATTGTCAAGCCTAATTTGCTTAAAAGGGCTAAAAATTGGTAGTCGCCTATTCACCCCCCTCTAGTTGACCATATCGATGCTTTCAGTCTCCAACGTATCTATAATTTTGATTGTTTCATGGTATTAAATTATCACTTTTGTATGCTTTATATGTCATTTTATATTATTTTTGTGGACTAACCTATTAACTTAGAGCCCAGTGTCGGTTCTTGTTTTTTTGCTTGTTTTTTTGTTTCGTAGGAAATCCATACCTACAGAAGTCCAAACACGACAAATTTTTTTTGACAATTTTTTCTCGACACTAAGAGACCCTGAAAGCTTACGTGGAGAACCAAAAGACCCACAAGGCGGCCACAAGGCAGGGGTTGGCCCTGGGGTAGGGTGCGCCACCCTGGCTTGTGGGCCCCTCATGACTCCGTTTGCCTAATTCTTGGTCTGTAATTTCCCATATATTTAGAAACCTCCGAAGCGAGACCCGAAATAATTCTTTCACCGACGTAAGCCTCTATTCTAAAGCGATCCCATGTGGATCCCTGTTCCGGTACTCTGCCGGAGGGGCAAGCCATTGGGGAGGCATTCTTCATCAACCTTTCTGCCTCCATGATGATGTGTCAGTAGTTCCTTCAGGAGCTATTGGTCCATAGTAGTAGCTAGATGGCTTCTTCTCTCTCTTTTGATCTTCAATACAATGATCTCCTTTGAGATCAATCCGATGTAATCTTTGTAGTGTGTTTGTTGGAATACGATGAATTGTGGGTTTATGATCAAATTATTCATTAATATTATTTGAGTCCTTTGAGATCTCTTTGATTGTGTAATTTTATAGCCTTGTATTTCTCTCTGATCTATCTGTCTTCTTTGGCCAAGTAGATTGATTTACCTTCAGAGAGAGAGAGGAGAGAGAGAGAGAGAGATGTGCTTAGTAGTAGGTTCAATCTTGCGGTGACCTTGCTCTGTGACAGGAGGGGTGATAAGGCACATATTGTATTGTTGCTACTAAGGGCAAAAAGACGGAGTCTGGTCATATTAGTTGATCTTATTCTGTTTACATTTTGTCATCTTGCTTAATGCATTACTCTGTTTGTCGTAAACTTAATACTTTGAGATGCATGTTGTATGGCGGTCTTGGCGTGGAGCAATAGTAGTAGACATCAGTAAGTTTAACGACCTACTTATCATGGATGTAATGTCTATATATTGATTATGCCTTGGATGATCATCATAACTACGTGCTATTCTGTAAATCACCCAACAGTAATTTGTTTACCCACCGATGCTATTTATGAGAGAGATGCCTCTAGTGAACCTATGGCCCCCGGGTCCATTCTCAATTATTATCAGGGGATCCTATAATTGTTCGCTGTTTTACTTTACTTTTGTTATTATACCTATCACTACCAGATTTGATACTTGCAACTGTCAAGAACAAGGGGAGTGATGATAGAGGCAAAGGTGTCCCGTCTTTCGATGAGATGGTGATTATCATTTTTGGAGGAGTAGACTTTGATGATCCGACTATGAACGTGCGAGGATGTCGCGCCTTAGCAATCACTAAACCAACTCCGAGAGGTTATTGACCACGCCGGAGCACGATCAACCTGACCACGAAGGTCTATTTCCTGCAAGCAAACGAAGAACAAGTAAACACTACTGCAGGATGCTGCTAACTTGACACTACAATCAGAGACCCTTCGACGAAACTGTGTGCGATGCATTAATCGCAAATGGTGATGTAAAAAACCCGTCAAAAAAGATGCAAAACATTTGCGATGGCGGATACATCAAACACGATTTAGATTTTAGTTGTGTGTGCGTTGCGAGGCATACGGTTCAGTTCAATGAACTGTTTTTGATGAGGCAGAACAAAAGAAATGGGCAGCCAGATGGAGGCGTGTGCAGTATACGGCATACAGATCACTCGGATAAACTGTTTGTGATGAGGCGGAACAACAGAAACGGGCATCCAAATGAAGGTGTGTCCGATATACGGCATACAGTTCACTCGGATGAACTGTTTGTGATTAGGCAACACAAAAGAAATGGTCAGCCCGATGAATGTGTGTGCGATATACGGCATACAGTTCACTCGGATGAATGGAACAGTATTCTTTACTGTGAATAGTGTGCTTTGTTGGGCACACAAGTATATGGATCATAGATTTGGGCGAGCAATGTGCCCGCATGCGTCGTGCTAGCTCGATGTTCCTTCTATGCTAAGTTTCCATTACTTGATGGCATTTTATGAACACGCCACCGTTTCCCGCCATTCCTCACCGGTTTCCCGCCGCCACCCAGCGATATTGCGCGCGGCGCGCGACGCACGGAGGCAACAAGTGCAGCCTGTAGCACATCCACCTTTTCCAAGCATGCCAACCCACCAAAGCGCCGCCTCTGCCATCAACCTCCTCAACGAGGAAAACGAGAAGGCGCCACGGCCCGTCGAGGCCGAGGCGCTCCCCGGCAATGCGATGGACGATGCCGTGATGCGCGTCATCGCCAGGGTTGAGCAGACCCTTGGCGCATGGTGCTTCAGCACCGCGGATCAAGATAGGCATGTCAGCGCCGAGAGGCTGCAGCTCGCCGCACAACATGATCGATGGTGCACCGTAGAGCAAGCTAGGCGCGTTCGTGCTGATAGGCTACGGCTCGCCGCACAGCGAGACCATTGGAGTGCCGCAGAGCGAGAGGCGCAGCGCGCCGCACAGCAAGAGCAGATCCATCGGCGCTTGCCTACTATCGACAGGGCGTCGCAGCTGGGTACATGTCCCGTCAGTACCCCCATTCCTCGCCAGGAGTGGGCAGAGGCCGTCTGCGCCGTACTTGCACCAGAGGCCGGCCGCGCCGTACTTGCACCGAACGCCCGCCGCACCGTTCGCATGGGTCGCGCCGTTCGCCTTGTCCGCGGCCCACTCGATACCAACGTGCTGGTCGCTAGGCTTGACCGCCTCCTTGGCCCAGGTGTCCACCTGGGAGCAGTAGAGGAACATGGCCGTCGCATCCTCGAGCTGGTGATCTCTGATGAAATAGCCAACTTGGAGCTTGAGATCGCGCTCCAGATGTACCGCGAGCGTGTCGACCGCTTGGACGAACGCCTGCACGAGTTCAGGCAGAGCCAAGAGCTACCGTAGGCAAGGGCTGCTGGTCATGGTCTCATGGACGCGTTTTATTTTTTTGAGTCGTTTCGACGTGGATCACTATGTATTCACATCAATCATAATATTGCTCTGTTTATTGCTCTGTTTCAATGTGTGTACTCTGTTTTCCGTTCTTATATGTTCTGTTTCAATGTGTGTGTATATGCTTTCCATTATGTATATGTGGATGATAACAGCTAGATACAAATTAGTATACGAAAACAGATAGAAAATGGAATTCATAATATATATTAATTGTTTATTAGTTCATCACAGAATATATATAACATCATCACATATACGTGATGATACTTAACTACTAGGTATATGATATGTCTCCGTCGTATCTACTTTTCCTAACGCTTTTCCTCTTGTTTTGGACTCTAATTTGCATGATTTGAATGAAACTAACCCGGACTGATGCTGTTTTCAGCAGAACTACCATGGTGTTGTTTTTGTGCAGAAATAAAAGTTCTCGGAATGGAACGAAACTTTGCGAGGATTTTTTATACAATAAAAGATAATTTCTGGAGCCAAGAACCACCGGAGGGGGGCACCTGGGTGGGCACAACCCACCAGGGCACGCCACCCCCTCCAGGCGCGCCCAGGTGGGTTGTCCCCACCTGGTGGCCCCGCAGACCCTGAAACCGACGCTAAAATCACATATTTCCAGAAAAAAATCAGGGAGAAAGAATTATTGCGTTCCGCGAGACGGAGCCGCCGCCACCTCCTGCTCTTCATCGGGAGGCCAGATCTGGAGTCCGTTTGGGGCTCCGGAGAGGGGGATCTTCAGTATTCGTCATCACCAACCCTTCTCCATTGCCAATTCCATGATGCTCCCCACCGGGAGTGAGTAATTCCTTTGTAGGCTCGCGGGTCGGTGAGGAGTTGGATGAGATTCATCATGTAATCGAGTTAGTTTTGTTAGGGCTTGATCCCTAGTATCCATTATGTTCTGAGATTGATGTTGCTATGACTTTGCCATGCTTAATGCTTGTCACCTTGGGCCCGGGTGCCATGATTTCAGATCTGAACCACTTATGTTATCACCATTATATCTATGTTCTAGATCCGATCTTGCAAGTTATAGTCACCTACTACGTGTTATGATCCGGCAACCCCAGAGTGACAATAGTCGGGACACTTCCCGGTGATGACCGTAGTTTGAGGAGTTCATGTATTCACCGTGTGTTAATGCTTTGTTCCGGTTCTCTATTAAAAGGAGGCCTTAATATCCCTTAGTTTCCAATAGGACCCCGCTGCCACGGGAGGGTAGGACAAAAGATGTCATGCAAGTTCTTTCCATAAGCACGTATGACTATTTACAGAATACATGCCTACATTATATTTATGAACTGGAGCTAGTGCCGTATCGCCCTAGGTTATAACTGTCTCATGATGAATATCATCCAACAAATTACCGATCCAATGCCTACGATTTTCCTACATATTGATCTTGCTAAGTTACTACTGCTACTGTTACTGTTGCACTTGCTACAAAATCACTGCTATTACTATTACTGTTACTATTGCTGTTGCTACTACTATCAAAACTATCATACTACTTTGCTACTGATCACTTTGCTGCAGATAATTAATCTCCAGGTGTGGTTGAATTGACAACTCAGTTGCTAATACTTACAAATATTCTTTGGCTCCCCTTGTGTCGAATCTATAAATTTGGGTCGAATACTCTACCCTCGAAAACTGTTGCGATCCCCTATACTTGTGGGTTATCAATACCTTTTTCTGGCGCCGTTGCCGGGGAGCATAGCTATATTTGTTGAGTCACTTGGGATTATTATCAAATTATCACTATGAAGAATCTGAAGGATGCTAAGACTAAGATTTTTCCCTCTAAGATGAGGGGATGTAAGGAACTGCCATCCAGCTCCGCTTTAGATTCACCTTCTGTTATAAGTAAACTTGCAACACCACCACATGCTATTAATTCTGATATGTCGCAAGTTATTGATGATGCTACTTCTGCTATGAATGCTTATGATGATGCCAGTACCTTGCTTGATGATGATGTGCCACTAGGTGAATTTCTTGATGAATAAATTGCTAGAGTAAGACAACATGATATTGTTGAAACTGATGATGAGCTTGAAACTGAAAATCTTGAAACACCTGCTAGAACTAGCCCTCCGAGATATGAATTGCCAAAGGTACCGGAAGGCTATGTTATGGGTGAGGAGGCAACTAGAGATATTCTTGCTTGTAAGGATAGAGATGATCTAGAGAAATTATTATGCAAGTACAAAGAAAAATCTCTGAATGCTAGAATGAAATATGATCCTAAGTTTGCTACTTCACCTATCTTTGTTGATGATAAGGATTATGAATTCTCTGTCGACCCAGAGTTAATTACTCTGGTTGAATCTGATCCTTTCCATGGTTATGAAACTGAAACTGTTGTGGCACATCTTACTAAGTTGAATGACATAGCTACCCTTTTTGCTCATGATGAGAAAATTCGCTATTACTATATTCTCAAATTATTTCCGTTCTCATTAAAGGATGATGCTAAAGCTTGGTACAATACTCTTGCTCCTAGTTGTGTGCGTAGTCCCCAGGATATGATTTATTACTTCTCTGAAAAATATTTTCCTGCTCATAAGAAACAAGCTGCCTTACAGGAAATATTTAACTTTGCGCAAATTGAAGACGAGAGTCTCCCACAAGCTTGGGGGAGGCTTCTTCAATTGCTTAATGCTTTGCCTGATCATCCTCTTAAGAAAAATGAAATGCTTGATATCTTCTATAATGGACTAACCGATGCTTCTAGGGACTTCCTAGATAGTTGTGCTGGTTGTGTTTTCAAGGAACGAACTATTGGACAAGCCGAAGAACTATTGAATAACATATTGAAAAATTATGATGATTGGACTCCTCCTGAAACACCGCCTAAACCCACTCCGAAGAAGAGGGGTATCCTATATCTCAGTCCTGAAGATATGCAAGAGGCAAAGAAATCTATGAAGGGAAAGGGTATTAAAGTTGAGGATGTTAAAAGTTTACCTCCTATTGAAGAAATACATGGGCTTGATACACCACCACCACCTGCGGTGGTAGAGGTAAATTCTCTAATGAAATTCAATGACAATGATAATCCTCACAATATGCACCCTAGCCAATGCCTTTATGAGTTTGAAAACTATATTAGAAAACAAGATCACTTCAATACAAATGTTATGAAACAATTGAAATACAATTATGATATGATTGCTCACTTAAGTGACTTGCTATTTAGAATCTCAAATGATGTTAGAGGTGTAGGGAAGCATGCTTCTATGGTTCAAACTCAGCTAGAACAAGTTGCTAAATCTCAAAGAGAACTGCTTGATGAAATGAATAATAATATCAATGAACATGCTGTTTGAGTAATGACTAGAGGAGGTAGAATGACTCAGGAACCACTTTATCCTGAGGGACACCCAAAAAGAATTGAACAAGACTCTCAAAGAGTTGACACTGATGCGCGTAGTCCTCCTAAAAAGAAAAAGAAAAAGAAAAACAATAGGACTTTGCATGCCTCTAGTGAACCTGAAGTAGAAAACCCTCCTGATAATGATAATGAAGTCTCTATCTCTGATGCTGAAAATCAATCTGGTAGTGAACACTCACCTTCTGATAATGAAAAAGATAATGATGAGGTTCATGAAGAAACTCAAACAAATAATAAAGAACCAGACAATGAAGTTGAGATAGAACCAGCAGTTGATCTTGATAACCCACAACCTAAGAATAAAAGACATGATAAAAGAGACTTTGTTGCTAGAAAACATGGAAAGGAAAGAGAACCATGGGTTCAAAAACCTATGCCCTTTCCACCTAAGTCAACTAAAAAGAAAGATGATGAAGAATTTGAATGCTTTGCGGAAATGCTGAGACCAGTCTTTCTGCGTACTCGCTTGACTGATATCCTTAAAATGCCTCCTTATGCAAAGTACATGAAAGACATCATCACCAATAAGAGAAAAATACCAGAAGCTGAAATCTCCACTATGCTTGCTAATTATACCTTTAAAGATGGAGTACCTAAAAAACTTGGAGATCCAGGAATACCAATTATACCTTGCTCCATCAAAAGAAATTATGTGAAAACTGCTTTGTGTGATTTAGGAGCTGGTGTTAGTGTTATGCCTTTCTCTTTATATAAAAGACTTGACTTGAATAAACTCACACATACTGAAATATCTTTGCAAATGGCTGACAAATCAACTGCCATACCTATCGGTATTTGTGAGGATGTGCTCGTTGTTGTTGCTAATGTTACTATTTTGACTGACTTTGTTATACTTGAGATGCCCGAGGACGACAACATGTCGATTATCCTTGGTAGACCCTTTTTGAATACCGCAGGGGCTGTTATTGATTGCAATAAAAGCAAGGTCACTTTTCATATCAATGGTAATGAGCATACGGTGCACTTTCCGAAGAAACAATTTCAAGTGAATGGTATTAATGTTATTGAAAAATCTCCGACAATCACTATTGGAAGTTTTCAACTACCTCTATCTACTGTTAAAAAGAAATATGAAATGCTTATTGTTGGGGAAATTCATATCCCCGTTGAGGTAACTTAGTGATTTACGAAAGTTCTACGGTTTCATGCTAATCGAAAGTGGTTGTTAATAAGACTTGATCAACCTTATTAATAGATCATTTTTGAGAGGTATGAAGTTAATGAATTTAGTAAGCACTACCTTCTGTCCGAACCTTTTGTTTTCTGTTTATATTAGCTAAATAAAATAAAATGCCATGTTTTGTTTGTTTTCTGAGTTTTCCGTGCATTAAAAAAAATGACCCAAAAATAAAAGTTCTCAGAATGCTCTGAAAATTTAATACGATTTTTTTTTCTGAATAATTAAGAATTTTTAGTGCAAATAATATCAGAGGGAGGTGCACCAGGTGGGCACAACCCACCTGGGCGCGCCAGGACCCCCAGGCGCGCCCTGGTGGGTTGTGGTCCCCACATGGGCCCCCTCACTTATCTCTTCATCCTACATCATCACCTACCTCCAGAAAAAATTCACCATTGCTCCTGCTCTCGTGTTCTTGCTCTCAAACCCGCGGATTTCGATCTCTTTGCTCGAAGCTCCGTTTCTGAAACTGTTTCGGGGGATTGTTGCTTGGTATGTGACTCCTCCGTGTGTCCAATTAGTTTTTGCTTTAGTTGTTTATATTTTGATAATTAGCTACTCTTGGTGCCACTGTAGATGAGCTTGCATGTTGAATTCTTAGAGTTCTAAGTAGTTTGAATGCTTGTTATGGCCTCTATGCATCTCTATGAATAGTTGTTTTCAATCTTACAAAGTTTTGTTGACAAAAATTTGTGACACAATTTTTTTTAGAAAATTGTACGCGAATATTATGAACTTCTTTGGAAGGAGTTCTTCGAGGCGGAGGTCCTCGGAGGTATCTTCTAGTAGCAGCTCCGCTCGTCGGTCTTATGTTGAGCCAAGTGAAAGTTCTATACGAGATGCCGCCACCAAAACATGCTTATGGCCATGCGATGATTATATGGTGAGCGTGGGCATTAAGGAAGAATTAGAGAAATATGTTCACAATGCCGAGCTCGGTCGTTACATTTCAGATAAGTGCAACCAACACCTCACTCTCACTGAATCATTTGTCAAAGGATTTAAATTCCATCCCCGTGAGTCTAGGGTGTCATTTAATTTATATGAAAATCCATTTACCATTTCTTTAGAGAGATTTGCTCACCACTGTAAAATCCCATTTTGGGGTTCGCTTGATGAACCACCAAGGTCTGAGTTTGAGATATTCTTGACTAGTCTTTGTTATGGTGAAAATAGGGGAGTGACGCAAGGTAGAATAAAGAGCATTCATTTTCCTGCAATCCAGTATTTCACATTATTCAAGGGAAAATGCATTGTAGGCAAACAAGATTGCAGTACACTTTGTGCTCCAGACTTGAGCCTCATTCGCACCGCTCTCACCGGTGACAAAAGTTATAATCTTGGAGCGATTGTTGCACGTAGGTTGCAACACAACGCTGGTAGTGGATATTTTTATGGTGGAATTTATGCCACACGCTTAGCAAGAGAGCTGGGGGTTTCACCTTTGCTCTATGATCCTATTTTACCCACGCAGTACCTAGATTTTGAAGCTATGAAACGTCATAAGATCCTTAGAGGTGAACCCCATAATTTCACTTATAAATTGCTGTTTAATAAGGATTCTGTTGTGGACACATATTTTCCTGCACCTGCTCTCTTTAATGTTCACAGTAGGGGAAGATATTATGTTCTCGAGAGCGAGGCCCGAGCTCATAACGCGGCAGTGGTGGCCGCACGGCAGGCTGCATCCGCACCAAGAGCCTCCGTGAGTTATCACTACGACCATTATGCAGGCGACTGGTGATTACCAAGTTAGGCCAAAAGCCTAAGCTTGGGGGAGTACGTATTTCCACCGACATTACATTCATGTTTACACATTTCATTTCAGTTGTCGGTGTCCACACTTTTTCATTGTATTATCCATCTTAGAATTATTTTCTTGCTTTCTTCTTGTGTGTTTGAAAAACTTTGAGAAAATCCAAAAATATATTTCTTGCTTCTTTTTGATTTATCTTCCTAGTTTAAATTCTTGTAGCACTAAAAAGAAAAACCCAAAAAGATTTCCTTTTGCTTGTTGGGAGCTTTCCTGTGTAAATAGTTTTCTCGTTTTTGTTTTCCCCTTTTATTTGCTTTCATTCAGAAAACCAAAAACTCGAAAAATATTTCAGTGTGTTTTTCTGAACTTCTTTTCTTTTATTGAGTCATACCGAGGAGAAGACCACAATGAAAATGTTGAGTGGCTCTCATATGCATTATTGTTGATCTAACAAAGAGCCCAATTTACCTTGTCTTCTCCTTTTGAATAAAATGTTTGCAGATTCCAACTTAGTCCATGGCACTCTTGCACTATTATCATTTTCATATCGTTCGGTCGTGCAAGTGAAAGGCAATAATGATGATATTCGATGAACTGGCCGTGGCAGAGAGAAACGAGTATGAACTCGACTTGTTCTGTTTTGTAAATATGTTTAACCTAGTATCCATGATTCAGCCTATTATGATCAAACATGTTTGCAATGACAATTAGAGATTATAGTTTCTCATGCCATGCATAAGTAGCTAAGAGTGGATAATGATTTATCTTGGATGTCAACATTGCGTTAAAATGATTGTGATGTAGTATAATGATATGGTATCCTCCTCTGAATGTTCGAGTGGCTTGACTTGGCACATGTTCATGCATGTAGTTGAATCAAAACCAACATAGCCTCTATGATATTTATGTTCATGGTGTTCATATCCTACTCATGCTAGTATCCAATGTTACTTATGCATAATGCATGTTCATGACCGTTGTTGCTCTCTAGCTGGCTGCTTCTCAACCTAATTGCTAGCCTTCGCCTGTACTAAGTGGGAATTCTGCTTGTACATCAAAAACCTTGAACCCAAGTTATTCCAGATGAGTCCACCATACCTACCTATATGCGGTATTACCCTGCCGTCCTAAGTAAATTTGCATGTGCCACCTCTAAAAAACTTCAAATAAATATCCTTTTTGTGTGCCTGGATTGTTCATAGAGCGACAGGAGGTAGTTGGTATCTTCCATGCTAAGCGGGTTATTCTCATGATGAATGTTTATTCACTCACCATTGAATGAGAAGGGGGCGGTAATAGGGATTCCCAGTCCCAAATTCAAAAATTGCAAATAATTAAACAAAACGCCCCCAGGACTGATGTTGGTATGGACGGTACCCATGGATTTGGCTAGCCATGGAGTGTGTTTGTTGGTGGAGGGGGAGTAAATCTTTACTTTTATTGCTTGGGAACCGCCACTAATGGGTTTAGCATGGAAGATACTGATAACTGATGGTCGCGAAGTAAACAAGAAGGGTGCATGCCTCAAAATTTCATTTACCTCTATTTTAAAAACTTGAGCTCTGGCACCTCTGCAAATCACTGCTTCCCTCTGCGAAGGGACTATCTATTTACTTTTATGTTGTGTCATCACCCTCTCAAATAAGCGTTAGAACCTGAGAGCACTGCTGTCATGCTTATGCATTGTGTGTAGCTAATGTTGGGTGCATCATGACTGGATCTTTCCTACCATGAATTACAATGTTTAGTCGCTGCTTGAAGTTTGAAGGTGCTCTGCATTTATGTTTTGTGCTCTCAGAAAGGGCTAGCGAGATACCACTATTGTCATATTATATCATGGTTGTTTTGACAACGTGTTGCTGTTTGAGATATCTTACTATTGCTCGCTAGTTGATTATGTCATTGATATGAGTTAATATAGTTTTTAAGAGTTATTGTCGACATGGTTAGTTATAATCTTTGCTGAAAACCTGGGTGCTGTTTAAGCTTATTTATGCAAACAAGAGCAAAAGAGTTCGTAAAAGTTTTTCTTTTTCACTTTCAGTTTATCAACTGAATTGCTTGAGGATAAGCAAAGGTTTAAGCTTGGGGGAGTTGATACGTCTCTGTCGTATCTACTTTTCCTAACGCTTTTCCTCTTGTTTTGGACTCTAATTTGCATGATTTGAATGAAACTAACTCGGGCCGACGTTGTTTTCAGCAGAACTACCATGGTGTTATTTTTGTGCAGAAATAAAAGTTCTCGGAATGGAACGAAACTTTGCGAGGATTTTTTATATAATAAAAGATAATTTCTGGAGCCAAGAACCACTGGAGGGGGGGCACCTGGGTGGGCACAACCCACCAGGGCGCGCCACCCCCTCCAGGCGCGCCCAGGTGGGTTGTCCTCACCTGGTGGCCCCGCAGACCCTGAAACCGACGCTATAAAATCACATATTTCTAGAAAAAAATCAGGGAGAAAGAATTATCACGTTCCACGAGACGGAGCCGCCGCCACCTCCTGTTCTTCATCGGGAGGCCAGATCTGGAGTCCGTTTGGGGCTCCGGAGAGGGGGATATTCGGTATTCGTCATCACCAACCCTTCTCCATCGCCAATTCCATGATGCTCCCCACTGGGAGTGAGTAATTCCTTCATAGGCTCGCTGGTCGGTGTGGAGTTGGATGAGATTCATCATGTAATCGAGTTAGTTTTGTTAGGGCTTGATCCCTAGTATCCATTATGTTCTGAGATTGATGTTGCTATGACTTTGCCATGCTTAATGCTTGTCACCTTGGGCCCGGGTACCACGATTTCAGATCTGAACCGTTTATGTTATGACCATTATATCTATGTTCTAGATCTGATCTTGAAAGTTATAGTCACCTACTACGTGTGATGATCCGGCAACCCCGGAGTGACAATAGTCGGGACACTTCCCGGTAATGACCGTAGTTTGAGGAGTTCATGTATTCACCGTGTGTTAATGCTTTGTTCCGGTTCTCTATTAAAAGGAGGCCTTAATATCCCTTAGTTTCCAATAGGACCCCGCTGCCACGGGAGGGTAGGACAAAAGATGTCATGCAAGTTCTTTCCATAAGCACGTATGACTATTTACGGAATACATACCTACATTATATTTATGAACTGGTGCTAGTGCCGTATCGCCCTAGGTTATAACTGTCTCATGATGAATATCATCCAACAAATTACCGATCCAATGCCTACGATTTTCCTACATATTGATCTTGCTAAGTTACTACTGCTACTGTTACTGCTGCACTTGCTACAAAATCACTGCTATTACTATTACCGTTACTATTGCTGTTGCTACTACTATCAAAACTATCATACTACTTTGCTACTGATCACTTTGCTGCAGATAATTAATCTCCAGGTGTGGTTGAATTGACAACTCAACTGCTAATACTTACAAATATTCTTTGGCTCGCCCTGTGTCGAATCTATAAATTTGGGTTGAATACTCTACCCTCGAAAACTGTTGCGACCCCCTATACTTGTGGGTTATCAGTATAATGCATAAAATTGAAAACAAACAATACTATACTAATAATCCCTCCTAGGGGCACTATTCCGGCAGCCCCTCGCCAGCAGCTCCCTGGTGCGCGGCGTCTTCCCAGCGCGGAGGCAGTACTCTGCCTCCTCCGCATTGCAGTGCTTGACGTACCGATCTGCCTCTTGCTGGCGGACGAGCGCGAATGATCTTGCCATTTTGTTGGGCGCCCACCGGAGCTCCTCGTCGGTGGCACGCTGGAGCTTATCGGCCCACCTCCATGCAGTGATGAGGCGCCTAGCGCCTTTGACCTTCCTCGCGAAGTACCCGTCTTTGTACACCTCCTCCGCAAGACGACGAGCCCGCCCCCAAAGCTCCACCGCCTCCTTTTTCCAGGCGGCATCACGGGCTTCACAGGCCGCCTGGTACCTGGCTTCCTCCTCCGCCATCTCCTTCTTGAACGCCATTTGCCTAGCTTTCTCAGCCGGCGGTAGCGACTTCCACAGACAAAGATTGTACTGGCCCCAAAACCACTACAAAGTTGGGGGGTCTGGCGCAACCTCGTCCGGCGGCGCGTAGGGGTCCTCCTCGTCGCTCCTCTTCGACTGAGCATCCTCGGGGGGCGGCGCCTCCTCGTCGACGCGTGGGCAGATCGGCGGCGCCATGGCAGAGATTTGAGAGAGAGAGAGAGAGAGAGGGCGAGCGAGGGGAGGATGTAGATGAGAATGCAGGCGGGACAACATGAGGAAGGTAGTATTTATTGGCGGCCGGAATCTAGATCGACGGGAATAGTATGAGTACTGTAGTTTACGAGTACTGTAGTTTGAATTACACACAATTCCCGCAGCAAAATCCGTGTGTGAACTTAATAGCTGACGGTTTTCAATACAAAACCGTGTCTTATTAATAACCCGCGCCACTCACCTTCCAAACCTCGAGGCGCGAAATAGAGTGCCAATCGTGTGGGGCCCCGTTGTCTTGCCAGATCTTTACATTTTCTTTTTTGAACACCGGATATTTACATCGTCTGATCATTTTTTAATTTTTTGGAATTTAAATGCCATGGCACTCCATGCATGTGTCCAAGCCGTGACACCAATATGTTTGAAAATTCGTTCCAATTTACTGCACATGGAATTAACTCGCACACAAGTACACAAATATTATTTTTCAAACCGTTATGGTTAGCCGCTGCATGTAGATGTAGTTCAAATTTTGATTACGATCATTAAATGGCTAGAAAATCACTTAAATGTGTTAAAAAGGTCAAATGACCCATGAAATTTTCCAAATTTTTACATGACAGTTGTATTAGTGCACGTTAACTGTAGAATTTTTTTGAAGCCCATAAGAGGAAGCTATCGTCGATTCGTCATCAAATATGCATTGTTTCCTCTCGAAAGCACGAGCCTTCTAGTGAGTTGCTCTGGTTTGTGAGGGGTGTCTGTCCAAACTTTCGTCAAACAGACCAATTTTTTTACCACATCATCTTGGTGGCATGACATTACGTCAAGCAAGGTTTCATGTGTTTCTGATCATTTTTTATTTTTTTGGAATTTAAATGGCATGGCACTCCATGGATGTGTCCAGTCCATGACACCAATATGTTAGAAAATTCCCTCCAATTAACTGCACATGGAATTAACTCGCACACAAGTACACAAAAATATGATATTTCAAACTGTCATGGTTAGCCATTACATGTAGATGTAGTTCAAATTTGAATTATGGTCATTAAATGGCTAGAAAATCACTTAAATGTCTTAAAAAGGTCAAATGACCCCTAGAATTTTCCAATTTTTCGCATGACAGTTGTATCAGTGCATGTTAAATGTAGAAAAAATTTGAAGGCCGTAAGAGAAAGCTATCTCCCGTTCGTCATCAAACATGCATTGTTCCCTCTCGGAACCACGAGCCTTCTAGTGAGTTGCTCCGGTTTGTGAGGGGTGTGTGTCCAAACTTTCGTCAAACATGCCAATTTTTTTACCACATCATCTTGGTGGCATGACATTACATCAAGCAAGGTTTCATGTGTTTCTGATCATTTTTTAATTTTTTGGAATTTAAATGGCATGGCACTCCATACATGTGTCCTGGCCGTGACACCAATATGTTTGGAAATTCCTTCCAATTTACTGCACATGGAATTAACTTGCACACAAGTAGAAAAAATATGTTTTTTCAAACCATTATGGTTAGCCGTTGCATGTAGATGTAGTTCAAATTTGAATTATGGTCATTAAATGGCTAGAAAATCACTTAAATGTCTTAAAAAGGTCAAATGACCCCTAGAATTTTCCAATTTTTCACATGACAGTTGTATTAGTGCACGTTAAATGTAGAAAAAATTTGAAGGCCGTAAGAGGAAGCTATCTCCCGTTTGTCATCAAACATGCATTGTCCCCTCTCGGAAACACGAGCCTTCTAGTAAGTTGCTCCGCTTTGTGAGGGGTGTGTCTCCAAACTTTCGTCAAACATGCCAATTTTTTTACCACATCATCTTGGTGGCATGCCATTACATCAAGCAAGGTTTCATGTGTTTCTGATCATTTTTTAATTTTTTGGAATTTAACTGGCATGGCACTCCATGCATGTGTCCAAGCCGTGACATCAATATGTTTGAAAATTCCTTCCAATTTACTGCACATGGAATTAACTCGCACACAAATACAGAAATATGATTTTTCAAACCGTTATGGTTAGCCGTTGCATGTAGATGTAGTTCAAATTTGAATTATGGTCATTAAATGGCTAGAAAATCACTTAAATGTCTTTAAAAGGTCAAATGACCCCTAGAATTTTCCAAATTTTCACATGACAGTTGTATTAGTGCACGTTAAATGTAGAAAAAATTTGAAGGCCGTAAGAGGAAGCTATCTCCCGTTCGTCATCAAACATGCATTGTTCCCTCTCAGAACCATGAGCCTTCTAGTGAGTTGCTCCGGTTTGTGAGGGGTGTGTGTCCAAACTTTCGTCAAACATGCCAATTTTTTTGACCACATCATCTTGGTGGCATGACATTACATCAAGCAAGGTTTCATGTGTTTCTGCTCATTTCTTAATTTTTTGGAATTTAAATGGCATGGCACTCCATGCATGTGTCCAGGCCGTGACACCAATATGTTTGGAAATTCCTTCCAATTTACTGCACATGGAATTAACTCGCACACAAGTAAAAAAATATGATTTTTCAAATCGTTATGGTTAGCCGTTGCATGTAGATGCAGTTCAAATTTGAATTATGGTCATTAAATGGCTAGAAAATCACTTAAATGTCTTAAAAAGGTCAAATGACCCCTAGAATTTTCCAATTTTTCACATGACAGTTGTATTAGTGCACGTTAAATGTAGAAAAAATTTGAAGGCCGTAAGAGGAAGCTATCTCCCGTTTGTCATCAAACATGCATTGTTCCCTCTCGAAAACACGAGCCTTCTAGTGAGTTGCACCGCTTTGTGAGGGGTGTGTGTCCAAACTTTCGTCGAACATGCCAATTTTTTTACCACATCATCTTGGTGGCATGCCATTACATCAAGCAAGGTTTCATGTGTTTCTGGTCATTTTTTAATTTTTTGGAATTTAAATGGCATGACACTCCATGCATGTGTCCAGGCCGTGACACCAATATGTTTGAAAATTCCTTCCAATTTACTGCACATGGAATTAACTCGCACACAAGTACACAAATATGATTTTTCAAACCGTTATGGTTAGCCGTTGCATGTAGATGTAGTTCAAATTTGAATTATGGTCATTAAATGGCTAGAAAATCACTTAAATGTCTTTAAAAGGGCAAATGACCCCTAGAATTTTCCAATTTTTCACATGACAGTTGTATTAGTGCACGTTAAATGTAGAAATTTTTTGAAGGCCATAAGAGGAAGCTATCTCCCGATCGTCATCAAACATGCATTGTTCCCTCTCGGAACCACGAGCCTTCTAGTGAGTTGCTCCGGTTTGTGAGGGGTGTGTGTCCAAACTTTCGTCAAACATGCCAAATTTTTTACCACATCATCTTGGTTGCATGACATTACGTCAAGCAAGGTATCATGTGTTTATGATCATTTTTTAATTTTTTGGAATTTAAATGGCATGGCACTCCATGCATGTGTCCAGGACGTGACACCAATATGTTTGAAAATTCCTTCCAATTTATTGCAATGGAATTAACTCACACACAAGTACACAAATATGATTTTTCAAACCGTTATGGTTAGCCGTTTCATGTAGATGTAGTTCATATTTGAATTACGGTCATTAAATGGCTAGAAAATCACTTAAATGTCTTAAAAAGGTCAAATGACCCCTAGAATTTTCCAAATTTTCACATGACAGTTGTATTAGTGCACGTTAAATGTAGAAAAAAATTTAAAGGCCGTAAGAGGAAGCTATCTCCCGTTCGTCATCAAACATGCATTGTTCCCTCTTGGAATCACGAGCCTTCTAGTGATTTGCTCCGGTTTGTGAGGGGTGTGTGTCCAAACTTTTGTCAAACATGCCAAATTTTTTAACCACATCATCTTGGTGGCATGACATTACATCAAGCAAGGTTTCATGTGTTTCTGGTCATTTTTTAATTTTTTGGAATTTAAATGGCATGGCACTCCATGCATGTGTCCAGGCCGTGACACCAATATGTTAGAAAATTCCCTCCAATTTACTGCACATGGAATTAACTCGCACACAAGTACACAAAAATATGATTTTTCAAACCGTTATGGTTAGCCGTTGCATGTAGATGTAGTTCAAATTTGAATTATGGTCATTAAATGGCTAGAAAATCACTTAAATGACTTAAAAAGGTCAAATGACCCCTAGAATTTTCTAATTTTTCACATGACAGTTGTATTAGTGCATGTTAAATGTAGAAAAATTTGAAGGCCGTAAGAGAAAGCTATCTCCCGTTCGTCATCAAACATGCATTGTTCCCTCTTGGAACCACGAGCCTTCTAGTGAGTTGCTCCGGTTTGTGAGGGGTGTGTGTCCAAACTTTCGTCAAACATGCCAAATTTTTTGCCACGTCATCTTGGTGGCATGACATTACATCAAGCAAGGTTTCATGTGTTTCTGATCATTTTTTAATTTTTTGGAATTTAAATGGCATGGCACTCCATGCATGTGTCCAGGCCGTGACACCAATATGTTTGGAAATTCCTTCCAATTTACTACACATGGAATTAACTTGCACACAAGTACAAAAATATGATTTTTCAAACCGTTATGGTTAGCGTTGCATGTAGATGTAGTTCAAATTAGAATTATGGTCATTAAATGGCTAGAAACTCACTTAAATGTCTTAAAAAGGTCAAATGACCCCTAGAATTGTCCAATTTTTCACATGACAGTTGTATTAGTGCACGTTAAATGTAGAAAAAAATTTGAAGGCCGTAAGAGGAAGGTATCTCTCGTTTGTCATCAAACATGCATTGTTCCCTCTCGAAAACACGAGCCTTCTAGTGAGTTGCTCCGCTTTGTGAGGGGTATGTGTCCAAACTTTCGTCAAACATGCCAAATTTTTTACCACATCATCTTGGTGGCATGCCATTACATCAACCAAGGTTTCATGTGTTTCTGATCATTTTTTAATTTTTTGGAATTTAAATGGCATGGCACTCCATGCATGTGTCCAGACCGTGACACCAATATGTTTGAAAATTCCTTCCAATTTACTGCACATGGAATTAACTTGCACACAAGTACACAAATATGATTTTTCAAACCATTATGGTTAGCCATTGCATGTAGATGTAGTTCAAATTTCAATTATGGTCATTAAATGGCTAGAAAACCACTTAAATGTTTTTAAAAGGTCAAATGACCCCTAGAATTTTCCAATTTTTCACATGACAGTTGTATTAGTGCATGTTAAATGTAGAAAAAATTTGAAGGCCGTAAGAGGAATCTATCTTCCGTTCGTCATCAAACATGCATTGTTCCCTCTCGGAACCACGAGCCTTCTAGTGAGTTGCTCCGGTTTGTGAAGGGTGTGTGTCCAAACTTTCGTCAAACATGCCAAATTTTTTACCACATCATCTTGGTGGCATGACATTACATCAAGCAAGGTTTCATGTGTTTCTGATCATTTTTTAATTTTTTGGAATTTAAATGGCATGGCACTCCATGCATGTGTCCAAGCCGTGACACCAATATGTTTGGAGATTCCTTCCAATTTACTGCACATGGAATTAACTCGCACACAAGTACAAAAATATGATTTTTCAAATCGTTATGGTTAGCCGTTGCATGTAGATGTAGTTCAAATTTGAATTATGGTCATTAAATGGCTAGAAAATCACTTAAATGTCTTAAAAAGGTCAAATGACCCCTAGAATTTTCCAAATTTTCACATTATAGTTGTATTAGTGCACGTTAAATGTAGATAAAATTTGAAGGCCGTAAGAGGAAGCTATCTCCCGTTTGTCATCAAACATGCATTGTTCCCTCTCGGAAACACGAGCCTTCTAGTGAGTTGCTCCGCTTTGTGAGGGGTGGGTGTCCAAACTTTTGTCAAACATGCCAAATTTTTTACCACATCATCTTCGTGGCATGCCATTACATCAAGCAAGGTTTCATGTGTTTTTGGTCATTTTTTAATTTTTTGGAATTTAAATGGTATGGCACTCCATGCATGTGTCCAGGCCGTGACACCAATATGTTTGAAAATTCCTTCTAATTTACTGCACATGGAATTAACTCGCACACAAGTACACAAATATGATTTTTCAAACCATTATGGTCAGCCGTTGCATGTAGATGTAGTTCAAATTTGAATTATGGTCATTAAATGCCTAGAAAATCACTTAAATGTCTTTAAAAGGTGAAATGACCCCTAGAATTTTCCTATTTTTCACATGACAGTTGTATTAGTGCACGTTAATTGTAGAAAAAATTTGAAGGCCATAAGAGGAAGCTATCTCCCATTCATCATCAAACATGCATTGTTCCCTCTCGGAACCACGAACCTTCTAGTGAGTTGCTCCGGTTTGTGAGGGGTGTGTGTCCAAACTTTCGTTAAACATGCCAATTTTTTTACCACATCATCTTGGTGGCATGACATTACATCAAGCAAGGTTTCATGTGTTTCTGATCATTTTTTAATTTTTTCGAATTTAAATGGCATGGCACTCCATGCATGTGTCCAGGCCGTGACACCAATATGTTTGAAATTTCTTCCAATTTATTGCACATGGAATTAACTCATACACAAGTACACAAATATGATTTTTCAAACCGTTATGGTTAGCCGTTGCATGTAGATGTAGTTCATATTTGAATTACGGTCATTAAATGGCTAGAAAATCACTTAAATGTCTTAAAAAGGTCAAATGACCCCTAGAATTTTCCAAATTTTCACATGACAGTTGTATGAGTGCACGTTAAATGTAGAAAAAAATTTGAAGGCCGTAAGAGGAAGCTATCTCCCGTTCGTCATCAAACATGCATTGTTCCCTCTTGGAGCCACGAGCCTTCTAGTGAGTTGCTCCGGTTTGTGAGGGGTGTGTATCCAAACTTTCGTCAAACATGCCAAATTTTTTTACCACATCATCTTGGTGGCATGACATTACATCAAGCAAGGTTTCATGTGTTTCTGATCATTTTTTAATTTTTTCGAATTTAAATGGCATGGCACTCCATGCGTATCTGTCCAGGCCGTGACACCAATATGTTTGAAATTTCCTTCCAATTTTCTGCACATGGAATTAACTCGCACACAAGTACACAAATATGATTTTTCAAACCATTATGGTTAGCCGTTGCATGTAGATGTAGTTCAAATTTGAATTACGGTCATTAAATGGCTAGAAAATCACTTCAAATGTCTTAAAAGGTCAAATGACCCCTGAAATTTTACAAATTTTGACATGACTGTTGTATTAGTACTACAAATTTTCTCGTACATTTAAAACACCATCTGTTGCGACTTTACTCCAAATTCGTCTTTCACAGCTAATAAGAAATATGAACAACATCACACACAGTTTTTTTTGTAGGAACCGTTTGCGATGAAAATTTGTGGGTCTATTTAAGTCTTCCTCCTTAAGCTTCGCTGGCTCCAGTGCCGGCAACCCCGAATCCACGAATCCCGATCCCCATTCCCGCAACCCCTTCTTACAAAGATGACGCCGTGGAAACGCTTCGTGAGGGCCCATACGGTGGCTGCGTCCTCCCCGAGCGCCGCCGCCTGCGCCGAGAGCGCGGCCGCCTACGCCGAGAGTGCCGCCGCATCCGCATTAAGCACGGCCGCATTCGCCGAGAGTGCGTCTGCTGCAGCCGACAGGGCAGCTGCAATAGCCAAGATGGCTGCAACAGCTGCTGCGACGGCGGCTGCAAACGCCGAGAGCGTTCGAGTTGCCTTCCGTGCCGCCGATGTCGCCCTGGCCCGGGTCGAGGCCATCCATACCAAGATCGAGGACACACACGCCAAGATATTCCAGGCCACCTCGGAATCCAGCATGCAACCCACGTCCGAAAAGGCGGCGGTGGCCATGGAGTACCTGCTTCCTCATGAGATCGCCGAGCGGGAGCTGGAGATGCAGGAGGCTGCGGATATCAAGGAGCGCCGGGAGGAGGAGTTGCGCGTGGCCGAGGTCGATGCTGAGAAGAGTCTGTCTGTCGAGGAATCAGCGGTGGAGTACCAACGCAAGCTCTGGCGCAGCCACTACTACGAGTACTACAACCTTGAGGGCAGCGCCGAGGACAAGGACGAGGACAAGGACGCGGCCGACTTCAGTAGGGGGGACACGGAGTCCACCAACGGCGGCATGTCGCCAGGACAAGTCATTGACGTCTCATCTCACACTGGCGATGCATAGGCCGGCGCAGCAGCGGCTTTGTTAAAATTATGTGTACTTAGGCTTTGTTTTTAATGCTGGTCTTTTGTTAGAGCAATGTTCAGGTCAACTGGCTCTGTTTAATTACTAAATTTGCTCGATTCAGTAAGTCTCATCTGTGTGTTGTACACTCTTTTGTGTGCCCAAATTAGCAAGCGATGTTAAATCATGCAATGACGTGGATGAGGACAGTACCCAGGGAAATTTCCACCAAAATTTGAATTATCAAACTCATCCCATGCGCGTAAAGCAGAATAATCGTCTGCGATGCACACAATCATTCAAAGTGAATGGTGTCCGGTGGCACCGCGCGCAAAGTTTCCCTCCACATTTCGAAAGTTTTGGTCTACCGCCGAAATATCTACCCCCGCCCCCCTCCCCACCCCCTTTTCTCCCCGACCACATGTCAAATTTCCCCTATTTCCTCCTTCCTTCCTTTCGAATCTATAGCCGCTTCCTCGCTCTCGCCGTCTCGCATCCTACCGCCGGGGTTGCCATGGTCTTCTTCAATGACCTCTCCAGCGGTTCCTCCTTCGACGACGAATTTTTCAGCACCCGGGTATGCCTTTCTTCTCTCTCTCGGGTTATGACTTGGAATGAAGGATTTTAACCTGACGGTCGATTTGAGTCATTTCTTCCTCTGGTAGCTCCCTAGGACCATCAGTTGCAACGAATGGAGCGGGGTGGTTGAAGATCTGCCTGCTCGTTATCACCATCAATCTCCATGTGTGAAGCTAGTTGCGTTTGAATCTGTAGACAGTGGGAGGAAGTTTCTGGCATGTGCAGAGAAGGTTAGCCCCACTTTAGTTGTTATAAATCATTTGTTAGATGTGATTCAGACACTGTCACTGTGCTATGTTATTCTGGATGTTAAGACAGTATCACAGTTTGTACCTAGTATCTAAAAATGTTTCCATCTCATCAGCGATGCCATTATAAAATTATTTGGGACTGCTTCAGCAGTTTGTGCAGACAACTTTGGTCCACACATCCGAGCAGCCAAGCAGTAAAATACTAAATCTTTATGGCACGAAGGAACTGGGCATCGGAGCAACTAGGTGCTCCGGAGTCCGGGTCCCTGATTTTTTCCCGCTGCATCGGCTCGCCAGTGAAGGGCACCGGTGCCAAATGTAGCAACAGTTGTCTTTACACCGGTTTTGGCATACATAGTGGATGGCCTTAGTGGTATTAGTTCCATGTTACTAAATTTGTGCATGTACACACCTGTTAGTATCAATTTGCTGTCATCCAAACACTGTCGCTATGCTGTTGCTGTTATATTTAGCTTCCTCATAAAATGTTCAATTTGTTATTTATAGTACATGACTAAGAACTTGTAGCATTGTTGTAGTTAATTATAGCTTCTGATGTTTCAGAATTTGGTTGTTATCTCAGTAGCAATTAATTCATTTGCACATTGATCTTTTTGAGAAGATATGTCATAATTAACCTGTTTCTCCAGTTTTTCAAAATATGTATTTGGTGCTTTTCCATGTTGCTAGAAACCCATTTCCCCTACAATTGTTACTGATATAGTTTCAAATATTATAGGATGAACGAAAGTGTTCTTACATGGAGTGGGTTGATCAAGAGTGGCCACAGTCTTTGAAGATGTGCCTAGCAAAGCTCTGGAGTATGTATGAAGAAGAGAACAGAGGTAGGCTTAGAGAAAGTGTTGTCAACGCTGAAGAATATTTGAAGATGCGGGATAAAAAAAGGAAGATGGAGAATGAGCTCAAATTTTTTAAATTAGACTTTGGTAAGATGGTATTGGCGAAGGAGGAGGCACTTTCCCAGTTGGCCAGTGCAAAACAGGTTCTTATTGAACTGAAAGCAGAGGTGGATAAGACAAGCCTGGATGATCTCGATTAGGGAAATGAATATATTGTTCTAATATTGTTTTTATGAAGGTGAACTAGCTATATGCTATACTGTTCTATTTTCAGGTAGCTATTGTACTATGATGTTAAAATATATTTATGTGCCTGATATGAAATTGGCAAACAACTGTTCGATATGAAATGTGAATTTGTGTAATACTGGAATTATTAATTGTAAACTAATAAACCTGCTAAATGGGTCATGGAACTTTGCAAACGGTTCTAGCAGTAAAAGCGCTTGTGATGGATAGCCCAATGCCATACAGTTTTCTTCATCAAATCGTGTGTGATGTAGTTGAATAAAAGCAAACGGAACCGAGGCAGAGCGTGTGTGATAGTTACACCTATCACACACGAGGCTATACATAAAACTGTGTGGGATGTATATACAAACGGAAACGTTTTCCCTGGATTGACTGTGTGGGATGTACATACGGACGGAAACGTTTTCCCTGGATTGACTGTCTGGGTTGTACATAAGAACATAAACGTATTCCTTGGATTGATTGTGTGGAATGTACATAACAAACGGAAACGTTTGTTTGGGACTGACTGTGTGGGATGTACTTACGACCGGAACCGATTGGACCTGTATAACCGTATTTGATCGCTCGCCAGTCGCACACGACCTCATTTTGCCGAGCGTGTGTGACCGGAGGGCCTATCCCCGATGGTTTCTGGGTCGTGTGGGAAGGACCCCCCTATCGCAGTCATTCACTAGGCGACGGTTCAAAATGCCGTCGCGAAAAGGGGTTAAAAACCGTTTGTATAGCACCTCGCTGTACTAGTGAAAGATTGCAATCTGGATATTGCGAATATAAGAGGAAAGCTTTATTGATCAAGGTGGGGTTCTGTGACATCTTTGTCTGGTCGTTGAACACAAACGAAGTACGCGAAGTTGCAGCTATGGCAAACATTAATCTAAACAAAACCCAAAGTCTAAACGACACCCTAAGGGCTGTATATATGGAGGAAGAGAGGGGAATTTCGTGACCCCTTGGAGGAGGGGTCCGAAACCAACCCTAACTCTTGTTTCTCCACACATACGGACTCTTAAAACAACCTATACTCAAGTATTTCGAAATTATATGGGCCTGGCCCAAAAATAAGGTGGCGCAGCACCTATTATAAGCTATGGACAAAATTTATGAAAGGGCATCTTGTATATTGATAACCCACAAGTATAGGGGATCGCAACAGTTTTTGAGGGTAGAGTATTCAACCCAAATTTATTGATTCGACACAAGGGGAGCCAAAGAATATTTGCAAGTATTAGCAGTTGAGTTGTCAATTCAACCACACCTAGAGATTAATTATCTGCGGCAAAGTGATCAATAGCAAAGTAATATGATAGTTTTGATAGTAGTAGCAACAACAATAGTAATAGTAACAGTGATAGCAATGATTTTGTAGCAAGTGTAACAGTAATGGTAGCAGTAATAACTTAGCAAGAACAATATGAGAGAAATTCGTAGGCATTGGATCGGTGAATTCGTTGGATGATATTCATCATATAACAGTCATAACCTAGGGCGATACGGCACTAGCTCCAGCTCATAAATATAATGTAGGCATGTATTCCGTAAATAGTCATACGTGCTTATGAAAAGAACTTGCATGACATCTTTTGTCCTACCCTCCCGTGGCAGCGGGGTCCATATGGAAACTAAGGGATATTAAGGCCTCCTTTTAATAGAGAACTGAAACAAAGCATTAACACATAATGAATACATGAACTCCTCAAACTACGGTCATCACCGGGAAGTGTCCCGATTTCTGTCACTCCGGGGTTGCCTGATCATAACACGTAGTAGGTGACTATAACTTGCAAGATCGGATCTAGAACATAGATATAATGGTGATAACATAAACGGTTCAGATCTGAAATCATGGCACCCGGGCCCAAAGTGACAAGCATTAAGCATGGCAAAGTCATAGCAACATCAATCTCAGAACATAATGGATACTAGGGATCAAGCCCTAACAAAACTAACTTGATTACATGATGAATCTCATCCAACTCCTCACCGACCAGCGAGTCTACGAAGGAATTACTCACTCCCGATGGGGAGCATCATGGAATTGGCGATGGAGAAGGGTTGGTGATGACGAAGATCGAAGATCCCCCTCTCCGGAGCCCCAAACGGACTCCAGATCTGGCCTCCCGATGAAGAACAGGAGGTGGCGGCGGCTCCATCTCGCGAAATGCGATAATTTTTTCTCCCTGATTTTTTCTCCGAAAATGTGAATTTATAGTGTCAGGGTTGAGGTCTGCGGGGCCATCAGGTGGGGACAACCCACCTGGGCGCGCCAGGAGGGGGGTGGGGGCGCCCTGGTGGGTTGTGCCCACCCAGGTGCCCCCCTCCGGTGGTTCTTGGCTCTAGAAATTCTCTTTTATTGTATAAAAAATCCTCGCAAAGTTTTGTCCCAAGCCGAGAACTTTTATTTCTGCACACAAAAAACAACACCATGGTAGTTCTTCTGAAAACAACCTTAGTCTGGGTTAGTTTCTTTCAAATCATGCAAATTAGAGTCCAAAACAAGAGGAAAAGCATTAGGAAAAGTAGATATGACGGAGACGTATCAACTCCCCCAAGCTTAAACCTTTGCTTGTCCTCAAGCAATTCAGTTGATAACTGAAAGTGGAAAAGAAAAACTTTTATGAACTCTTTTGCTCTTGTTTACATAAATAAGCTTAAGTAGCACCCAGGTTTTCAGCCAAGATCATGACTAACCATGTTGACAATAACTCTTAAAAATTATATTAACTCATATCAATGGCATAATCAACTAGCGAGCAATAATAAGTTATCTCAAATTACAACACTTTGTCAAAGCAACCATGTTATAATATGACAATAGTGGTATCTCGCTAACCCTTTCTGAGACCGCAAAACATAAATGCAGAGCTCCCCCAAAGTTCAAGCAGTGACTAAACATTGTAATTCATGGTAGAAAAGATCCAGTCATGATGCACCCAACATTAGCTACACACAATGCATGAGGATGAAAATAGTGCTCTCAGGATCTGGTGCTTATTTGAGAAGGTGATGACACAACATAAAAGTAAATAGATAGTCCCTTCGCAGAGGGAAGCAGTGATTTGCAGTGGTGCCAGAGCTCAAGTTTTTAAAATAGAGGTAAATGAAATTTTGAGAAATGCACCCTTCTTGTTTACTTTGCGACCATTAGTTATCGGTATCTTCCATGCTAAACACATTAGTGGCGGTTCCCAAGCGATAAAATTAAAGGTTTACTCCCCCTCCACCAACAATCACACTCCACGGCTGATCTGAAACAATGGGTACCGTCCATACCAACAATAGTCCTGTGGTAGTTTTGTTTAATTATTTGCAATTTGATTTCGGGACTGGGAATCCCTATTACCGCCCCTCTCATGCAAGGACGAGTGAATAAACACTCATCATGAGAATAACCCGCTTAGCATGGAAGATACTGACTACCTCCTGTCGCTCTATGAACAATCCAGGCACACAAAAAGGATATTTATTTGAAGTTTTTAGAGGTGGCACATGCAAATTTACTTAGGACGGCAGGGTAATACCGCATACAGGTAGATATGGTGGACTCATCTGGAATAACTTGGGTTTTAGGATTTTGATGCACAAGCAGTATTCCCTCTTAGTACAGGCGAAGGCTAGCAAATAGGTTGAGAAGCGGCCAGCTAGAGAGCGAAAACGGCCATGAACATGCATTATGCATAAGTAACATTGGATACTAGCATGAGTAGGATATGAACACCATGAACATAAATATCATAGAGGCTATGTTGGTTTTGATTCAACTACATGCATGAACATGTGCCAAGTCAAGCCACTCGAACATTCAGAGGAGGATACCATATCATCATACTACATCACAATCATTTTAACGCAATGTTGACATCCAAGATAAATCATTATCCACTCCTAGCTACTTAAGCATGGCATGATAAACTATAATCTCTAATTGTCATTGCAAACATGTTTGATCATAATAGGCTGAATCATGGATACTAAGTTAAACATATTTACAAAAACAGAACAAGTCGAGTTCATACCCGTTTCTCTCTGCCACAGCCGGTTCACCAAATATCGTCATTATTGCCTTTCACTTGCACGACCGAACGATATGAAAATGATAATAGTGCAAGAATGCCATGGACTAAGCTGAGATCTGCAAACATTTTATTCAAGAGGAGAAGACAAGGCAATTTGAGCTCTTTGTTAGATTATCAGTAATGCATATGAGAGCCACTCAACATTTTCATCGTGGTCTTCTCCTCGGTATGACTCAATAAAAAGAAAAGAAATTCAAAGAAACACACTGAAATATTTTTGGAGTTTTTAGTTTTTCTTAAAGAAAGCAAATTAAAGACAAGGAAAAATAAAAATGAGAAAAACTATTTACACGGGAGAGCTCCCAACAAGCAAAAGAAGAACAAGGAAATCTTTTTGGGTTTTCTTTTAATACTACAACTAACTACACTAGAAAGAAAAACCAAAAAGAAACAAGAAACACATTTTTTTTTGTTTTCTCGAAGTTTTTCAAACACACAAGAAGAAGGCGAGAAAATAAATTTAGCATGGATAATACAATGAAAAAGTGTGAACACCGACAACTGGAATGAAATGTGTAAACATGAATGTAATGTCGGTGGGCATACGTACTCCCCCAAGCTTAGGCTTTTGGCCTAGCTTGGTAATCACCACACGTAGTAACCGTCGGGTCCCACCTCGAAGTGCTGTGGAGCGGGCACCTGAGGATCCCACTCCTGAGGCTCCTCCTCTGCTGCAGCCTGGTTGTTTTAGTAGGCGATGATGTCATCTAGCATGATCCTGTATCCTCCCCTGGCAATAGAATCAAACAAAGCAGGTGCAGGCAACGGAATAATATCACGGGTGTTCTCGCTAAAAACCAGGTTGAAGGGAATATCTATAGTGATGTTCTCGCCATCAATAAAGTGATGATGTGCCATAGCCTGGCGATCTAAATAAACCTTGGGCAAGGGATAGTCATGCTGGCATATCTGGATGTTAAAGCGACTTGCTAAGCGAGTAGTATAAATACCGCCATGAATTTTACCCTTGGACCTGTTAAGGTGAAGGCGATGTGCCACAATAGCTCCCAAGCTATAAGTGTCATCGCCGTGTAGTGCACGACGTAAAACAGTGAAATCAGGGGCACTAAGTGAGCCAACCTTCTCTCTAGCAAGTAAACACTTCGTAATAAATAGAGCAAAATAATGCGTAGAAGGAAACTGCAAGCTAGTGGCGGTGACACTCGACACCCCTCTCTCATCTCCCACTGACAGAGTGCGGTAGAAACCATCAAATTCCGCGGGCCTAGGCTCTCTTAAATCCCCATCAAAGGGAATCAAACATATGTCATAGAATTCAGTAAGTGGTATCTGATGAGTTTCAGCATATAAATTAAATTGCACCTCAGGAGGGTTATTCTTACTCAGAAAATGGAAACTTTGCACAAAGGAATTTGTAAGGAGATGATACTGTTCACACTCAGCTGCGATGAAGTCGGTGAGGCCGGCATTAGCAACAAATTGTGCAAACTCGTGACGGATTCCAGCTCCATCCATGAATGGGTTGTGTAGCCATTCACACGGCCGCACCTCCGCGATTCTCTGGGTGCGGAGGTCATTGTCTGACGACTCCCCAATAACCCCCTTGGAGTTCTTCTTGGAAGCAAACTTCCTAAAGATATTCATCCTTTTCCTATGAATAAAATTCTGAAATTTTTAGTCCACAAAAATTTTCTCAAAAAACTTCACAAGATTGATAGCAACTACTCATAGGGATGCATAGAGGCCATAACAAGCATTCAAACTACTTAGAACTCTAAGAATTCAACATGCAAGCTCATCTACAGCAGCACCAAGAGTAGCTATTTATTCAAAATATAAACCACTAAAGCAAAAAATAATTGGACCAATGGAGGAGTCAAATACCAAGTAGCAATCCCCCAAAACAGTTTCGAAAATGGAGCTTCGAGCAAAGAGATCGAAATCCGTGGGTTTGAGAGCAAGAACACGAAAGAGAGAGCAATGGTGATTTTTTTCTGGAGGTAGGTGATTACATGGGCTAAAAAGATAAGTGAGGGGGCCCATGTGGGGACCACTGTCGGTGTCAAAACCGGCCGATCTCGGGTAGGGGGTCCCGAACTGTGCGTCTGAGGATTGAAGGTAACAAGGGACAAAGGGGGACACGATGTTTACCCAGGTTCAGGCCCTCTTAATGGAGGTAAAACCCTACATCCTGCTTGATTGTATTTGGTGAGTATAGGGGTTACAAGAGTTGATCTACCTCGAGATCGTAATGGCTAAACCCTAGCTGTCTAGCCTATGAGAATTCTGATTGTCTTTACAGACTCAACCCTCCAGTTTATATACACATCGGAGGGGCCTAGGGTTATACAGAGTCAGTTCATAGAGGAAGGAAATTACATATCCGGACACAAATCTTGCCATCCACGCATAGGGGAGTCCTACCCGGACACGGGGGAAAGTCTTCCACTTTGTATCTTCACGGCCCATCAGTCCGGCCCATATCAAACAGCCCGGGCACCCGAGGACTCCCTAATCCAGGACTCCCTCAGTAGCCCCTGAACCAGTCTTCAATGATGATATGTTCGGCACACGGATTGTCTTCGGCATTGCAAGGCGGGTTCCTCCTCTTGAATACTTCAAAGCAATCTTCTGAACAAAAGAACTATATCCGGCTCTGTATAATTATTACAACCCTTAGCCGCGAAGGCAAGATATCAAACAGAACAGTGTCTTCTTACTGACAACTTTTTTTGGCAAAACGTCATGTCTGGCCTCTTAACATTTCGAACCGTTTTCACGCCTCCCGCTTCGCGTTTCGAGGCACAACCTCCATTGGCATGTCTTGTCAAAACAGAGATCGTGCCCGCCCATTACGGGATCCTCATCAATACGGTTTTGGGTAATCCAACCGTGCCATTCGCACGACCCCTTGGGAACAGGTGAGTTTTAAGGCTTGAAGGGGGGCGCTTGATATTCACCTCTTATATAAGAGGATAAAGATCCCTCTTTTTCCCCACGCCTTCTTCTCCTGCCTTCCCATCTTCAAGCTCCAGCGCCCAAACTTCAATCTTTCCCACCGCAACCAGCCTCCCCAGCCATGTCGGGATCTGGTTCAAAGGGCTAGTGGGAGGCCTCCTCCGTCACCGAGAAGGACGTCAAGGAGCTCCGAGGGGGCGGGATATCTGTCCGCGGAGATCGCGCACAGGCTCCCTGCCAAGGATCAAGTCATCCCCACTCCGGAGCCCGGCGAAAGGGTTGTATTCATCCCCCATTTCCTCCGTGGACTAGGGTTTCCCCTCCATCCCTTCTTCCGGGGCCTTATGTTCTATTACGGGATAGATTTCCATGATCTAGCCCCGAATTATTTCCTCCACATCTCGGCGTTCATCGTCGTGTGCGAGGCGCTACTCCGCATCCCCCCACACTTCGGCCTATGGCTCAAGGTCTTCAATCTGAAGCCGAAGGTGGTCGACGGGCATCATGCGGACTGCGGTGGCGCCATGGTAAGCAAGCTCCCCAATGCCGTGTGGCCCAAAGGGGCCTTCGTGGAGACCGTCAAGGTGTGGCAACAAGAGTGGTTCTACATCACCGAACCCCGCGACGCCAAGTGGGCGGCTACTCTTGAGTTTAGATCCGGACCCCCTACGCGGCTTACCTCATGGACCGCTAAGGGTCTGGATTGGGGATTCATGGCGGAAGTGTTGATGCTGCAAAAGTGCATCACCAATATGATAGGCAAGAACACTAGTCTCACTAACGTGATTCAGGTGATGCTCTTCCGCCGGATTCTTACCTGCCAACTCCGGCCCTCTCCCATGTGGGAGTTCAATCCAGAAGATCCATGAACCTTGAAGCGCTTCTTCGGCACAACGCACGAAGACATCTGGAAGCTGCTCTTCAAGGCCCAAAAAACGTGGCTGAAGAAGACCGAAGACATCGGTCTTGACATCGAGAATCCGGCCACATCGGTAAGTATGATTTTCCCGAATATCTATTCGGTCAATAAGTTTTAGACATAATGAATTTTCTGTCCTTCGTACAGAGCTGGATAGCAAAGGCGGAGCGGATTAAGTGTCTGGCACCACTGCCTGAAGACCCGGCCACACCCCAGCTGACAGGGATGCTGGTCCCGGCGCCCTATCAGGCGCCGGAGAAGAAGGTCAAGAAGAAAAAGGGCAAGGAGGCCAAAGGCGGCCTCCGCCACAAGGGCCCTTCGGACGCAGTGTCCGGAGAAACAGAAGTCCTCTCCTCCCACGAGGGAGATGAGGAAGAAGAGGAGGAGGAAGCGGAAAGTGACTCCCCTCCTAGGGGGAAGAAGAAGAAGAGGGCGGCCTCCACAGACCTAGAGGAGGAAGCGCCCAAGAGGGGGAAGATAGCCCTCTCGGATGGTTCGGGTTCGGAGGCCGAACCAGTCCCCAAGAGACTTCCCAGGGTGAAGCCCCTGGCTGAATCGTAAGTACCAAAATGGTCTATTATTTGTCTTCGGTCTTTTATGTTTTTATAATATAACATATTACACCGTGTGTCTTTCAGTCTTGCTCGCGACCTCCCCAACCCTTCACTATCTGAAGGGAGTTCTCTGCCACCCGAGATGGCAGAGAGCGAGATGCCACCGCGAGCCCCTTCGCCAATCACCATGGATGACACCGAGGTGTTGTCCCGAAGGACCTCTCCTGGCCGCAGAGGGGCGAGCGAGGCTGCCGAGAAGGCGCCCGAGGGTGATACCTCGGCTGCCAAAGACATGGGGGGGGGGGGGAGGGGGGCGACCCCCATGGCGATCGACGGCGGGGGCCCTGATCAATCCGGCCCCCAGCCGGACATCATTCCGGAGACCAATGTGGCTCCGGAGTTAGGCGAGCAGCCCCCTTCGAAGGAGGGGGGCGCATCAGCTCCGACGGTGGCCTCCACTAATCCGGAGGCGCCGAATACTCTTGTGGAAGCACTACAACGTGCTTCCATCATGGAGGAGCACCGCACCCTGATGGGTGTGGTGGTAGAGAAGGTTCAGTACGCCAAGAGCGGGCTGAACGAAGCCTTCACCAGCCTGCTGACAGGCTTCGAGGTATGCAACATAATGCTCTAGACGCTTTTTATAAAGGGATATACCTGTGCATAGATAGTAGCCCCTGAGACTCTGTCTGGGTTTGAAAAAGCCGGACAGAGGATCACATAGTATTCGGAAGAGGTGACGTACTTTTCTATTGTATAACAGGCTACCTTGTTGGCGGCAACCGCCCAGGCTGCTGAAGTTTCTGAACTTAATCGGAAACTAAAGCTGGCTGATGATGAAATAGATCGCATCAACAAGCGATTCAACGAGACGCAAGGTATGCGTGTATTTTAAAGAGTTTTAGCATATAGCTAATATGTAAATTCAGAGTTTAACTCATGTACTGCTGTGATTATGCGTGCAGTTGGCGTGGCCGAGGTCGAGACCCTCAAAAGCGCCCTTGCTCAGGCCAAGGAGGAGGCAAAGGTGAATAAAGCAGTCGCTGACAAAGCGGCTGCGGAACTAAAGACCGAACAGGACGCCCGCCGCCAGTACGAAGATAGGGTGGCCGAAGTGGAGCAAGAGCTGAAGGACGCCATCCGCAAGTGCGAGGCCTTGGAGGAGAAGACTTCGGACCAAGCGACCGAACTCACCAAAGCCCTCCAGGAGGCTAAAGAGGCGCGGGTCGAGTCCCGGAGTGCTCGTGAAGAGATCCGGCAGGCCAAACAGATAGGGTCGGTAAGCCTTTTCTTTTGCAGAGTGTATTTGGAGGTCAAAGATATGCTTTGCTCACTCGACTGTGGAGTTCTCCAGACGCCTTTGCGGATCTTCCAAGGAGTGCCGCTAACGCCGCACAGTTCTTCCAAGCCCAAGAGGGGAACTCGACCGAGAAGCTGTTCTGGTCACAGTTCCTGGCGTCGGAGCATCCGACACCCCTGAACGACCAGATGAAGCAGCTGACGGAGCTGCATAGGGTGTCCGGCTTGGTCATGAAGGATCTCATAGTCCGGCTTTGGCCAGCCGAACCAATTCCTAGCAGCTACTTTGGTTTGGTGAGGCAACTCATCGATGCGCTACCTCGAGTTGATGCTGTGAAGCGCTCGGCGTGCATAGAGGGTGCGCGGATGGCCTTTGCTCGTGTCAAGATGCACTGGGCAAAGATGAAGGCCACCGACGTCACGAACGCAGGCCCGCCCGAAGGCAAGGACCACCGCAAGCCGGAAAGATACTTTGAAGATGTCCTAGCGGGTGCCCGAATAGTAGAGGGCCAATGCTCAAAGGACGTGATGTTTGAGTAAACGTATCCGGGCTGTAAAAACTTTATTTTGTGAACCAAGGCTTGTCATATATTTATGCCTTTTATCCTGAGTTATTTTCCTCTTGTGCGGCCATTTTAATTCTGAAAGTTTGCCAGTCGTCGGCTTCAGCCCCCTCGTAGATGCTACGGGGGTGTTCGGTGGAGCGCACGATCACACTTTATCCAACGTCTTGGTCCGTAAAGGAGGTGTTCACGCAATGAACCAGGCAATCAGACTATGCGGCTTTATTACTTTCACTTAGCCATAGGAGTTTGACGGTGGGGCTAAGTACCAGCCCCTAGTGCGTATGCGGCAATCCGAACTAGGGTGCCTTTGTCGCATGACTGGGCGAAATCCAGCCCTTCGTATAACACGGGGTAAATCACTAAGGATTTGTATTAAGTCACCGAATCGCCGACCAGCTCTCGCCATATCATGACAGTCAGTTTTCGGCTTTCTCTACTGAGGTATTTGACCGGACGAACCAGAAACACAATCGCAGTAGTTCTCCCTTTACTACCTTAGCCGAACTAGCGGAATGTAAGGTGGTAATCACAGGAGCCGGGCAACCCAACTATAGACCAAAGACATGATTCGGAGCTGATGCATATAATGCAATATTCGGGACGCCGAAGAGTACCTTATAGGTGTTCGGACTTTTGAAAATATGCATGGACGGATAGAGCCCCCGGCATTTAGGCCGGAACAAAGCATATGTGGCAATCTGAAGCAAGGAGGGATCACACATGGAAAAATAAATCAAGACCGAACAAAAGTTGGTGAAAAAGTTGGCGATCAACTGTTTCCTTTATACCCTGATTAATACGTCAAGACGTGCTATTACAGATAATGCCATGAACATCAAGGCTATTTGACATGCCGAGAGTTTGTGCACGAGGGGAAGCTTTATACAGGGCCTAAAAGAAAAGGTAGTCTTGAAGACCCTAGTGGTGCCCTGGCGCACGTCTGCGCCATTTCCCCTTGGTGAAAAATCCTTTGAGAGGAGAGGTCGATTGTCGTCTATATGAAAAGGGGGGCCTCAAAAAAGGGCCCTTGCACGACCGTAGGGTAGGTAGGTTTTTAATGAACCTGTAGTACAAAAGAGGAAAAAAAGAAAGAAGAAAAAAAAGGTTAAGGTCCGAATAGGGTCAAGCCGCACTATAGACCTTTCCCGCAGTGTGCCTTCGTTGCTGCCCAAGGCATTTTAAGTGCGTAATTATGCACGCGCGGTACGCATGTCGCTGTTTTATGGGGCGATCGGCGGAGGCGAACCTGCTATTCAAGCTCTGGATTCACCGAGCTGTCGTTCTGCAGAGTGGACCGGGCTCGCTTGGCAGTGTCAGGTGTCTTAGTGACCGATGAATTGTTCGGCTTGATGAGGCCGTTCTGTACTTCGGCTGCCAGGGCTGCAGTGTGCTCCTCAGTACGGAGGGAGCGCTCCATATTTCCATTGACTGTGATAACGCCGCGCGGTCTGGGCATTTTGAGCTTTAAGTAAGCGTAGTGCGGGACCGCATTGAAGCGGGCGAAAGCAGTTCGTCCGAGCAGCGCGTGATAGCCACTGCGAAAAGGGACAATGTCGAAGATCAAGTCTTCGCTTCGGAAGTTATCCGGCGAACCGAAGACTACTTCCAATGTTAAGGAGCCCGTACAACGGGCCTCCACACCGGGTATTACTCGTTTAAAGGTAGTATTGCTGGGCTTAATTCTTGACGGGTCAATGCCCATCTTACGGATAGTGTCTTGATAGATCAGGTTTCGACTGCTGCCGCCATCCATAAGGACTCTAGTGAGATGGTATCCATCGATGATGGGATCGAGTACCAGGGCCGCCAAACCTTCATGACGGATACTGGTCAGGTGGTCCCTGCGATCGAAGGTGATCGGACAAGCCAACCATGGGTTGAATTTTGGGGCGACAGGCTCTATGGCATAGACGTCCCTTAGTGCGCGCTTGCGCTCCCTCTTTGGGATATGTGTGACGTATATCATGTTCACTGTTTTCACCTCGGGGGGAAATTTCTTCTGTCCCCCTGTGTTCAGTGGACGGGACTCATCATCATCCTCGCTTTGAGGCCCCTTCCCCTTGTGTTCGGTATTTAACTTACCGGCCTGTTTGAAAACCCAGCAGTTTCTATTGGAGTGGTTGGCAGGCTTGTCGGGGGTGCCATGAATCTGGCAAGGCCTATCCAGTATCTTGTCCAAATTAGATGGACCGTCTCTGTTTCCTTTGAATGGCTTCTTCCGCTGACCGGGTTTAGAGCCACTGAATCCGGCGTTGACCGCCGTATCTTCAGTTTCTTCATTGTTGTTCCGACGCTTGTTTTTGTTACATCATGGCCTTCTGTTGCCGTCCCTGGCTTCAGAGGTGCCAGGGTCGCTGGTACTGTTGCTTCTACGAGCCAACCAGCTATCTTCGCCCTCAAAGAAACGGGTCATAAGTGCAGTAAGAGCTGCCATAGTCTTCGGCTTTTCCTGACCGAGGTGTCGGGCGAGCCATTCGTCACGGACGCTGTGTTTAAAGGCCGCTAAGGCTTCGGCGTCCGGACAGTCGACGACTTGGTTCTTTTTAATTAAGAACTGAGTCCAGAGTTTGCGGGCTGACTCTCCAAGTTGCTGGACTATGTGACTAAGGTCATCAGCGTCCGGTGGCCGGACATAAGTACCTTGGAAGTTGTCTCGAAAAGCGTCCTCCAAGTCTTCCCAGCTGCCAATAGATTTTTCTGGGAGGCTATTCAACCAGTGCCGTGCTGGTCCTTTTAGCTTTAGGGGGAGGTATTTAATGGCATGGAGATCATCACCGCGAGCCATGTGTATATGGAGAAGAAAATCTTCAATCCATACAGCGGGATCTGTCGTTCCATCGTATGCTTCAATGTTTACGGGTTTAAACCCTTCTGGAAACTGGTGCTGCATTACCTCATCGGTAAAGCACATGGGGTGTGCGGCGCCTCTATATCGGGCAACATCACGGTAGAGTTCGGATGACATCCGTGTTCGGTTCTCGGCCTGAACTTGGTGATGCTTGTCGCGCCAGGCTTGACGGCCGTCATCTCATGTTGGAGCGCGTCCCCTTGATCTGTAGATTGATCTGGTCTGGCCGGCTCTATTGTCCAGGTCCTGACGTAAGTCATACGTGTAGCCCAGAGCCGCTGCCTCTCTGCCTTTACGGCGAGGTGGTGCGGGCTGGTATTTGGCGTGATTAGCCATTTTGTCCCGTCCATGTGGTGGTCAGTCTGGTTCATCAACATGATTGTATCTTGACGGAATTGGCTCAAGGGCCTCGTCGTCGAATTGGGGTAGTAGCCTGTGCTTTGGGTAGCTTTTTATTGGGCGCTCGAGGCCGTATTCTTCGGCGGCTAGGACCTTGGTCCATCTATCATTGAGCGTATCCTGTTCAGCTTGAAGCTGTTGCTGTTTCTTTTTCAGGCTCCTCGTAGTGGAAATGAGCTGTCGCTTGAAGATTTCTTGCTTGAGGGGTTCCTCTGGTACAATAAAATCTTCGTTACCGAGGCTAACATCCTCCTTGGAGGCCGGCAGATAATTACTATCCTCCGAATCCTCATGATCGGCAGGTTCGTCTGGGTTGACTTGTCCTTCTTCCGACTCATCCTGCTCAACAGCAGTCTCGATGAGGTGGTCAGAGTCTTCGGTGTTCTCCGGAGTGTCATTGTCTCCGGTGCCGGTATTGCTTTCCTTTTCGCGACGCGGTCGTGAGCGGTGCCGCTGACGTCGATGTTTAGGTGGTGCTTCGACAGGCTTGTCCTCGATCGGGTCTTGAGCGCTATCGTCATCCTTCTTTTTGGGTGTATCCACCATGTACACATCGTATGTAGAAGTGGCCGTCCAACGCCCAGTGATGGGTGGGTTTTGGCCTGATTCGGCTCTGACATCGACGGTCATGCCATCGATGTCCTCGGAGGCGTAGTCTAGCATGTCGGTTAAGTCCTCGACAGTGGCTATCAAGTGGGTGGTGGGTGGGACGTAAAATTCCCTGCACTCAGCCCCTAGTCGGGCTGGACATAGTTCGGAAGTGATACCTCCGTTATGGCGAGAGATCGCATTAAGTCCAGAGCCTCGTTTAGGAGCGATAGCTGGACGGGTGACTGAGAGCCTGCGGAGCTGGGTCCGGAAATCGCCGCCCGACCATGCTCAATGGATGCGGGCCTCAAGAGTTCGGAGTTAACATCCGGAGGTGAGTCCGGCTTCCCGATGATAGGGAGAGCCTTGTTTGATTCCAGGCCTGCCGATAATATGGTCACCTCTGGGTCTCCGGCAGGGAGCTCCGTAGTAGGAGAGGGTCCGGTGGGGTTCATACTCCCGTCTTCGGACAGGGTGGTCTGCTCTGGATCTAAGGCCCGGGCAGGGACGATGGTTGATCCTTGAACGGTGCCTGATAGTGGATCCGATGGGCCTCCTTCATATAGATGAGGAGCGGCGGTCGAGGTTGAGAATCCTTCGAAGATCAAATCTCCTCGGATATCAGCGACGTAATTCAGGCTCTCGAACCTGATCTGGTAACCAGGAGCGTAGCTGTCGATCTGTTCAAGGTGACGAGTTGAATTGGCACGCAGAGCGAAGCCGCCAAACACAAAAAGTTGACCAGGGAGGAAAGTTTCCCCAGAAACAGCATCGTTGTTGATGATTAAACGAGCCATCGAGCCTTCTGCCGACGACACAGTGGAACTCTCAATGAAAGCACCAATGTCGGTGTCAAAACCGGCCGATCTCGGATAGGGGGTCCTGAACTGTGCATCTGAGGATCGAAGGTAACAAGGGACAAAGGGGGACACGATGTTTACCCAGGTTCGAGCCCTCTTAATGGAGGTAAAACCCTACGTCCTGCTTGATTGTATTTGATGAGTATAGGGGTTACAAGAGTTGATCTACCTCGAGATCGTAATGGCTAAACCCTAGCTGTCTAGCCTATGAGAATTCTGATTGTCTTTACGGACTCAACCCTCCAGTTTATATACACACCGGAGGGGCCTAGGGTTATACAGAGTCGGTTCATAGAGGAAGAAAATTACATATCCGGACACAAATCTTGCCATCCACGCATAGGGGAGTCCTACCCAGACACGGGGGAAAGTCTTCCGCTTTGTATTTTCACGGCCCATCAGTCCGGCCCATATCAAACAGCCCGGACACCCGAGGACACCCTAATCCAGGACTCCCTCAACCACAACCCACCAGGGCGCACCTGGGGGTGCTGGCGCGCCCAGGTGGGTTGTGCCCACCTGGTGCACCCACCTCTGATGTTATTCGCACCAAAAATTCTTAAATAATCAGAAAAAAATTGTATTGAATTTTCAGAGTATTCTGAGATCTTTTATTTTTGGGTCATTTTTTATTGCACGGAAAATTCAGAAAATAGACTAAGCATTTTATTTTATTTTATTTTATTTAACTAAGAAAAACAGAAAATAAAAGTAAAGGACAGAAAGCAGTGCTCACTAAATTCATCAACTTCATACTTCCCAAAAATGATTCATTAATAAGGTTGAGCAAGTCTTATTAACAACCACCTTCGGTTAGCATGAAACCGAAGAACTTTCGTAAAACACTAAGTTACCTCAACGGGGATATGAATGTCCCCAACAATAAGCATTTCATATTTCTTTTTGACAGTAGGTAGAGGTAGTTGAAAACTTCCAATAGTGATTGTCGGAGATTTTTCAATAACATTAATACCATTCACTTGGAATTGTTTCGTCGGAAAGTGCACCGTATGCTCATTACCATTGATATGAAAAGTGACCTTGCTTTTATTGCAATTAATAACAGCCCCTACAGTATTCAAGAAGGGTCTACCAAGGATAATCGACATGTTGTCGTCCTGAGGCATCTCAAGAATAACAAAGTCAGTTAAGATAGTAACATTACCAACAACAATGGGCACATCCTCACAAATACCGATAGGTATGGCAGTTGATTTGTCGGCCATTTGCAAAGATATTTCAGTAGGTGTGAGTTTATTCAAGTCAAGTCTTTTATATAGAGAGAAAGGCATAACACTAACACCAGCTCCTAAATCACACAAAGCAGTTTTCACATAATTTCTTTTGATGGAGCAGGGTATAGTTGGTATTCCCGGATCTCCAAGTTTTTTAGGTACTCCATCCTTAAAAGTATAATTAGCAAGCATGGTGGAGATTTCAGCTTCCGGTATTTTTCTCTTGTTGGTGATGATGTCTTTCATGTATTTTGCATAAGGAGGCATTTTCAGGATATCAGTCAAGCGGGTACGCAAAAAGACTGGCCTAAGCATTTCAGCAAAGCGTTCAAATTCTTCATCATCTTTCTTCTTAGTTGATTTAGGTGGAAAGGGCATAGGTTTTTGAACCCATGGTTCTCTTTCCTTACCATGTTTTCTAGCAACAAAGTCTCTTTTATCATACCTCTTATTCTTGAGTTGTGGGTTATCAAGATCAACAGCTGGTTCTATTTCAACATCATTGTCTGGTTCTTTATTATTTGTTTGAGTATCTTCATGAACCTCATCATTATCTTTTTCATTATCAGAAGGTGAGTGTTCATTACCAGACTGAGTTTCAGCATCAGAAATAGAGACTTCATTATCATTATCAGGAGGTTTTTCTACTTCAGGTTCATTAGAGGCATGCAAAGTCCTACCATTTTTATTTTTCTTTTTCTTTTTAGAAGGACTAGGTGCATCAGTGTTAACTCTTTGAGAGTCTTGTTCAATTCTTTTAGGGTGCCCCTCAGGATAAAGTGGTTCCTGAGTCATTCTACCTCCTCTAGTCATTACTCTAACAACATGATCATTGATATTATTATTCATTTCATCAAGCAACTCTCTTTGAGATTTAGCAACTTGTTCTAATTGAGTTTGAACCATAGAGGCATGCTTTCCTACACCTCTGACATCATTTGAGATTCTAAATAACAAGTCACTCAAGCGAGCAATCATATCAGAATTATATTTCAATTGTTTCATAACAGTTGCATTGAAGTGATATTGCTTTCTAATGTAATTATCAAACACATATAAGCATTGACTAGGATGTTTATTATAAGGGATATCACCTTCATTGAACTCCAATAAAGAATTTACCTCTACCACCTTGGGTGGTGGTGGTGTTTCAAGCCCATGTATTTCTTCGATAGGTGGTAAATTTTTAACATCCTCTGCTTTAATACCTTTTTCCTTCATAGATTTCTTTGCCTCTTGCATATCTTCAGGACTGAGATATAAAATGCCCCTCTTCTTCGGAGTAGGTTTAAGTGGTGGTTCAGGAAGGACCCAATCATCATAATTTTTCAATATGTTATTCAATAATTCTTCAGCTTGTCCAATAGTTCATTCCCTGAAAACACAACCAGCACAACTATCTAGAAAGTCCCTAGAAGCATCGGTTAGTCCATTATAGAAGATATCAAGTATTTCATTTTTCTTAAGTGGATGATCAGGCAAAGCATTAAGCAATTGGAGAAGCCTCCCCCAAGCTTGTGGGAGACTCTCTTCTTCAATTTGCACAAATTTAAATATTTCCTGTAAGGCAGCTTGTTTCTTATGAGCAGGAAAATATTTTTCAGAGAAGTAGTAAATCATATCCTGGGGACTACGCACACAACCAGGAGCAAGAGTATTATACCAAGCCTTAGCATCACCCCTTAATGAGAACGAAAATAATTTGAGAATATAATAATAGCGAATCTTCTCATCATGAGCAAAAAGGGTGGCTATGTCATTCAACTTAGTAAGGTGTGCCACAATAGTTTCAGTTTCATAACCATAAAAAAGATCAGACTCAACCAAAGTAATTAACTCTGGGTCGACAGAGAATTCATAATCCTTATCATCAACAAAGATAGGTGAAGTAGCAAACTCAGGATCACATTTCATTCTAGCATTCAAAGATTTCTCCTTCAGTTTGCATAATAATTTCTTAAGATCATCCCTATCATTGCAAGCAAGAAAGTCTCTAGTTGTCTCCTCATCCATAACATAACCTTCCGATATCTCAGGCAATTTATATCTAGGAGAACTAGACCTAATAGGTGTTTCAAGATTTTCAGTTTCAAGCTCTTCATTAGTTTCAACAATTTCATCAGTTTCAGCATTCTCAAGAGCTTTAGTTCTAGCAAGTTGTTCATCAAGAAATTCACCTAGTGGCACATTATCATCAAACAAGGTACTAGCATCATCATGAGTAACATTCATAGCAGAAGTAGCATCATCAATAACTTGCGACATATTAGAATTAATAGCATGTGGTGGTGTTGCAAGTCTACTTATAACAGAATGTGAATCTAAAGCGGAGCTGGATGGCAGTTCCTTACCTCCCCTCGCCTTAGAGGGAAATATCTTAGTCTTGGCATCCTTCAGATTCTTCATAGTGATACTTCGACAATAATCCCAAGTGACTCAACAAATATAGCTATGCTCCCCGGCAACGGCGCCAGAAAAAGGTCTTGATAACCCACAAGTATAGGGGATCGCAACAGTTTTCGAGGGTAGAGTATTCAACCCAAATTTATTGATTCGACACAAGGGGAGCCAAAGAATATTTGCAAGTATTAGCAGTTGAGTTGTCAATTCAACCACACCTGGAGATTAATTATCTGTGGCAAAGTGATCAGTAGCAAAGTAATATGATAGTTTTGATAGTAGTAGCAACAGCAATAGTAACAGTAATAGTGATAGCAATGATTTTGTAGCAAGTGTAACAGTAATGGTAGCAGTAATAACTTAGCAAGAACAATATGAGAGAAATTCGTAGGCATTGGATCGGTGAATTCGTTGGATGATATTCATCATATAACAGTCATAACCTAGAGCGATACGGCACTAGCTCCAGTTCATAAATATAATGTAGGCATGTATTCCATAAATAGTCATACGTGCTTATGGAAAGAACTTGCATGACATCTTTTGTCCTACCCTCCCATGGCAGCGGGGTCCATATGGAAACTAAGGGATATTAAGGCCTCCTTTTAATAGAGAACCGGAACAAAGCATTAACACATAATGAATACATGAACTCCTCAAACTACGGTCATCACCGGGAAGTGTCTCGACTTCTGTCACTCCGTGGTTGCCGGATCATAACACGTAGTAGGTGACTATAACTTGCAAGATCGGATCTAGAACATAGATATAATGGTGATAACATAAACGGTTCAGATCTGAAATCATGGCACCCGGGCCCAAAGTGACAAGCATTAAGCATGGCAAAGTCATAGCAACATCAATCTCAGAACATAATGGATACTAGGGATCAAGCCCTAACAAAACTAACTCGATTACATGATGAATTTCATCCAACTCCTCACCGACCAGCGAGCCTATGAAGGAATTACTCACTCCCGGTGGGGAGCATCATGGAATTGGCAATGGAGAAGGGTTGGTGATGATGAAGATCAAAGATCCCCCTCTCCGGAGCCCCAAACGGACTCCAGATCTGGCCTCCCGATGAAGAACAGGAGGTGGCGGCGGCTCCGTCTCGTGAAACATGATAATTCTTTCTCCCTGATTTTTTCTCCGAAAATGTGAATTTATAGTGTCAGGGTTGAGGTCTGCGGGGCCACCAGGTGGGGACAACCCACCTGGGCGCGCTAGGAGGGGGGGCGCCCTGGTAAGTTGTGCCCACCCAGGTGCCCCCCTCCGGTGGTTCTTGGCTCCAGAAATTCTCTTTTATTGTATAAAAAATCCTCGCAAAGTTTCGTCCCAATCCGAGAACTTTTATTTCTGCACAAAAAACAACACCATGGTAGTTCTGCTGAAAACAGTGTTAGTCTGGGTTAGTTTCATTCAAATCATGCAAATTAGAGTCCAAAACAAGAGGAAAAGCATTAGGAAAAGTAGATACGACGGAGACGTATCATATATTTCATCCATGTCCTTGTATGTCATCAAGGAGGCTTCAAAATACTAAAATCTGCACTAGGAACGCCCTTCTCGTTCCCTTCGCACGCGCCTTCATGTCCATGCTTATTTTTGCTCCAGTGTTCATCCCTCTTGTCCATGCTAGGCCCTTCATTAGTAATCAACACAAATGTATCCAATTGAGGCAGCATCATATTCTCATGAACATTAGAATTGTTACCAAGTAACGAAAGTACCTGCTATTCAATTGGCATGCGTGAGCTCTAGTAATTGGTCCAGTATGTATAGCAGCAGGGGCTATAGGTGTAACAATGGTATTGATGTTCTCATCATCCCCCCCTTCTTGAAATGAAGTTGTCCAAAATGACCATCAGCACGTGGCATCAGCTTTGATTTGCGCAAATCAGGAAATCTATCCTTACGCATATGTAACCAAACAAGATCTCCAGGTGCAAACACAACATGTTTTCTACCCTTATCTCCAGCAAGTTTATATTTAGCATTCATACGCTCAATGTTCTCTTTAGTTAACTCATGCATTTTTAATATCAATTCAGCATGTTGTTTAGCATCAAAATTAACCTTCTCCGAAGATGGAAGAGGCAACAAATCAATAGGTGCACGAGGTAGAAAACCATACACAATCTCAAAAGGGCACATCTTAGTAGTAGAATGCAGTGAACGATTATAAGCAAATTCAATATGAAGCATGCATTCTTCCAACATTTTGTTGTTATTCTTCAAAACAACCCTAAGCATAGTAGACAATGTTCTATTGACTACTTCAGTTTGTCCAATAGTTTGGGGGTGACAAGTAGTACTAAAAAGGAGTTTAGTCCCCAACTTAGCCCATAAACATCTCCAAAAGTGGCTAAAAATTTAGTATCATGATCTGAAATAATATTATTTGGCACACCATGCAAGCGAATAATTTCACGAAAGAACAAATCAGCAACATTAGCAACATCATCACTTTTATGACAAGGTATGAAGTGTGCCATTTTCGAAAATCTATCCATGACAACAAATATGTTATCCCTCTCCTTCTTTGTTCGAGGTAATCCTAAAACAAAATTCATAGATATATCCTCCCATGGAACACTAGGTACAGGCAAAGGCATATATAAACCATGAGGATTGAGTCGTGACTTAGCTTTTTGACATGTAGTGCAGCGAGCAACAAAACGCTCAACATCCCATATCATCTTTGGCCAAAAGAAATGTGTAGCAAGTACGTCCTCCGTCTTCTTCACGCCAAAGTGTCCCATTAATCCTCCTCCATGCGCCTCCTGCAACAACAAAAGATGAACGTAGCTATCTGGAATGCATAGCTTGTTAGCACGGAACACAAATCCGTCATTAATGACGAACTTGTTCCATGTTCTTCCTTCTTTACAATTTTTCAGCACATCTTTAAATTCAGCATCATGCACATATTGATCTTTGATGGTCTCCAAACCAAATATTTTAAAGTCAAGTTGTGAAAGCATAGTATAACGACGAGACAATGCATCAGCAATAACATTTTCTCTACCCTTCTTGTGTTTTATGACATAAGGAAAAGTCTCAATGAATTCAACCCATTTAGCATGTCTACGGTTTAGTTTTGCTTGACTTTTAATATGTTTCAAAGATTCATGATCAGAATGTATAACAAATTCTTTGGGCCATAAATAATGTTGCCATGTTTCTAAAGTCCGAACAAGAGCATATAATTCTTTATCATAAGTAGAATAGTTCAGACTAGGCCCACTCAATTTTTCAGAAAAGTATGGAACAGGTTTACCATCTTGTAGTAACACACCTCCTAATCCAATTCCACTAGCATCACATTCAAGCTCAAAAGTCTTATTAAAATCAGGAAGTTGGAGTAAAGGAGCATGTGTCAACTTATCTTTCAATACCGTGAAGGCTTCTTCCTGTGCGGTACCCCAAACAATAGGCACATCCTTCTTCATAAGCTCATTGAGAGGTGCAGCAATGGTGCTGAAATCTCTTACAAAACGCCTATAGAAACCAACGAGTCCAAGAAAACTCCTCACTTGGGTGACCGTTTTGGGCTGCGGCCAACTCTCAATAGCTTCAATGTTGGCTTTATCAACTTCAATTCCCCGTGGAGTAACAACATAGCCAAGAAAATATACTCGGTCAGTGCAAAGTTGCACTTCCCAAGGTTACCAAAAAAACGTGCATCACATAGAGCAATAAAAACAGCATGTAAATGTTCCAAATGTTCTTCCAAAGATCTGCTATAAATCAGTATATCATCAAAATAGACTACCACAAATCGTCCAATGAAAGCACGTAAAACTTCGTTCATTAATCTCATGAAAGTACTAGGTGCATTAGTTAACCCAAAAGGCATGACTAACCACTCATATAATCCAAACTTAGTTTTAAATGTTGTTTTCCATTCATCTCCCATTTTCATACGAATTTGATGGTATCCACTACGCAAATCGACTTTGGAGAATATTGTAGAGCCACTCAACTCATCAAGCTTATCATCTAGCCTAGGAATAGGATAACGATAATGAATAGTAATATTATTAATGCCTCTACAATCAACACACATACGCGATATACCATCCTTTTTCGGCACTAGTATAATAGGAACAACACAAGGACTAAGAGATTGCGTATATAAATTTTGTCGAGCAGCTCCTGTACTTGACGCGTAATCTCCTTCGTCTCCTCTGGATTGGTACAGTATGGTACATGTTTGGGTAGCGATGCACCGGGAATTAAGCAAATCTGATGCTCAATCCCTCGAATAGGTGGTAATCCTGGTGGCACGTCTTGTGGAAAGACGTCAGCAAACTCCTGCCAAATGTTAGTGATAGCATGAGGCAAAGAGGAAGGCACATCCTCGAATGAAAATAATGCCTCTTTGCACACAAAAGCATAGCAAACAAATTTGTTGCAATCTAGATCATCAATATCAGATTTGGTGGCAAGTAAACATCCACTTTTCAATTTAATTTCAGAAGCAACACTAGATGGTTTATTATTAGGTTTCATTTGTTGCTCAAATTCTTTTGCCACTATTTGATTTTCACTCTTATTTTTCTCCTATTTTGCTTTACTATCTCAATTAATATCATCTTTCAAAATGGAATCAGGAGTCATAGGAAGCAAAGTAATATGTTTATCCCTATGAACAAGAGTATACTGATTGTTCCTACCATGGTGTACATAATTTTTATCGAATTGCCATGGTCTACCAAGTAATAAGGAACATGCTTGCATGGGTACCACATCACAATCAACATAATCAGCATATGTAGCGATACTAAAATGCACACGAACAGTACGTGTTACCTTAACCTTGCTGCTGTTGTTGAACCATTGGATGTAGTAAGGATGCGGATGTGGTCTTGTGGTGAGAGAGAGCTTCTCCACCATCTCCATGCTAGCCAAGTTGTTGCAGCTCCCTCCATCTATGATGACACGAACAGAACGTTCCTTCACAACTCCCTTTGTATGGAACAAATTGTGCCTCTAATTTTGCTCAGCTTGTGTGACCTGCACACTCAAAACACGTTGAGCAACTAAACTTTCATACCTGTCAGCGTCTTCAGCAGCCATGTATTGCGTCTCCTGTTCAGAATCATCTCCACCATGTTCTTCACTTGTAATAAGAGCCAAAGTCTCCTCATCATAGTCACTAGCGGACTCATACCCACCATCCTCAGTAGCAATCATCACATGCTGAGATGGGCAGTCTCTCGCATAATGACCTCGACCCTTTCAACAATGACAAATAATAACATGTGTTTGCCCTGTTGATGCCATGGACAAAGAAGAGCTCTGTGTAGGCCCAGAAGGTGTGCTCTTGGCAGATAGTGGTGGTTGTGCCTGCTTTCTTGTCGGTTGGAGGTGGCAGCTGACGGAGGTGTCGGTGCAGCAGAACGTGTGGAAGTAGAGGATGCATGTGGTGTCCATGATGAAGGTCGACCTGCAGAAAAGTTAGTTCGCGCCAATGCTTGTCGATCCTGCACTTCACGTTCAGCTTTGCAAGCAAGATGGAATAAACGAGTGATATTGTTATACTCCTTATACTCTAAAATGGTCTGAATCTCTCTATTTAATCCACCCATAAAATGTGCAAGCATAGCCTCATTATCCTCAACAATACCACATCTAATCATGCTAGTTTGTAATTCCTGATAATACTCCTCTATATAATTTTTTCCTTGTCTCAAACGCTGCAGTCTTTGAAGTAATTCACGTTGGAACCCAACGAGTACGCATAGTAGTTTTCAAAGCAGCCCAAGTAGTAGGGATATTATCATAATAGAATCTACAATGTTCAGACCACCAAACAGAAGCAAAACTAGTGAATTCACAAACATCAGCAGCAACACGTCTATCCTCAGGATATTGTAAGCATGTGAAACGTTGTTCAGTTTCTAACTCCCAAGTAAGGCAGACATCAGGAATGTATCTACCCTCAAATGGTGGAATATTCAATTTCAGTTTAGGAATATGGTCATAATCTCGTACCTGAGGTGGTGGTGCAGCCCTATCGTTGCGATTATATGCATGAGGACGACCTGGTGGTTGTGGTGCTGGTGGTTGCATGTAGTTCTGATTTTGATCAATCTCATCCTCGTAATAGTCCTCCTCCTCTGCAGTAGCAGCAGGAGCTACAGAAGCATCAACAGCAGTGGCGGCGGCACTAGAAGTTTGTCCTGGCTCAAGAGGAACACGCTGCGCTCACCCTGCTGGATCGCGACGTGGAGGTGGTTGTTGATGTTGTTACAATGGTGCAGCAGATGCCGGTGGTGGTTGTGGTAGACGCACAAGTACTTCATCGAACTTGGCGTCCAACTTGGTGTCAATTGTCTTCTCAATGTCATCAATCCTCTCCAGTGCCTTCCAAAGCTGGCCATCACGTCTTCCACCTGTTAACCCAATATTTGCTAAAATTTATCATGAAGCTCCTTCTTCGTCATGTTCTCCCATTCAATCTCGTCGGCTTGTGATCCCGCCATGGTTAGCAGCAATAGAAACACACAAGAATATGATCCTACAGACTACTAGAAAGTGGTGGTGGTGGGGTGTCACAAATCCGTCAAGCAAATCTCAAATTCTTACCAGTTCTTGCCCAGCAGCAGGTGGTGATCGACAACCGTTGTAGTCAAAACTCTCAAAGCATGGACAGAGCGATTACCAGGTGGTGTCCAACGCATGATGTAGATGTATGTGGAGCTGGGAAGGCTTATGATATTGTAGCAAAAATGTCAGCAATAATCAATTCAAAGATGCAAAGTTTAATAAACACTCAACGACAGTACTGTGCTGGTCCTAGGCTAGACCGTGCTAGAGACGCGAGCCTAGAACACTAACAAAATCACGGCGCTGCACGGAAACAAGGGAAAAGCACACTCTGAATTTTTTTTGCGCTCTTACTTATTTTTTGCGCTCTTTTTTTTTGCAGAAAATCACTATAATGGCGAGTTTCTCAAAACTCTTCCCAAGTCAAGATAACAGGATAGGCCCGAAATTTTTGTGACTAATTTTTTTTTGACTGCCCGGACCAAAATTTGGAAACTGCTCAAAAAAACTTTCTATAATGGCGTCTGTCTCAAAACGCTCGGAAACACCTAAAAATAGGATAGCCAGAATTTTTTTTGACAAGTGCATTTTCAAAAAATTTTGGGCCTAAACGGAGGGTGGTTTCCGGACTCTTATTTCTTTTTTTTTGGAAACCAACCTCTTCTACGGACGGCAAAAGATTGATGGAATCCGAAACCTACTCACAAAAGGAAAGATGAATATGACTACAGATGGATCTTGAAAGCAAACCGAATATGGGATTGACTCGTATTGGTGATGGACAGGCGGTGGTATATGCGGACTCGGATTGGTGGTGTGGTATATATGGACTCGGATTGGTGGTGGATATGCGGTGCTGGTATATGGCAGCGGTGGTAGGATATGACAGCGGTGGTGGTATATGGCAGCGGTGGTAGGATATGGCAGCGGTGGTGGTATATGGCAGTGGTGGTAGGATATGGCAGCGGTGGTGGTATATGAAAACGGTGGTGGTATATGGTGCAGTGGCGACGTGACAACCTATGAACAGAACTCAAAACTCTAAAGGACTAGACCCGAAGACCAGCAACTAGACACGACGATGCAACCGCAAATTCAACCAAGCAAAAATACTGAAAAGATTATGCAAAGGCTCAGATTGGTTCGGATATGATGAACTAACCCTATTTTTTTGTGGCTTTTTCGTAGACTGTAGGTATGAAGAACAGATGCGATCTAAACTATGAAAAACTGGAAAATCTCACCGAGCAACCTGGAAATCTGATACCACTTGATAGAGGCAAAGGTGTCCCGTCTTTCGATGAGATGGTGATTATCATTTTCGGAGGAGTAGACTTTGATGATCCGACTACGAACATGCGAGGACGTCGCGCCTTAGCAATCGCTAAACCAACTCTGAGAGGTTATTGACCATGTCGGAGCACGATCAACCTGACCACGAAGGTCTATTTCCTGCAAGCAAACAAAGAACAAACAAGAAACTGAGATTGAAATCTGGATATTGCGAATATAAGAGGAAAGCTTTATTGATCAAGGTGGGGTTCTGTGACGTCTTTGTCTGGTCGTTGAATACAAACGAAGTACGCGAAGTTGCAGCTATGGCGAACATTAATCTAAACAAAACCCAAAATCTAAACGACGCCCTAAGGGCTGTATATATGGATGAAGAGAGGGGAATTTCGTGACCCCTTGGAGGAGGGGTCCGAAACCAACCCTAATTCTTATTTCCCCACACATACGGATTCTAAAAACAGCCTATACTCAAGTATTTCGAAATTACATGGGCCTAGCCCAAAAATAAGGTGGTACAACACCTATTATAAGCTATGGACGAAATTTATGACAGGGCATCTTGTATATTTCGTCCATGTCCTTCTATGTCATCAAGGAGGCTTCAAAGCACTGAAATCTGCACTAGAAACGCCGTTCTGGTTCCCTTCGCGTGCGCCTTCATCTCTATGCTTGTTTTTGCTCCAGTGTTCATCTCTCTTGTCCATGCTAGGCCCTTCATTAGTGATCAACACAAATGTATCCAATTTAGGCAGCATCATATTCTCATGAACATTAGAATTGTTACCAAGAAACAAAAGTACCTGGTAATTCAATTGGCGTGCGCGAGTTCTAGTAATTGGTCCAGTATGTATAGCAGCAGGGGCTGTGGATGTAACAATGGTATTGATGTCCTCATCTAGTGAAGACCCCCTTGCCTTTGTTGGGTGCAAGCATTTGCTTTGCTTTGTGTGTGTGTGTGTGTGTGTGTGTGTGTGTGTGTGTGTGTGTGTTCATGTACTGCTAACGTTGTCTGGGTGCCGTCTCTTTCTGGCTTGATAATCTTGGTTCTTAAGTGAGAGAGATACTATCTGCTACTATACTACATCACCCTCCCTCTTCGGAGAAATCCAACAACTATCACAAATAGCAGCGATGTCATCGTCGATGCTCTAGTCAAATCCCTCCTCCGCTTCAACATCCGCGAACATGACTTCTTTCTCCGCCCCTGACGGACGCGTTGTCACCATCGCTCGCGGCGGATTTGCCGGGAGACGGCGTTGGCCAGCCTGGACGTGCGAGGACAACCTGTCCATGGCGGTGATGCCTACTTCAAACTGGCCGGCAAGTCAACCTATATTCGGCTGGCTCACTAGGCAACCCAGGCCATTGCAATGTCGGAGAGCCCCTTCTTCTGCTTGCCAGAGAGGCTGTCCCACAAGACTTTGGAGCCGGTGGCCATGGCGGGTGTGGTGCAAGCAGGAGATGGAGAGCGGAGGTGAGGTGCGATTTTTGCCTGGCGCCTGGTCAAGTTTATATAGCGGGCGGATGCGAGAAGCCAAACGGAGAGGTGTTTAATGCCGACCGGCACAAGAACGGACGTGTGGCGCTCGGGGCGCCGGAGTAGCTTTCTCGGCACACGCGCTGGTTTAGTGGAGATAGGCGGGTAAACGGATGCAATTTCAATGCCGAGAGAAGACGTGCGCAGCTGCTTCAATGCCAGCGCCAGCGAGATGTCACATCTGTTTTGGGCCGACGTCAATGCGGAGCAGCCACTCTAAAGTGCCATGAATATGGGTAGCTGGCTTCGGGAAGGATTTTTTGGGTGGGACAGGACAGTCAGTAAGCGGGTGTGGCAGTGATCCGGATACCCGCAAAACCCTCTAATTTGTTTTTTGTTTGAAAAAACACGTCCGAACCGGCCTGACAGATACAGACCCGCAACGGATAGCAAAACACGCATGGTTCTAACGGTCCGTTGGAGATGGCCTAAGCAATCGGTAGTGCTTCTGGTAAGTGGTTCATGATCTTCACCGCAACGAACAGTGAAGTTGCTGTCGGCCTGCTCAGTGTACCAGTTAAGTCCACCCGACCCACGGAACTTTCTAATCCACTACAGTCAGCACCCCGAGGGAATGGGTGCTTGGGACAGAGCTCGGTTCCCCGTTCCGCGCGCCGCACTCACGATCACGAGAAGACAGAACCACCACGCACCCAAAACCCACTCCGTAAACAAATCCCTCGCGCCGCCCCACCACAAGACCACGGCACCCGATCCCCAAACACGAACGCCGATCCTTGTTGCGTCCAAGGAACAGCCGCGCTGACGTCCCGCGCGACCGAATCCTCGCTTCCGTCGTCACCTGAACCCGAGCCCGACCTTTTCTCCGCCCATAAAAAGACGCCGGGGCCAAACTCTCGACCCGGTCATTCCAACGCCCGCCCCGCCCAACGAAACAAAAGGACGCACCCCCTGTACGCTACGCCTACGCGCGGCCGACTATGTGCACGCCAGCGGCGGGTGGCCGCGGGCGCGTGCGCTTGAACGTCGGCGGACGGGTGTTCCAGACCACGGCCGCCACGCTCGCCGCCGCGGGGCGGGACACCATGCTCGGCACCATGCTGGACGCCTCCTGGAACGCCGCGGGCGGCGACGAGGCCGACTACTTCATCGACCGCGACCCGGGCTGCTTCGCGGTGCTGCTCGACCTGCTCCGCACGGGCGGCCTCCACGTGCCGCCCCACATCCCCGACGCCGTGCTCTGCCGCGAGGCGCTCTACTACGGCCTCCTCGACCGCGTCCGCGCCGCGCGCTGGGCCGACTTCGACGGTGACCGCCTCCGCCTGGCCGCGTCCGTGCCGGGCCGGGCCGCGGGGGACGGCACGGCCGTCCGCGCGGCGCCAGACGGAGGCTGCTGCGTCGCGCACGGCGGCGCCGTGCGCGTGTACAACTGGATGCTCGAGGAGCGCCGGCCAGTCTACCTCGACCACGCGCCGGTCAACGACGCGGCCTACCTCGACGCCTCCACGCTCCTCGTCGCCGCGCGCGAGCGGCCCGGCAGGCGGGACGGCGGCGTGGCCGCCTTCTCGGCGCTCACCGGCGAGATGCGCCACCGCTTCCGCGTCGCGCACGATCATCAGGTCAGGTCCTTCACCCCCGGGGCACTGGCCTTCGACCAGGAGTGCAGCATCTTTGCGAGCTGCAAGGGCCGGCTCAACGAGTATGGCATTGGTGTATGGGACGGCACCACCGGCGAGCAGATGGGTTTCTTCTACGAGCCGCCCGGCTGCGCCCTCGGGGACGCCGATAAGCTCCAGTGGCTGGACGGCACCAGAACGCTCATGGCGGCCACCATGTTCCCGCGGGCGGATTCTTCTTTCATCAGCCTGCTGGATTTCCGGGACAAGAACGTCGTCTGGTCGTGGTGCGACGTCGGCACGCCGGCGTCGCTCGAGGATAAGCACGCGGTCCACGCCATCGCAATGGAGGACGGGAGGTCGATCTGCGTCATCAACCAGTACGACGACCTCGGGTTCCTCGACCTCCGGAGCAGCGCCGGCGGCGTGCGGTGGAGATCACGGAGCAAGCTGATGAGCAGGACGAAGGTGCACGCCGAGGAGACGTGCTATCCCAAGCTCGCCACGCACGCCGGCCAGCTGTTCGCGTCGACGAACGACGCCATCTCGGTATTCACTGGCCCCGACCATGCACTGACCTCAACGCTGCGCGGGAGCGACGGCGGCGCCATCTGCGACTTCTCCATTGGGGGCGACCGTCTTTTCGCCCTGCATAACGAGGAGAATGTGTTCGATGTCTGGGAGACGCCGCCACCGCCGATCATCTGACTCTTGTGCGAGGATTAGTCAGAGAAAAGTATGTTTTTGTCCCTTAATTTCTCAAAAATATAGACTTGCTCCTCAAGAGTTTTTTTTGGTATACATTTGGTCCCTCAAATCTCAAAACCGAACAAGTTTGGTTCTAAACCAGATTTTGACCCCGTTGACCGAGTTTGACCGTCATAAAACCGCTTGATGAACAGTAAATTCGAGTTTTTTTTTAAAAAAATCTTCAAAAAAATCTGAAATTTTTTGGGGTCCAATATGCTTACATGCACAATGTGTGACCAAATTTTCGTGGTCTTTCGACACTCGAGGAGCTCGTAAAAAAAAAAAAAACAAAAATATCTGTCTGATGAATAGTAAATAAAAAAAAATTCAAAAAATTCTGAATTTTTTTGGGGTCCAATATGGTTACATGCGCAAGGTGCGACCAACATTTTGTCATGAAATAACGTAAGACGGGCTCTAGTAAAAAAAAAACAAATTTTGGCTATTTTTTGTGAGCGAAAATTTGTTTTTTTTTTGCCACGAGCTCCTTGAGTCTCAAAACACCACCAAATTTTGGTGGAACCTTGCGCATGTAACCATATTAGACCCCAAAAAATTTCAGATTTTTTTGATTTTTTTTTCGAATTTACTATTCATCGGACAGATATTTTTGTTTTTTTTGTCACGAGCTCCTCGAGTGTCGAAAGACTACGAAAATTTGGTCGCACCTTGTGCATGTAAGCATATTGGACCCCAAAAAATTTCCGATTTTTTTGAAGAGTTTTTGAAAAAAATCTCGAATTTACTGTTCATCGGACGGTTTTGTGGCGGTCAAACCCGGTCAACGGGGTCAAAATCTGGTTTAGGACCAAACTTGTCCGGTTTTGATACTTGAGGGACCAAATGTATACCAAAAAATCTTGAAAGACCAAGTCTGTACTTTTTGGAAACTTGAGGGACCAAAAACATATTTTTCTCTTTATTTTATAAGACAAGAGGGGAACAGGTAGTGATAGAGGTTTTGACGGAGAAACATGCTGTAGACCAGAGAAGATTCTACTGTCACTAAACTTGTATTTCCAATTCCAAAAGTGAGTATATATATGAGTGGAGTGTTGTCATTATTGACAGACACCTTTGTTGTCAATTCTTTGCGATTTCAATGATTACAAGCAAAAATTGACCCTCCATACAATACAAACTGAATGTAGGTCAGATGGTTACTAATATGTCTTAGACTTTGACACTGGTGCTCGTATTTTTTTTGGATTTTTTCAGGGTTTTCGGCGATGTTTGTTCAATGGAAGTAGATGTTCTCGTCAACTACAAGACGTCTGTGGTGACTACGTTAATCTCAAAATATTATGCCTGGTTAGTATCTTAGAGGTGCTTATAAGGATAGTGTGTGCGTGCGTGCGTTCATAAGGATAAGTGTATGTGAGCATCTGCAATTGTACTATGTTAACCTAAAAAAAGGCACTTTATACGTCAATATTTGGCCACTGCATTTTAGGCCGTGCCGTGCTAGAAAAAAATGTAGAACAAATAAAACTTTCTCTGATTTTGGTGATGTTTGTGGGTTAATGTTTGTGAAGATTGTGAGCGCAATAGATCTCTTCACTACTGATTAATAAGTGATTAGGAGATCTCAGGAGGTCATACTAAATCATACTAACTAGAAGGGGTGTTGTTAGGATCTCATAATTTTTGTTTGACGCGGTGGGGAGATGGAGTATGTTTTTTTTTATAATGTTGTATTTTGATGGATCTTTTTTGAAGGTTTGGTTCTGTGTTATCTGCTAATCAACTTACATATGTGAGAAAGTCGCATGGTGGTGTTTCTTTTTTTTGCCAAGTGATGAAAGGTTGTGCAAGACTGATGTGTTTTTATAGGTTGGTTGCTACCGATTAATTTGAGAAATTGTTTACTCAGTTGAACTCATGAACCAAATTGAAAATTAAAACCTCAATCAAAATCGTTAATCTAGTCAAAATTGTGAGAGAACTCAAAAATTAAGTAGCCTAGTCCAAAACTAAAATTGAACATCTCAATGAAAATCGTCGACCCAGCCAAAATCGTGAATCAAATCCATGAGCAGATGATATCGTCCGATTTGAAAAAAAAAAAGTGAACGGCGGGATAAGACTGGATTCTCCTTTGCCCATCTCTGCAAGGAAAACAAATGTGGGGAGAGCATAAAGGTGGGGAGAAAAGCATAATAAACAGGAGATCTTGTTTGGATATCTCTCTACTGTCCCACTAGTCCATTTAATTTTGTTTGGCTGTCTCCACATGTTTAGTATCACCTGTTTGCTTTTTCTTCGATACTAAAGATGAACTAGCTAGACACATACACAACACAACTTTTTTTTTGGAGGGGAATACACAACACAACTAATCATGTTTGTTTTTTTATGCAGTCTGACCGTTAGTTAGCAGAACTTAGGACTAGAGCTCTGCTGCCACTGACGAAGATCGGCAGCGTACGCTGCTAGAGATGCAGGCTTGCAGCTGTCCGGTGGAGCAGCAGCAGCCGGTGGTTGAGCATTTTGCTTCAGAGTTCCTTTTTCTTGCGTGCTTCAGAGTCGGTACACCCGAGCGGCGTGTACATCTAATGCAAATTCTCATGGCATGCTTTACCTTGAAACGTAAGGCATAGGCCAAGGTGGCATAAAATTAACCTCCTTGTGGTCGTACCTACTGACTGCAAAACTTGTGTCCAGCGTGAGTACGGGTGTGTGGAAGTTGTTTGCATTGCACACATCAATCTTTGCTCCCTCGTCGTACGTAGACTAGCTCCCTATGTTTGTTGGGTAAATGAATGGTCGGGGCAAGAGCTGCACATGAAGGAAAGAGTCGGGACACCTCGTGATCCAAGAGAAACCTTGCAAGTAAGCAGTAACGTGTTCAGCACTCTCCGGTGAGTGTGCGGAAATGGTTCGGAATTCAGGAGGAGCATCTGTGAAGACTGTGTGTTAGAAGGAGATTTGTTTTTTTAGGGAAAGATATGTAGCTTATCATTCCAAATTGTTGACCGGGTCATTACTGTATTTTTGCACGAAAACAACTAAATCAAAGGGGAGAGGGTTTTGCCAAAAACACATCCATTCCGCTGGTTTTTGAGAGCTTTGCTAATCCATGTGCAACACGGTTGCTATCTCTACCTATCTTCATTACCTGTATGGAGTTTCTCCCTTAGAGCATCTACGGCCGGGCTCCTCAGACCTTCCCTGTACACCATGGCGGACGGTCTGGTCAGTGGCCGGTAAAAAAAAAACCCATACCCGGACGGAACTCTATCGGGCCTATACACCCGGGCTGACCAACGGCCCTCATATTTAGCCCAAATATATGGCCGATATGGGGAGGCCCGGGCGCATCCGCCACGTCAGACCAGACATGCCGATCCTACCACAAATTGCACCACCCCCTCGACCTCGTTTCTCTCCTCTCTTCTCCCTCGTCTGCGCCGACCCGCCCTAGCTCCGCCGCCACCCTTGCTCCGCCGCCGTACCGAGCTCGTAGCGTCAACACCGCCAAAACACTACTCCCCTCCATTCTCGCCCGCACGACGGTCGTCGGCTCGTACCCTGCCTCGGTATGCTCCGACTACTCTCAGACGGCACCTTGCCCTCCATGTGTCAAAACACTGCCCGACTAGTTTTTTGTGATTGTTTTGTAGGGAAAACGATGGATTTAGATGGTTCGTCGGACGAGGAGTATGGAACCACAAAGCCGAGATGATGATGATCATGAGCATCCAACAGGAAATGGACTGGGAAGTCGAGCACATTCTCAACTTCAAGGGCTTGATCAAAGGGAGAAGAGTTCTGAACTTGGATAGGGTCTCTGGAGCACGAGTACTCTACTGGGACTACTTTGCTCCTGTCCCAACTTAGCTTTCCCTGATTAATGGTTTTGTCGATGCTTCCGTATTCACAAAACCATTATTCTTGCATGTATGTTCGCACACAAACACATCACCATGTACCCTCGAAACCGGGGGTGATCACCACAGCTCACGTCGAAGGAGACCCGGCCGGAAGCTCGGTACGTAAGCAATCCGGCGGGCGCTTTTGTAGCGAAACCCCGCACACCTGGGAGGGACTCTGTCTAGAGGCGCAACGGCTATGGGCTGCTCTAGGTGTTGGAAAACATAGTAGAAAATAATTTTTTTTGCCCTACGGATAAAGGTACTGGATCACTATGAAGATGCATTAGAGGTTTAGATCAGATCACAAACTTTGAGTTGCATCAGAAGAAGAGTTGGCGTAGATCAAACTTGAAGTCCCTCGAACCGTCCACGACAATCTCTCGAACATAAGACTGAAAGCACAACCTCTCTGCAGATTGCACACATACGGACGCCACGATCCAGTACCGCTTCATCATCCACAGCTTTGCGTCACCGAAGAACTAGAGGAGGAAGAATAGAACATCACGGGGCTTCTATATTATGTGGACTAGAGAAAACCAGAACTAGATCTAGTCTAGGTCCAACTAGACGAGAACTTGAACAAGAACGAACTAGAGAGGGGGCACTGGAGGTAGAGAAACTTGTGTCTCAATAGCTCCCCCCTCATGTATATATAGGTGCAGGGGAGGGACTGGCTGAGTTGGGAGGGGGAAACCCTCCCTTAACACACCAAGGAGGAGGAGGAGTCCTCCTCTAACTCCTTGCGCCACCCCTTAGTTTATCCAACAAGCTAAGGGGGCGCCACCCCCTAATGGGCCCAATAGGCCCAATATCTTTTCCTCTATAAGACCTTTAGTATTTTTATTAGCCCATTGACTCTAAATAAATCTTAGGGACCCCTAGATAATTATCAGAGCCTTTAAAGTTAAAATACAGGCACATGCTCCAGCGTACCAAAATGGGTTGAAAAATTATATATGTGCCCTTGGGTGCATGTTTAGGTCCCATGAAAGAAATGAGATGAATTTCAAACACCTCGGCTTCGTGGCTTGGCCGCAAACATTGAGAAACTTGATTTTCAAATTCTTGTAAATTCAAAACTCATCTGAAATTCATGAAACTTGGCATGGCATCATGAAATGGCACCAACATGCTGTGGTATTTTTCGTGTCCAATTTGAGAGATGGCACATGAATTAACAAACAAATAAAGGCATTTTGAAACAAATAGCTACCGCGTTATCACCTCAAGCATTTGTATAATTTAAATTGTGTGCGTTGTGCTAACCATTCATGTGACACCACGAATCACATTTTTGTTGGCTAGGAGGTGCCGTGCAGGCAGCTGCTTAAGTAGACGTGAGGCATGCAAGCGTAGTCCACTGCGCAGGCTGACTGGGAGGCGTGCGAGCAGTCCTCTGCTATGCAGGCTCACCAGGAAGCATGCGAGTAGTACGATGCGCATGTTCACCCGGAAGCGTGCGAGTAGTACGCCGCGCAATCTCAGTGGGAAGCGAGCCTTTTAACCTCCATAGCCGCCTGATGAGGACATCAATACCATTGTTACACCCATAACCCCTGCTGCTATACATATTGGATCAATCACTAGAGCTCGCACACGCCAATTGAATTACCAGGTACTTTCGTTTCTTGGTAACAATTCTAATATTCATGAGAATATGATGCTGCCTAAATTGGATACATTTGTGTTGATTAATAATGAAGGGCCTAGCATGGACAAGAGGGATGAACACTGGAGCATAAACAAGCATGGAGATGAAGGCGCAGGTGAAGGGAACCAGAATGGCGTTTCTAGTGCAGATTTCAGTACTTTGAAGCCTCCTTGATGACATACAAGGACATGGACAATATACACGATGCCCTTTCATAAATTTCGTTCATAGTTTATAATAGGTGCTGCGCCACCTTATTTTTGGGCCAGGTCCATGTAATTTCAAAATACTTGAGTATAGGTTATTTTTAGAGTTCGTGTGTGTGGGGAAACAAGAGTTAGGGTTGGTTTCAGACCCCTCCTCAAGGGGTCATGAAATTCCCCCTCTATTCCTCCATATATATAGCCCTTAGGGCGTCGTTTAGACTTTGGGATTTGTTTATTTAAAAGTTAGCCATTGCAACTTCGTGTACTTCGTTTGTGTCCAACGACCAGACCAAGACCGCTTTCGGATCCCCACTTTTATCAACACTTCATATATATTCGCAATATTCAGACTGCTTTATCATATTCTTGCTTGTTCTTCGATTGCTTGCAGGAATAGACCTTCGTGGTCAGGTTGATCATGCTCCGGCATGGTCAATAACCTCTCGGAGTTGGTTTAGCGATTGCTAAGGCGCAACGTCGTGCATGTTTATAGTTAGATCGTCAAAGTCATCTTCACCAAATCGATAGTTATCATCTCATCGAAATATCGGGCCCCTCGCCTCTATCAAGTGGTATCAGATTTCCAGGTTGCTCGGTGAGATTTTTCAGCTTTCGTAATTTAGATCGAGTCTGTTCTTCATACCTATAGTCCATGAAAAAGCCAAAAAAAATTAGGGTTAGTTCATCATATCCGAACCAATCTGAGCCTTTGCATAATCTTTCTAGAGTTTTGCTTTGTTGAATTTGCGGTTGCATCGTCGTGTCAAGTTGCTGGTCTTAGTGTCTAGTCCTTTAGAGTTTCGAGTTCTATTCACAAGTTGTCACGCCGCCGCCGCACCATCGTCACCACCACTGCCATATACCACTATCGTCACCACCGCTGCCATATACCACCATCGTCGTCACCGCTGCCATATACCACCATCGTCATCGCCGCTGCCATATACCACATATCCGCCGCCATCACGCTAATCCGATTCCACCTCCATCACAGATTCACCACCAGTCTGTGTTCCACCGTCCTACATATCTCCGCCACCAGTCTGAGTTCTACCAAATTCATCTCCGCCACTGGTCCTAGCCCGAGTCTAGTATTTTTTGCTTTGTTTTTGATTTCCAAATCACGCCATACTATGCGTCGTGACCAAGTCAGACTCCCGAACTTTCGTGCCACCCGTAGAAGAAAAATAGTTCCAGTTAAAAAAACTACATATGGAAAATTCTGGCTAGGCAGTTTTTAGACCATTTGTAGACTTTTTCGAAAACAATTTGTTGCGGAGCAAAAAAAAGGAAAAAAAGTGCAAAAAAGTGAAAAAAGGGAAAAAAGAAATTCAGAATGTGCTCGTCCCTTGTTTACGTGCCGCGCCATGATTTTGTTAGTGTTCTAGGCTCGCGTCTCTAGCACGGTCTAACCTAGGATCAGCACCGTACCGTTGTTGAGCGTTTATTCAACTTTGCATCTCTGAATTGATTATTACTGACATTTTTACTACCATATCATCAGCCTTCCCAGCTCCAGATACATCTACATCGTGCGTTTGACACCACCTGGCAATCGCTCTGTCCAAGCTTTGAGAGTTTTGACTACAACGGTTGCCGATCACCACCTGCTGCTGGGTAAGAACTGGTAAGAATTTGAGATTTTCTTGACGGATTTGTGACACCCCACCACCACCACTTTCTAGTAGTCTGTAGGATCATATTCTTGTGTGTTTCTATTGCTGCTAACCATGGCAGGATCACAAGCCGACGAGATTGACTAGGAGAACATGACGAAGAAGGAGCTTCATGATAAATCTCAGCAAATGTTAGGTCAACAGGTGAAAGACGTGATGTTCAGCTTTAGAAAGGCACTAGAGAGGATTGATGACATTGAGAAGACAATTGACACCAAGTTGGACGCCATGAAGTACTCCGCGTCTACCACAACCACCACCCGCATCTGCTGCACCATTGCAACAACATCAACAACCACCACATCGCAATCCAGCAGGGCGAGCACAGCGTGTTCCTCTTGAGCCAGGATAAACTTCTGGTGCCACTGCTAGTGCTGTTGATGCTTCTATAGCTCCTGCTGCTACTGCAGAGGAGGAGGACTATTACGAGGATGAGGTTGATCAAAATCGGAACTACGTGCAACCACCAGCACCACCACCACCAGGTCGTCCTCATGCATATAATGACAATGGTAGGGCTGCTCCACCACCTTAGGTACGAGATCATGACCATCTTCCAAAACTGAAGTTGAATATTCCGACTTTTCAGGGCAGATACGTTCCTGATGTATATCTTACTTGGGAGTTAGAAACTGAACAACGTTTTACATGTTTACAATATCCCGAGGAGAGACGTGTTGTTGCTGCTCTTTGTGCTTTCACTAGTTTTGCTTGTGTGTGGTGGTCTGAACATTGTAGATTATATCCTATTCCAACTACTTGGGTTGCTTTGAAAACTGCTATGCGTACTCATTGGGTTCCACCTTATTATCAACGTGAATTACTTCAAAAATTGTAGCGTTTAAGACAAGGGAAATTTTTTGTAGAGGAATATTATCAAGAATTACAAACTGGCATGATTAGATGTGGTATTGTTGAGGATAACGAAGCTATGCTTGCACGTTTTATGGGTGGGTTAAATAGAGAGATTCAGACCATTTTAGAGTATAAGGAGTATAACAATATCACTCATTTATTCCATCTTGCTTCCAAAGCTGAACGTGAAGTGCAGGAACGACAAGCATTGGTGCGGACTAACTTTTCTGTAGGTCGAACTTCATCATGGACACCGCGTGCATCCTCTACTTCCATACGTTCTGCTACGCAGACACCTCCATCCGCTGCCACCTCCAACCGTGATACAAGAAAGCAGGCACAACCACCACTATCTGCCAAGAGCACAACTTCTGGGCCTGCACAGAGCTCTTCTTCATCCATGGCATCAATAGGGCAAACACATGATATTATTTGTCGTCGTTGCAAGGGTGGAGGTCATTATGTGAGAGAATGCCCATCTAAGTGTGTGATGATTGCTACTGAGGATGGTGGTATGAGTCCGCTAGTGACTATGATGAGGAGACTTTGGCTCTTATTACAAGTGAAGAACACGGTGGAGATGATTTTGAACAAGAGACGCAATACATGGCTGCTGAAGACGCTGATAGGTATGAAAGTTTAGTTGCTCAACGTGTTTTGAGTGTGCAGGTCACACAAGCTGAGCAAAATCAGAGGCACAATTTGTTCCACACAAAGGGAGTTGTGAAGGAACGTTCTGTTCGCGTCATCATAGATGGAGGGAGCTGCAATGACTTGGCTAGCATGGAGATGGTGGAGAAGCTGTCTCTCACCACAAGACCACATTCGCATCCTTACTACATCCAAATGTTCAACAACAGCGGCAAGGTTAAGGTAACACGTACTGTTCGTGTGCATTTTAGTATCGCTACATATGCTGATTATGTTGATTGTGATGTGGTACCCATGCAAGCATGTTCCTTATTACTTGGTAGACCATGGCAATTCGATAAAATTTTTGTACACCATGGTAGAAACAATCAGTATACTCTTGTTCATAAGGATAAACATATTACTTTGCTTCGTATGACTCCTGATTCCATTTTGAAAGATGATATTAGTCGAGCTAGTAAAGCAAAGCAGGAGCAAAATAAGAGTGAAAATCAGATAGTGGCAAAAGAATTTGAGCAACAAATGAAATCTAATAATAAACCATCTAGTGTTGCTTTTGAAATTAAATTGAAAAGTGGATGTTTACTTGCCACCAAATCTGATATTGATGATCTAGATTGCAGCAAATCTGTTTGCTAAGCTTTTGTGTGCAAAGAGGCATTATTTTCATTCAAGGACGTGCCTTCCTCTTTGCCTCCTATTGTCACTAACATTTGCAGGAGTTTGCTGACGTCTTTCCACAAGGCGTGCCACCGGGATTACCACCTATTTGAGGGATTGGGCATCAGATTGACTTAATTCCCCGTGCATCGCTACCCAACCGTGCACCATACCGTACCAATCCAAGGAGATAATGCGTCAATGTAGCGACCCGACCTCAAACGGTCAAGCCTCTGTGTATTTGTGCCATCCCTGGATCAGTATGCTGGCACACACAGTACATCAATGTATATATCAAAGTGCAATCACATGTATAAAATAATATAAAACTAATATATACCTCATAAGTCTCAGCGAAAACAAACAATCGGGTGTGGAGTCCCATCAACGCCATCGGCAGGTTGAGTGTAGACCGTAACCCAACAACAAAACTCACTCGTCGTAGAAATAATCATGCAACATGATACATTGCAGCCGTGTAGGTCAGTACATTGAATGTACCGGCAAGATCACTATAAGAAAAACAGATGATAAAACTATACTATATGCAATATGGCTTTATGGCTTTGTGTCTGAGTTTTTTTTTTGCGTAAAAGCTTGTTTTGTTTTCCCTACATCAAAGGAATATCAGGAGTCTGTACTACGGAGTTTTCTATCATGACATGGTTCCGCCAACCGATGTCTCATAGCCCAAAATCATCATAAGTTGCCCACAATTAAGTTATCAGTCCGGTGTTGAGAGTTCCGAGATAGATCCAAGTCCAGAGGCTCAAATTGTCCATAACCAGGGACACGACTAATCGATTAGGTTTTAACCCTCTGCAGAGGTTTGTACACTTTACCCGCAAGATTCGATCCCTCCCTTTTCGCCCTCGCACTTCAGATCGTTTGAGAACAGGATGATCGAAACATGGTCTTCCGAAGAGTTCCTCTGACCACTGTCCGGTGCCCATCCAATCCTACCGTAGTTCTACATCTGCTGGCACCGTCCCAGCCAGAGTCACCACTAGGGTCAACCAAGCAAGAGCCCATAGTGACTTGCGGTTGCACAGGTAAGCTTCCGGGCATGAAGTATTCTTCCGTCTCTTTGAGCCTGGGTGGAGCTCTCCGCATGATATCACGACGCTTCTTCGGAATCACTGAGTACTGGGCGCACCATGTACCCTTCTTAACCATTCTCCACCCAGAGGTATATTGAATTCTTGTCTCGAGTCTTGAAGTCTTGAGGCCTTGAAGATGCAGTCCTTGCAGATGCCATCATGAAGTTGTCGTCATTGACATAGAGTCCTTCTTACTCACACCACTCCCGAACACTCATACCAACCCCGTCTACTATAGCGTAGAATTTAAAACTAAACCACGTCCCGGGCTTGGTAGCAGAGTGATGGGTTCCTACCTCATGCATACTACTCAACTACAAGGATTCAATACACTACTAGAGGGAATGATAAAAAGGTGGCACTACATGCAAGTAAAACATAGGTATGAATAACATGGTGAAAATGAACTTGCCTGGTATTACTTGATGAAGATAACAATGCTCTCAGAATAATGACTTGGTAGAACTAATCGTCACTCCATTGAAAATCTATATTAACAGACATATCATTCATATAAGCAAACATTCTAGCAAGAAACACTTAGCAATCATTATATCAATCATAAAATGAAACCAAGAAATCAATAAGAAAACCCAATACAATGCAATGAACCCTTCAAAGAAAACTAATAGAAAAACTATAAAGAACCTACTAAGTAAACTAACAAAAGTAAAACTTAACAACAAAGGAAATACTAAACTAATTAATAAACAGAAACAAAAAAGTAAAACAACTAAGTTAACAGAAAGTATTTTTCACAAAATTTTATTTGCAAAAAGAAACAAATAAAAAGCTTTTATATAACTCTATTTATGACCTAATCAAGTTTTCCTTACAAAACTAAAGATTTAAAAAAAATAAACATCGTCTACTGTTCATAAACAGAAACAAAACTAATTTGTCAAAAGTGACAAAAAGGAATAATTTAAACAATTAAACTATAACGAATAGACTAAAACAAAACTAGAACTAAAACAGTACTGTTTTGCCTAAAACCCTAATTTAAAATTTTCTTAAAAATAAACCATTATATGCTACTGGATAGACAAAACAAAAACAAAATAGTAGCAAAAAGAATCAATCACAAATCCATTCTAGAATTCAAACTAGAGCCAAAATAGTGTTTGAAGCATATTTGAAATAATTCAAATTTAAACTGCTCAAAAATTGAAATCCAAGTACACCAACAGAAACTTCATAAAATTATGAAACTAATGCAAAAAGAATCACTTAATTTGGATCTATAAAATAAAAGATATCAACAATCTAAAAACAGAACTAATTCTGTAAAAGAAATAAAACAGAAAAAGAAAAAAAAAACTAGGCGTCGGACAAGGTACACGTGGCAGTGCCTGATTGGCTAGCATGGGTGTGCGCTAGATCTAACCTGGCTGACGGCCATACTTAAAGAAAAACGCCCCGGTCTAGACTAAACAGAAAAAAATGAGCGGTTCACTTAAATTAAACCGGACCTAACCGAATCGGTATCCGCTTTTTAATCTACGCCGTAGATTGAGATCGGACGGTGGGAAGGAGAAGTGGAGCTCACCGCGGCGGTTGTGAGGCCAGAGACGGGAAAGACGACCGCGGCAGCGTCGGGCGTCGATGGTGGTGGCTCCTCCGGCGGTCCTTGGACTCAGGCGAAGGCACCAGGGGGTTTAGCACGTCGAGGGCATCTTAGGGGCGGTCGTGGTGGAGCTTGGGGTCGTCAGAACGGAGCGAGGCGAGGCAATGGTGACAGCGGCGCTCGGGTTGTGGTCGTGGCGCTCGCTCCAGTGGTCGCCTGACTTCGGTGATTATCGTACGGGGCACGTAGCGTCCATGAGAGCTCGACGTTGTCCTCGTGAGCGTCGGTGGTGCCCTCCTGTGGTGGTGACGGGCGGCTGAATGTGCAGCGGCGCCGACGAGATGCGGGAGGCGTCGGGTGTTGAGGGGCAGCGGCTCCGGTGGTTCTCCGACTCGTCCGAGAGCACGGGGAGGTGCGGCGCGGCAAGGCGGACGTGATGGTGGTGGATAAGGTGATCGGAAGGGCAGGTGGAGGCACAGCAAGGCGGCGGAGCTCGGTGCAGCTTCGCGAACTCCGGCGAGATTGGATCAGGACGAAACGGCCTCCGTGAGATTTGGGATCGGCAGGGAGGAACTCGTGCGTGCAGGATTTCTGGTGTCGTGGGGAGGAAGAAGATGGCGCGGGTCCCACCTGTCGGTGATAGAGAGAGAGGGGGCGGGCGTCCGAGGCAGAGGGTTCAGTGCGGGAGCGAGGCCATGGGCCGATTCGGCTAGGCCATTGGCTAGCACCTGGCCTCGCGCTGGGCCCTGGGCATTTTTTTATAAAGCAGAAAAGAAAGACCCAAAATAAAGGAAAATCAAATAATATTTTATATAGACATATTATATATCAAAATTTTAAGAAAAATAAATCCTAAAACATGAACTATTTTTCAAGTTCAAACAGAAACCACAAAAATTCAAAAAAGTCAAACACTGCTGCTGTTGCAATAAAACCCAATAAAAATAATTTTTAAAATACCAAAATGATTTCAAATTTATTTTTCTCCACTTTTATATTGAAGGGAATCATTTTACCCTATTTTCCATATATTTATTTTTGGAGAAAAATAATTTGAAAAAAACCAAATAACTCCCAATTGGTTTTGAATTTGAGTTTTAAACCAATTTCAAATATTTTCTATTTTCCTTGGCCAAATATATTTCAGATGCCTCTGAATTTTTTTGAAGTGTCATATTGCTTATCTCTTTTTGAATATTTCCAGAGGTTTTGAAATTTGAAAATTCAAATAACTTCAAATTGAAAGTGGGTTTCAAAATAACTTCAAAGGAACTTTCAATTTGATTCTTCTAAACTTCCAACTCATATTTCATATAACTTGAAGCAGTCATTTTATCTCTCTCATGAAAATCATTGAGTTGCATAAAATCCCTGGTTTGAGAATATTTCAAATGAAATTCATATCATTTTCAAATCCCTTTTCATTTCATTTCTTTAGATGGAAGAAGTCATATCATCTTCACTCTAGGGTTTTTGTGAAGAAATGAATTTGAATTCATGAAACCAAATGCAAAAATGAAAGTTTGGGAAAGTCCTTTTATTCCCTCTCATTTAATCTTTCAAAAAGTTTCAAATCCCACTCAATTTCACACCATCAATCACACAACAATCAGACAAACAATCAAAACTATTTATTTAATATAGCATTCCAAAATTTAGAAGTTTGGGATGTTACAGTCAAGTACAGGAGCTGCTCGACAAAGGTTACATACGCGAATCCCTTAGTCCTTATGCTGTTCCTATTATTCTAGTGCCAAAAAGGATGGTACATCGTGTATGTGTGTTGATTGTAGAGGCATTAATAATATTACTATTCATTATCATCATCCTATTCCTAGGCTAGATGATATGCTTGATGAATTAAGTGGCTCTACTATTTTCTCCAAAGTTGATTTGCGTAGTGGATACCATCAAATTCGTATGAAATTGGGTGATGAATGGAAAACAACATTTAAAACTAAGTTTGGATTATATGAGTGGTTAGTCATGCCTTTTGGGTTAACTAATGCACCTAGTACTTTCATGAGATTAATGAACGAAGTTTTACATGCTTTCATTGGACGATTTGTGGTAGTCTATTTTGATGATATACTGATTTATAGCAGATCTTCGGAGGATGGAACATTTACGTGCTGTTTTTATTGCTCTACGTGATGCACATTTGTTTGGTAACCTTGGGAAGTGCACCTTTTGCACCGACCGAGTATCTTTTCTTGGCTATGTTGTTACTCCATAGAGAATTGAAGTTGATAAAGCCAAGATTGAAGCTATTGAGAGTTGGCCGCAGCCCAAAACGGTCACACAAATGAGGAGTTTTCTTGGCCTCGCTGGTTTCTATAGGCATTTTGTGAGAGATTTCAGCACCATTGCTGCACCTCTTAATGAGCTTACAAAGAAGGATGTGCCTTTTGTTTGGGGTACCACACAGGAAGAAGCCTGCATGGTATTGAAAGATAAGTTGACACATGCTCCTTTACTCCAACTTCCTGATTTTAATAAGACTGTTGAGCTTGAATGTGATGCTAGTGGAATTGGATCAGGAGGTGTGTTATTACAAGATGGCAAACCTGTTGCATACTTTTTTGAAAAATTGAGTGGGCCTAGTCTGAACTATTATACCTATGATAAAGAATTATATGCTCTCGTTCGAACCTTAGAAACATGGCAACATTATTTATGGCCCAAAGAATTTGTTATACATTCTGATCATGAATCTTTGAAACACATTAAAAGTCAAGCAAAACTGAACCGTAGACAAGCTAAATGGGTTGAATTCATTAAGACTTTACCTTATATCATTAAACATGAGAAGGGTAAATAAAATGTTATTGCTGATGCATTGTCTTGTCGTTATACTATACTTTCACAACTTGACTTTAAAATATTTGGTTTGGAGACCATCAAAGATCAATATGTGCATGATGCTTATTTTAAAGATGTAATGCAGAATTATAAAGAAGGAAGAACATGGAACAAGTTCGTCCTTAATGATGGATTTGTGTTTCGTGCTAACAAGCTATGCATTCCAGCTAGCTCCGTTCGTCTTTTGTTGTTGCAGGAGGCACATGGAGGAGGATTAATGGGACACTTTGGCGTGAAGAAGACGGAGGACGTACTTGCTACACATTTTTTTGGGCCAAAGATGAGATGGGATGTTGAGCGTTTTGTTGCTCGCTGCACTACATGTCAAAAAGCTAAGTCATGACTCAATCCTCATGGTTTATATATGCCTTTGCCTGTACCTAGTGTTCCATGTGAGGATATATCTATGGACTTTGTTTTAGGTTTACCTCAAACAAAGAAGGGAAGGGATAGCTATTTGTTGTCGTGGATAGATTTTCGAAAATGGCACACTTTATACCATGTCATAAAAGCGATGATGCTGCTAATGTTGCTGATTTGTTCTTTCGTGAAATTAATCACTTGCATGGTGTGCCAAATACAATTGTTTTAGATTGTGATACTAAGTTTCTTAGCCACTTTTGGAGATGTTTATGGGCTAAGTTGGGGACTAAACTGCTTTTTAGTACTACATGTCACCCCCAAACTGATGGACAAACTGAAGTAGTCAATAGAACATTGTCTATTATGCTTAGGGTTGTTTTGAAGAATAACAGGAAAATGTGGGAAGAATGCTTGCCTCATATTGAATTTGCTTATAATCGTTTGCTGCATTCTACTACTAAGATGTGCCCTTTTGAGATTGTGTATGGTTTCCTACCTCGTGCACCCATTGATTTGTTGCCTCTTCCATCTTCGGAGAAGGTTAATTTTGATGCTAAATAATGTGCTGAATTGATCTTAAAAATGCATGAGTTAACTAAGGAGAACATTGAGCGTATGAATGCTAAGTATAAACTTGCTGGAGATAAGGGTAGAAAACATGTTGTGTTTGCACCTGGAGATCTTGTTTGGTTACATTTGCGTAAGGATAGATTTCCTGATTTGTGCAAATCAAAGCTACACTGGTACAGCGAGGTGCTATACAAACGGTTTTTAACCCCTTTCCGCGACGGCGTTCTGAACCGTCACCTAGTGAGTGACTGCGATAGGGGGGTCCTTCCCACACGACCCAGAAACCGTCGGGGATATGCCCTCCTGGCACACACGACCGGCAAAATGAGGTCGTGTGCGACCGGCGAGCGATCAAATACGGTTATACATACAGTAGTGCTAAAAAATACAATTATACAGGCGAAATCATTTCCGGTCATAAGTACATCCCACACAGTCAATCCCCGCTAAATGTTTTCGTTCGTATATACATCCCACACAGTTGCTCCAAGGTAAACGTTTCCGTTTGCAGGTACATCACACACAAATTTCCCCGTTAAATCGTTTGTGATAGCGTTGCCATTCCACACGATATTAACAATTTTATCGTTTGCGTTATTGAATGCATCACACATGGTGCGTAGAAGAAACTGTGTGGCAAAGGCTGTCCATCACACACAGTTTTTATGTGGTAAACATTTGCGCAAGGTGGCCTAACGCAAACAGTTTTCAAGAGGATGTCGTGTGTGATTGTTCATTGATCCAACACGGTTTATTCCTAGAAACTGTGTGCGTTGCCTGAGGTCATTGCCCACGGTGTTTTCTCAATAACCGTTTGTAATAGAAAAACCCAATTAGCAGGCTAATTGGCCATTAGCAGGCTAATTGCCCTATTATTAATAATCCATTTATTAATCTAATTGACATTCATATTAAGCACATAATATATTTCATTTGCATATTAAGGAAGCAGGATTTCATAATTGAAATACATCAGAGTACAACATCATATAGCTTCAGCACTCAGCTACCCCATTACACAACTGCACCAGCACCAAGTTTCACATGCAACATCTAGAACCTTTTGAAATTAGCATCATAGACGGTACATAGACAGATGCATCTCATCTAGAAAACTGCTGAAGCAGAAGGCGAATATTGAGCCTTCATTGATGTTGAAGGTCTTTGCAACTTTAGGCCAGTGCCTGTGGATGATTGACCGTCCATCCTTCGTCCTCTTCAGGAACACTTCAATATTGAACCATGGGTGCTGTATGAAAACCTTCCTCGCCTCCTGACCATAGAGGTGGTTTGAGAGGTAATCATCAGTGAACTGCTTTGGAAAGGCCTGAAAACAAGGATGTGCATAAATATCTTCTCTATATTGGAAATGGGGCAAAGGAATAAAAAAAGGCAAGGTATAATAGTTAGTACCATCTTGTAGTGAACTGATGTCTTCTTCATTGTGCAGACAAAGATCTTGTTGTTTTTTGTCGCTAATTTCTTTATCCTAACAATCTTTCTGAGTTTCTTGACTTGATTGATATTCATGGACAACTCATTTCTCCATATGCAAAAAGGGTTGAACAGTGGGTCAAAACCTCTAACAGCAGGACCTACATGTGCAAGACCAAATTGTTAAAAACCTAAATATTAGAATGGTTCCTGCAATTGCACAATAATGTGCTATTAGACAATGGACCATGCACGTGCTAACCTCGATTGTAAACCTCAGTGCTTCCCATTTTTTCCCTGCAACTCATATAAGGTAGTTAGTCATCAGGTTAAGTGAGGGTTCACATGCTATCAGTAAAATATGTTGATGAAAAATAAGCACATTGCAGATTCATCAGATTAATTCAAGCCACATGGAAAACCCATTTATCCAAACCAAGCATGATTAAGAACTAGGAAATATAGCACTTGTATATGTTTCTCATGTATTAAGTTCAGCCAAATTCGATTTATTCCTCACATGCACAACAATACAAAATTCTACCCATGATAATTGGACATCACATTGCAGAATTGAACCAAGCAGTTAACTAAACACCACAACAAATGAACCAAACATTAACTGAGCACCACATTGCACAATATAACATATTCCTAATAGAAGATCAGACAGTTAACCAAACCAATCATGCTTAACAACTTGGAAATATAGCAATTGTATTTGTTTCTCATGTATTTAGTACATCCAAATTCAATTTATTCCTCACATGGTATACAATAACAGAATGCACCCACAACAATTGAACATCGCATTGCAGAATTGAACCAAACAGTTAACTAAACACCACAACAAATGAACCAAACATTAACTGAGCACTACATTGCACAATATAACATACTCCTAATAGAAGATCAGAAAGTTAACCAAACAAAGCATGCTTAACAACTTGGAAATATAGCAATTGTATTTGTTTCTCATGGATTTAGTACACCCAAATTCGATTTACTTCTCACATGGTATACAATAACAGAATGCACCCACAACTATTGAACATCGCATTGCAGAATTGAACCAAACAGTTAACTAAACACCACAACAAATGAACCAAACGTTAACTGAGCACCACATTGCACAATGTATAACATACTAGAAGATCAGACAGTTAACCAAACCAAGCATGCTTGACAACTTGGAAATATAGCAATTGTATTCGTTTTTCATGTATTCTGTAAAGATAAATTCGATTTATTTCTCACATGGAAGACAATACAAAATTACAGCCTGAAGAATTGAACATCACATTTGCAGAATTGAACCAAATAGTTAACTGAAGATGACAACTAATTAACCAAACAGTTAATAAGTGAGCACCACACTGCACGACATATAGAATATATACACTAGAGCAACATATTGCATGGTAAAATTAGATAGCACAATTCACTAGAATTTGTTAAGGAAAGGCAGGAGTAGCACACGCAACGGGTAAACCGAGCATGTTTAACCGGCATAGCTAGCAAATGGCAAGGTGCTCCTCCAAGATCTGGGGGTCGGCATGAATGGCAGCCATCGCGACCTCATCCGCGCGTGCGGCCGTGATTTGCTTCTCCGCTGCCAAATGCTCCTTGAGCTCCTGACTATACTGCGTGCACCATGGCTTAGGGCGGCGCTTATTTGGTGGAGGGGTTGGTGATTTGGGTGGAAGGTGTCGCGCCGGCGGTCGGGGCATGTGGGATGTGGAAGGAGGAGGAGGATGGGGGTCGGGTGTAGATTACCTGCCTGGATAGACGAGGCCGAGCAGCGTGAAGGAGGGTCGCCGGCGAGGAGGCGGCGCTGGAAGCAAGGAGTGAAGGTTTCAACTTGGAAAGGAAGGCGAAAACAGGGGAAATGTGGATTTTGGTAAGGGGGAGGGGGTGGGGAGGTAGATATTTCTACGGAAGCCGAAAATTTTGAATCGGTTCAGCGAAAAAACTGGCGCGCAAAGTGTCATCACACATGGTCCCTTATTCAGAACTGTGTACGATATTTGAATATCACAAACGATTCAGATAGCTTAACCCGTGTGTGATGAGTTTGAATGTCAAAAATTTTGGTTCGAATTTCCCTGGTTACAGTGGTCATCCACGTCATTGCATAATTTGGGTACACAAAGGAGACTACAGCACACCCACACTTCTTAATCGAGCAAGTTCAGCAATTAAACAGAGCTAGCTGACCTAAACATTACTCTAACAAATTAAAGACCGGCGCTCTTAATTAAACAAAACAAAGAGTACTACTACGGCTGGTGCTCGTCGATCTCCGCCGCCTCCTCCATGTCTAGCTCGCGCCCGACAGTCTCCTGGGGAAGGGGCTCTATGGCATCCATCGCACCATACTCGGCAAGCATCTCGCCAGCTGCGTCCGCCATCTCTTTGGAAAAGGCCGCCACGAGCAGGGCGTGGGCGGCCGCGATCTAGGTTGGACGGGCTCCATCGTGGCAAGGTATGTGGCGGAGGAACGGACGGCTGCTCGAACGCTCTCGGCGATTGCCAACTCTTCGGCCGTGGGTTGCTGACCGTTGTCGGAGAAGCTTCGTTCGATTTGTGTGGTGACCGCCATGAGCTGGGCGTGGGCGGCCTCGACATGGTCGTGGGCGGCCTCCATCAAGGCTAAGGCCGCCGCTGCGGAACGGACAGCTGCTGTGCCATTCTCGCCAATTGCTATCCCCGAGGCAGATGTTGCTGCCGCCACCTGAGAAGCAACAGCGGCCGTTTGGGCTGCCTTGGCCGCCTGGTCGTAGATTGCGGCCGCGCTCATGAACCTTGTTAGCATGCGCATGGCGGCTGCGGCCGCGCTCTCGTCAGAGTGGGCTGCCGAAGTTGCCCTCACGACGCGGGTCCACGTCCCCATCTTTCACCGGCGACGATTGAACAATGCAATGATATTTGGGGAGTGAGCTAGTGTGCTTGACAGGCCGGCTGTGGACTGTAGCCGACGCACCTTCTCGCATAAGCTATAGGCGTACTATACACCGACGGTGCTCCAAGATATTTTGTACTGCATCTCACACGGTTGGTGATAATAAACTGTGTGGGATCTACTTGATTTTTCATCTTGATTTGAATTACATAATGGGGTCACAGCGGCAATGGAGGGTGTTTGAATTGCTAGAACTTTTATCTGCAGTGAACATGCAACTATATGTGTGTCGTAAAACAATTGGAATTATTTAGGGTTCGTTTGGACATTTTATACATTAAATTGGTTTTCTAGCCATTTCAGGTGCACAATTCAAAATTAAACTACATGCACATGCTCCGGTGCAGCAACATGGGTTGTAAAATCATATATGTGTCCATGGGTTTATGCTTATGTCCCATGCAAGAAATGGGGATGAATTTCGAACACCACGGCACCGTGGCTCTCCGGCAAACGTTGAGGTACTTGCTTTTGTAATTCTAGTAAATCCAAAACCCGTCTAAAATTCATGAAACTTGGCATGCTATCATGGAATGGCATCAACATGCTGGGGTAAAAAATATTGTCCCATTTGGGGCAGGTTATGGTATAAGCTTCTCACAAACCAGAGCTTCTCACAAGAAGCCTCATGGTTCCGTTAGGGAAATGTGTCACCTTTGTGGAAAAAATGATATTCGTCGCCTCTTCTTCCTTTCAATTTTTTTCCTGGTGTCAACATAGAACAACAGGAGTGTCGTGTTAAATTTTGGATTTTTTCGGGGATCATTTGGATATTTTTATACGTTAACTGAGTTTTCTAGGCATTTATGTGCATAATTCAAAATTGAACTACATGCACATGCTCCAGTGCATAAAAACAGGTTGCAAAATCAAATGTTTGTCCTTGGTTGCAAGCTTAGGTCACATGCAAGAAATGAGAATGAATGTCAAACACCTTGACACTGTCGCTCGGCCACTAACATTGAGATACATGGTTTTAAAATTCTAGTAAATCGAAAACTTGTCTGAAATTCATGAAACTTGACATGATATCATGGAACGGCATTGACATGCCGTGGTAAAAATATTGTCCCATTTGGGGCAGGTTTAGGTATAAGCTTCTCGCAAACCAGAGCTTCTCTCACAACAAGCCTGATGGTTTCGGTAGGGAATGTGCCACCTTGGGGGACGAAACGATATCTGTTGCCTCTTCTTACTTTCAAAATTTTTCTCATGTCAACATAGAACAACAAGAGTGTTGTGTCAATTTTTGGGATTTTTTGGGGTTCGCTTGGACATTTTTATACAATAACTGAGTTTTTTATGCATTCATGTGCATAATTCAAATTTGAACTACATGCACATGCTCCAGTGCATATAAATGGGTTCAAAATTGGAATGTGTGTCCTTGGTTACATGCTTAAGTCCCATGGAAGAAATGAGAATGAATGTCAAACACCTTGCCACCGTCGCTCGGCCGCTAACATTGAGATACATGGTTTTTAAATTCTAGTAAATCGAAAACGCGTCTGAAATTTATGAAACTTGACATGCTAGCATGGAACGGCATCAACATGCAGTAGTAAAAATATTGTCCCATTTGGGGCAGGTTGGGGTATATAAGCTTCTCATAAACCAGAGCTTCTCACAACAAGCCTCATGGTTACGGTAGGGAACGTTTCACCTTTCTGGACTAAATGATATCCATTACCTCTTCTTGATTTCAATTTTTTTTCTAGTGTCAACATAGAACAACATGAGTGTTGTGTTAATTTTAGGAATTTTTTGGGGTTTGTTTGGACATTTTTATACATTAACTGAGTTTTCTATGCATTTATGTGGATAATTAAAATTTGAACTACATGCACATGCTCCAGTGCATGTAAATTGTTTGAAAAATCAAATATGTGTCCTTGGCTGCATGCTTAGGTCCCATGCAAGAAATGGGTATGAATGTCAAACACCTTGCCACCTTCGCTCGATCGCAAACATTGAGATACATGGTTTTTAAATTCTAGTAAATCCAAAACTCGTCTGAAGTTCATGAAACTTGACATGCTATCATGGAGCGGCATCAACATGCTGTGGTAAAAAAATTTGTCCCATTTGGGGCAGGTTTGGGTATAAGGTTCTCGCAAACCAGAGTTTCTCACAACAAGCCTGATGGTTTCGGGAGGGAACGTGTCACCCTTGGGGACGAAACGATATCCGTTGCCTCTTCTTGCTTTCAAAATTTTTCTAGTGTCAACATAGAATGACAGGAGTGTTGTGTCAATTTTTGGGATTTTTCAGGGTTTGCTTGGACATTTTTTACATTAACTGGGTTTTCTAGGCATTTTATGTGCATAATTCAAATTTGAATTACATGCACATGCTCCAGTGCAGAAAAATGGGTTGACATATGAAATGTGTGTCCTTGGGTGCATGCTTAGGTCCCATGCAAGAAATGGGAATGAATTTCAAACACCAGGGCACTATTGATTGCCGGCAAAATGTTGACATACTTTGTTTTTAAATTCTAGTAAATCCAAAACTCGTCTGAAATTCATGAAACTTGGCATGCTATCATGGAATGGCACCCGACATGCTGTGGTATTTTTTGTGTCCATTTTGAGAGAAGGCGCACTCGAATAACAACCAACAAAGGCAATTTGAAAAAATAGCTGCCATTTTAATATCTCAAACGTTTGTATAATTCCAATCGTGTGCGTTCTGTTAACCATTCACGTGACGCCACGTGTCTTGGTTTTAATGGCTATAGGAGGTGCCGTGCGGACAGCTGCTTGACTGAACGGGAGGCGTGCGAGCGCAGTCTGGTGCGCAGGCTGACTGAGAGGCGTGCAAGCTGTCCTCCAATGAGCAGGCTCACCGGGAAGCGTGCGAGCTATACGCTGTGCAGGCTCACTGGCAAGCGAGCCCTTTGACTTCCATGGCCGCCCGCCTTGCTCGCATCCTCTCCATTAATGGCGCCCGAGCCGCTGTTTAATACAGGCGGCCTTACTATTCGCCTCCCATTCCCCTCCCTCCCGTAGACCTCCACCAACGCCATGGCGCAGAAGGATCATCTGCCACTAGTCTTCAAGTTTGGTGAAGTCGACTCTGAACCGGAGGAGATAGAAAATAAGGACGAATGGGGCCTCATGGACATGCCCCTGAATGAGCTGGCCGCGGCTGTTGCTGCCCCCGCTCCCGTCCTAGCTCCCATCCCCGCGCCCGCGCTAGCGACCATCCTCATAGCATTGACGGGCTGGTCGCCGAGCACTATCGCAGAGCTGGAAGCCGCGGGCGTCAGCGAGGTCTCCGCAGACCCACGTGAGCTCGTGTACATGCCAGCGCCAGCGCCCGTGCCCGTGCGCGCCCCTCCACCCACCGCGGCGCCGGTCCCCGTCTGTTTGGCTGCACCCGCCATGCCCGTGCCCATGCGCACGCCCCCCTCAACGGCATGGGACGCCGCCATCGACCGCTACCTCTCAGCGCCGCTAGTTGTCGTCCTCCCGCACCCTGCCCGTCGATCGCGCGTCGACATGATGTTTGATTTCCAAGTGAAGAACATTCTGTGCTGCCTTGAAGACTTCAACAACGGTGTCCCGGAGGACGACAACGACAACGACGGCAAGGCACGCCGCCTTCGCCGCCGCCGGAAATAGTTTTTTTGGGGTTTAATACTGTATCTCGATCATATGAATATAAATTTGCAATGTGACTGAATGAAAGATATGGTTTGAACGAACTTGCGTTTCTCTCTCTTAATGTACAGACTTATCAAACGATTTTCTTTTGAAAAAACGTCAATGGTTTTTAAATATAAAACACTCATCGCAAATGTTTTAGTTAGAACACCCGTATGCAAACCGACAGCTTCCCCAGGAAGCCAAGGGAAAATGTGCCGAGCAGGATTTGTGCAGCTCTTGATCGCAAACGTTTTAGATAGAACACCCGTATGCAAAGTGAGAGCTATGGTCTTCCCCCTTAAGTCAAGGGAAAATTTGCAGCGCAGGATTTGTGCATCTCTTCAACGCAAACGATTCAGATTGAATACGGTATGCAAAGCCAAACTTCGGCGCTAAGCCAAGAGAAAATGTGCCGAGCAGGATTTGTACATCCCTTCAACGCAAACGGTTGTTTTGGATGACCCATGTGCAACCATGTACAGACAATTTGGTAAGATTTGCATCTGTCATATTGGGTATATTGCCATTTGTCAAACTGGAAAGATTGACATTTGTTGATCTAGTAACATTACCATTTGTCAACCTTGTAACACTGCGATTTGTCAAAATATGCAGCTAAAAATCACTAGCACTATCTAATCTTTGCAACTAAAATTCAGTAATTAAGCATAGATTTCAATCATAGATTAAGCAGTCGTTCTTTATACAAACAGTTCAACTCGACAGCTGAACCGACCAAACTTTTCCCCAATTGTTGCCAACCACGTACTTTAATAGCTAGTTCAACTATATATACTAGCTAATTTTAAGTACGTTGTACAGTTCCCCCACATCTATAGTCAGATGAGCTGAACAAAATAGCCCCTAAATACTACTACTACTACAGAGGGGCTCTCCTCTGCCGAGCGCGCTCAGTAAGAGGCAGAGGAGGAGGAGCCTACCGACGAGCTGGACAACTACAATACGGTGCCTGCCGCTGCTGCACCTTCAGCGACGCTCACCTCGAATGCCCTCTGCCACTCCAGACGACCCCTCTCGAAGCGGTGGTTATCCTCGTAGATCTTCTGATTCCTCGCCTCTGAGGCGGTGTGTGCCGCGGCCACGGCGGCGGTAAGGCTCTTTGCGTGCTCAACGAGGTGCTCCTCTTCCTCCCACAGGAACTCTGTGTAGCGCGCAAGGTCTCTGACGCACGTGCGGGCCTCCACCTCCGCCTCCCGCCTTCGAGCGGCGGTGACGGAGCAGGTGACGACCCCGGTGGTCGACGGTGGGCTGGCGGCAACGGCGGCCGACAATGGGGTGGTGGCCACGACCACCACCTCCCGCCTTCGAGCCGCGGTGGCGGAGCGGGTGATGGCCACGGTGGCCGGCAGTGGGGTAGCGGCCACGACGGCCACCTCCCGCCTTCGGGCCGCGGCAGCGGAGCGGGCGATGGCCCTGGCTTTCGACGGTGGTGTGGCGGCAACGGCGGCCGGCAACAGCTGCCGACGGGCAGCGGCGGCGGAGCGTGTGGTGGGTGTTCCGCGCACACCCAACAGGGACGCCACACGCACTACACTACGCCGGGGACTGCGCCGCCGCCGCGGTGTAGCCTCCCAGCTGGAGCTGTTCTCTGATGACGGCGGAGTGGCTGAGCGACGATGATGGACCGGTGCGATTGGCGATTGTGGGAGAAGCAGACGAGATAAGCTACAGGGAGGGAGGGGAAAATGCGACGCAGGACTCGCCGGCCATGAGGGTTTATATATCAGGCCGGTAAGCATTGGGATTTTGGGGGATTTCACCGAGTTGGGCGGGAAGCTTGCGCGGGAACCTGCGAGGTTGCGCGAGAACGGGCTCACCGATGATTCATTGGCGCCACTTCGAGCCACCGTTTGGCCAAAAGAACGCCCCCGCGTGCTGCGCAAGCTTGCGCTGTAAGCCGTCCGCGGCAGCGGGGTGACAAGACGTGCGAGAGGAGGGCGAAAGGCCACGTACACATACGGTTAATAAAAAAAACGTTTGCGATTTAATTACCTACTATATGCCCGTCCTGGTTTATAAGTAGGATTTAACTAATAAAATACGAATGCATGTCGCCAAAGATTATATAGTTGGATTCGTATATGAACATACTTTCCAATTATATAATTTTTATAACATGCATTAACATTTTGTTGGTTAAATTTAAGGGCAAAGTATGGCACAGAATATAAACGGGACTAATAGACCAAGACGAAGGTAGTAGCACATGGCCTCTCTCTATGCAGCGACGCAACTGTCGGCCGGCTTGTAGGCGACCATTTCCTGCGTGTTCAACTGCTCTATGTGTGTGGTTGCTTGCAGTTGAGGTGGCCGCAGCGCGCTCTGCTCGCGTCCCGCCGCGCGTGCTCTGCTCTCACGTCCCTCCGGGCGCTCTGCCCTCGTCCCTCCACGTGCGCTGCCAGTGTTTGGGGCTGGCACACGATCACGCACGTTCGTGTGCATGCGGTTGCGCCGGGCGCGACGCGACGATGTAGTTTCCCGCTGCAAAAACTGCCATGTGGACGCGCTGAGAATCCAGGCCACCCGGCCCCCATTCATTCCTGTGGCCATTTACCTTCATCTCTCATGCCACACGATACAATAAGCACATCTACGATGACACATACAGAGAGGACATCCAGCGGTTCCAATGGCGCTCCCCGTGGCTCCAATGGCGCTCCCAGCGGCCGACGACGACAACGGCGGGCAGTTCACCACGCATCACGTAGTGGACACCCACGTGAGGGGGAAGGCCCTCTCGGTGGTGTACACGAATGATCCGATCTCGGTGGAGCGCTCCATCCAAACTACGGAGCAGTGGCTTGTCGAGGACAAGTACCAAGTGGTCGGCTTCGACCTCGAGTACACCATCGGTCGTGCCGGGCACGATCAGAAGGTTACCGTCGCCCAGTTGCGCATGCGACATGACGTCCTCGTCTACCACTACCACCTGGCCACAAGGCCTTGCGAGCGTTTCTCCAGGTTTATCAACAGCTCCGACTACAGTTTCGCTACGGTGGACACCAGCAACGATCTAAAAGCGCTCGGTTTCGGGCTTGAAATGCCAGAATCTTGTCAACATCCAGGACCACTACAAGGTCTGGGGCAGCGACAACAACAAACAGAACTCCCTGGTTGACCTCGCCTCGGCCAGCATCGACCCCTACTACATGAAGATGAAGGATGAGAGCAAGAAGGACAAGAACGCTTGACACAGTGTCTGGCATGAGAGACTGGATGAACAACACGTCAAGTACACGGCCAAGGACACGTACACAAACTACGAGATGTACATGCGGATCGTTGACATGAGGGAGTGTCTTCTTCCTGCCCCAGACGAGGGATTGAGCCACAGAGCAGTGGCGGGAGCGTCACAAGAAGTAGATGACTAGACGATCGTTTCTCCTAGTTTAGAATGCATGCAATTGTTTATTGAGGTTTGTGCGAATGATCTGTATAGTCACTTATGTAATTAGATGTTTATTTCAGTTATATATATACATGTTATTCTTCTGTAGACAGAGCAAATCACATGGCTTATTAGCAGCAATCGTCTGTGTTATTATTGGTCTTCGCACACATTTCTGATTACGGATCTGTTTGCCGCGTATCACACACATCTTGTTCGGTTGAACCATTTCCATTGTGTTGCCTAATCACACACAGTTCATCCTAGTGAACTGTATGCCGTATATCGCACACACCCTCATCTGGCTGTCCGTTTCTGTTTTTCTGCATCATCGCAAACAGTTCTTCTGGATTAACCGTTTGCCACTCATCGCACACGCAACTCTAGTATGAACCGTGTTTGATGTCGCTGCCATCGCAAACGTTTTGCATCTTTTTTGACGGTTTTATTACATCACCGTTGGTGATTGATGCATCGCACACAGTTTCGTCGAAGGGTCTCTGATTTGACTGTCGTGTTTGGACCATCCTGCAGTAGTGCTAATGCCACATGCTGATGGTCCTTTTAAGGTGTTAGAGAAAATAAATGAGTATGCATATAAACTTGAGCTGCTTGCAGATTTTGGGGTTAGTCCCACTTTTAACATTGCAGATTTCAAGCCTTATTTGGGTGAGGAAGATGAGCTTCCATCGAGGATGACTTCATTTCAAGATGGGGAGGATGATGAGGACATCAATACCATTGTTACACCCACAACCCCTGCTGCTATACATACTGGACCAATCACTAGAGCTCGCTCATGCCAATTGAATTACCAGGTACTTTTGTTTCTTGGTAACAATTCTAATGTTCATGAGAATATGATGCAGCCTAAATTGGATACATTTGTGTTGATTACTAATGAAGGGCCTAGCATGGACAAGAGGAATGAACACTGGAGCATAAACAAGCATGGAGATGAAGGCGCACACGAAGGGAACCAGAACGGCATTTCTAGTGCAGATTTCAGTACTTTGAAGCCTCCTTGATGACATACAAGGACATGGACAAAATATACAAGATGCCCTTTCATAAATTTCGTCCATAGTTTATAATAGGTGCTGCGCCACCTTATTTTTGGGCCAGGCCCATGTAATTTCAAAATACTTGAGTATAGTCTGTTTTTAGAGTTCGTATGTGTGGGGGAACAAGAGTAAGGGTTGGTTTCGGACCCCTCCTCAAGGGGTCACGAAATTCCCCCCCTCTTCCTCCATATATATAGCCCTTAGGGTGTCGTTTAGACTTTGGGATTTTTTTAGTCAAAAGATAGCCATTGCAACTTCGTGTACTTCGTTTGTGTCCAACGACCAGACCAAGACCGCTTTTGGATCCCCACTTTTATCAACACTTCATATATATTCGTAATATTCAGATTGCTTTATCATATTCTTGCTTGTTCTTCGATTGCTTGCAGGAATACACCTTCGTGGTCAGGTTGATCGTGCTCCGGCGTGGTCAATAACCTCTCGGAGTTGGTTTAGCGATTGCTAAGGCACAACGTCGTGCATGTTTGTAGTCGGATCATCAAAGTCGTCTCCGCCAAATCGATAGTTATCATCTCATCAAAAGATCAGGCCCCTCACCTCTATCACCGCCCACCTCGCTCGCAACCTTTCCATTAATGGCGCCCAAGCCACTATTTAATATAGGCGGACTTAGTCTTCACCTCCCATTCCCCTCTCGCCCGAATCCGATCTCCCAGACCTCCACCTACGCCATGGCGCACAAGGGTCATCTACCACTAGTCTTCTAATTTGGTGAAGTCGAGTCCCAGCCGGAGGAGATAGAAAATAAGGAGGAATGGGGCCTCATGGACATGGCCTTGAACGAGCTGGCCGTGACGGATGCTGACGCCGCGCCCCTCCCAGCTCCCATCCCCGATGCATCAGCGACCATCCCCGTGGCATTGACGGGCTGGTCGCCGAGCACCATCACAGTGCTAGAAGCCGTGGGCATCAGCGAGGTCCCCGCAGACCTGCGCGAGATCGTGTACGTGCCAACGCCAGCTCCCCCTGCTTGTGCTTGAGCGCATCCCTGCACCCACCGCGGCGCCGGTCCCCGCGCGCTTGCCTGCACCCGTGCCCGTGCACGCTCCTGCACCCGTCGCGCCTTCCTCAGCTTCATGGGACGTTGCCTTCGACCGTTACCTCGCAGCACCATGAGTCGCCGCCCCCCGCCCATTGATCCGCGACGAATGGCTCTTGGATTTGCAAGTCCAGAACATTCTCGGCTGGCTTGAAGACTTGAACAACGGTGTCCCGGAGCACGACAACGCCGCTGCCGCCGCCGCTTCAATTAGTTTTTTTGTTTAATATTGTATCCTAATCATATGAATGTAAAGTCATAGTGTGACTGAATGAAATATATGGTTTTGATCAACTGAGCGTTTTTTCTCTGAATATACAAACTTAGAAAACATCAATGTTTTTCACTGAATAAAATGCTCATCGCAAACGTTTCAAATTGAACATCTGTATGCAAAGCGAGAGTTAGGTTCCTTCGCCACTAAGACACCTAGGGAAAGTTTGGTGCGCAAGATTTGTGTGTCTCTTCATCGCAAACGATTTTGCATGATGACCCGTGTGCAACCACGTACAGACAATTTGGTAAGATTTGCATCTGTTATATTGGGTATATTGCCATTTGTCAAACTGGAATAATTGCATTTGTAAATATAGTAACATGCCATTTGTCAACCTTGTAAACACTGCCATTTGTGATCCTAAAAAAGACTATCATTTGTCATATTTTGCAGCTAAAAATCACTAATATTGTCTAATTTTTGCAACTGAAATTCAGTGAGCATAGATTTCATTCCTAGATTAAGCAATCGTTCTTTATACAAACAGTTCAACTCGACAGCTGAACCGAACAAACTTTTCCCCAATTGTTGCCAACCACGTACTGAAATAACTAGTTCAACTATACATACTAGCTAATTTTAAGTACGTAGTACAGTTCAAACATATCTATAGTCAGATGAACTGAACAAAATAGCCCCTAAATACTACTACGGAGGGGCTTTGTACTACTTCCAGAAGCCTCTCCTCTGCCGAGCGCCCTTAGTAAGAGGTAGAGGAGGACGAGCCTCCCGACGAGCTGGGGGAGTGGAATCCGGCGCCTGTCGCTCTTGCACGTTTAGCGACGACTAGCTCGAACACCCTTTGTTGGTCTAGACGATCCCTCTCGAAGCGTCGAGACTCCTTGTAGATCTCCGCATTCTGTGCCATTGCGGCGACTTCTACTGCAGCCACGGCGGCGGTAAGACTTTTGCGTGCTCGACCAGGTGCTCCCCCTCCCGTAGGAACTCAATGTAGCGCGCAAGGTCGTTGATGCAAATGCGAGCCTCCACCTCCCTCCTTCGGGCCGTGGTGGTGGAGCGGTTGATGGCCCCGACGACCTACGATGGGGTGGCGGCCACGACGGCCACCTCTTGCCTTTGGGCTGTGGTGGCAGAGTGGGTGATGGCCCCGGCGGCCGACGGTGGGGTGGCAGCCACGACGGCCACCTCCCGCCTTCGGGCTGCGGTGGTGGAGGGGGCGATGGCCCCGGCGGCTGATGGTGGTGGCGGCCACGACGACCACCTCCTGCCTTCGGGCTGCTGTGGTGGAGCGGGTGATGGCCCCGATGGGCGATGGTGGGGGGCGGCAACGGTGGCTGTCGGTCGGCGACAATAGAGCATGTGGTGGGTGGTGTGCGCACACCCAACAGGGACGCCACACGCACTATACGGGGACAGGGACTGCACCGCCGCCGCGGTGTTGCCTCCCAGTTGGAGCTGTCCTCTGGTGAATGTAGAGTGGCCGAGCGACGATGATGGACCAGTGCCATTGGTGATTGTGGGAGAAGCAGACGAGATTAGCTACAGGGAGGGAGGGGAAAATGCGATGCGGACTCGCCGGCCTTGAGAGTTTATATAGCAGGCCAGTAAGCATTATCGGACGGGAAGCTTGCGCGGTTGCATGCGGGAACCTGCACGGTTGCGTCGGAATGGGCTCACCGATGATTCATTGGTGCCTCTTCAAGACAACGCGTGGCCAAAAGAAACGCCTGTGTAGTGCTCAAGCTTGCACTCAAAGCCTTCGGCTGCAGCGCGGTGACAAGACGTAAGAGGGGAGGACGAAATGATACATACACATACGTTTAATAAAAAATCGTTTGTGATTTAAGTACCTAGCAGACGGCCGTTCTCTATGCAGTGTCGCGAATGATTGTTCGCCCATGGTGTGATGTGAAACGCGACATAGTTTCACATCATGCCACCGGCTCGCAACCGCCGCCCGGCTTGTAGACGGTCGGTCATTCCCTGCGTGCTCAACTGCTCTATGCGTGTGGTTTCTCGCGATTGAGGCAGCCGTGACGCGCTCTGCTCACGTCCCTCCACGTGCGCTCTCCTCATGTCCCTCCATGTGCGCTGCCAACATTTGGTGCCGACGCACGATCACGTACGTTTAGGGTGCCATATGCATGCGGTTGCGCCGGGCGCGGCGCCACGATGAAGTTACATGCGCCACGATGGAGTTACCCGCTGCAAAAACTGCCATGCAGATGTGCCAAGAATCCAGGCCGTCCGCCCCCATTTATTCCCGTGACCAGTTACCTTAATCTCTCGTGCCCCACGACACAATAAGCACACCGACGACAACACATATAGAGAGGATATCCAACGGCTCCAATGGTGCTCTGAGCGGCTGACAACGACGACGGGCGGCAGTTCACCACGGGTAATGTAGTGGACACCCACATGAGGGGGAAGGACCTCTTGTTGGTCTACACGAATGAGCTGGTCTCGATGGAGAGCTCCATCCACACTATGGAGCAGTTGCTTACTGAGACAAGTACCAAGTGGTCGGCTTCGACCTCGAGTTCATCGGTGGTCATGCCGGGTATGATCAGAAGGTTGCCGTCACCTAGTTGTGTGTGCGCCATCACGTGCTCGTCTACCACTACTCCCTGGCCACAAGGCCTTGTGAGCGTTTCACCAGTTTTATCAACAACCTCGACTACAGGTTCGCTACGGTGGGCACCGAGAACGATCTAAAGGTGCTCGAGACTTCACGATTAGCTTGCCAGAAGCTTGTCGACATCCAAGGCCAGTATAGGGTCTGGGGCAACATGAAGAACAAGGACTCCCTGGTTGACCTCACCTCGGCCATCATCAACCCCTACTACAGGAACATGAAGGATGAGAGCAAGAAGAACAAGACCGCCTGGCACAGTGCTTGGGTGCAGAGGCTGGATGAAGAACACGTCAAGTATGCAGCCAAGGAGGCGTACACAAGCTATGAGATGTACAGGCGAATCATTGACATGAGGAAGTGCCTTCGTCCAACCCCAGACAAGGGATCAAGCCACACAACATTGGTCGCAGCGTCACAAGAAGTAGATGATTAGATGACTGTTTCTCCTAGTTTAGTATGCATGTAATTGTTTATTGAGGTATGTGTGAATGTTGTGTATAGTCACTTAAGTAATTGGATGCTTAATTTGGCTATGCAATCATGTTCTTATAAGTATATATGTTGTTGTTATGTAGACAGAGTATAGATGTTGTGCAGACAGAGCAAATCACATATGAAACCCGTCGATGATGATTTCATCAATTGCTGACAATTGTATATCAGCAAGCATTTGCCCACAACACACACGGCCTATTAACATGAATTATCTGTATTATTATCGGTCTTCCCACACAATTCTGATTACTGACCTGTTTGCCACATATCACACACATCTTGTTAAGCAGAATCATTTATGTTTATTTTGACTCATCGCAAATAATTTATCCGAGTGAACTATTTGTCGTCTATCGCACACACCTTGATATGGCTAACCGCTTCTGTTGTTTTGGCTCGTTGCAAATAGTTCATCCGAGTGAACTATATGCTGTCAGGCCCATGGGACTGGGGGGTACCTAGGCCTGTCTGCCTGCGGCCCAGCGCGCGGCGCCACTAGGACGCCCAAGGCAGGCCCATCTCCAGGACTTCACGGGCAAGACCCTCGAAGGCCGTCGCCTCACGAGGCGCACGTCAGCAAGCATCATCGGGAGCCTTGCGAGACCTCCCTCGCAAGGCCATTCCCTAAGGCCCCTCACAGAGTGGACTAGTCAAGGGCTATTCAGCGGAGTCACGCAACATGCTTCTTGACGTGGGTGATGCGCGTGACGATGAGCGAAGCCAGAGGAGCACTAGCAGGCGCGGACGAGGAGGCTTTCCTCTTTCGTGCTAAGGGAGCAGGACAGTGCACCGGTTCCCAAAGCAGTCCCCAAAGGTTACCCACTCGGTGCAAGAAGACCAGGACGGTGGGCTCGCCAGGACGGAGGTCACCACCAAGCCCACCGGCGCATCATGGCAGGAAGCTTTTGCAGGCGAAGATCAACTTTAGTCAGGATAAGCTGCAGCCCTGTCCCCCTCCGAATTGGTCATTGTGGCAACCCTTACCACCTTGTATTCTCGGGGGAAGAGGACCAAGGCCGGTATAAGTAGGGACAGGGCGCCACCGTGGGAGGGGGGAAGTCCGGAGTCTGCCATCTCCCCCTTGTATTCTGATATCCATCCTCTCTCGCGAGGCAATCCAACCACAAAGTAAGAGTAGGGTTTTACACCGCAAGGTGGCCCGAACCTGGGTAAACTGCCATGTTTGTTGTTCTTCCTCCTTTGCTCAAGCACACTAGAGCACCGCCGTGAAGTAGAGAGCCGTGGGATTGAGCGTAGTAGAGGCAGCATGCACACCCCAGTGTTCGAACCTTCTTGGATCCCCGGAGCCCCGCTTCCGACATTTGGCGTGCCAGGTAGGGGTGTGCCGCAGTTCTTCCGCTTCGCTCCGGTTCCAGTTCCACCGGCTACATGACTTTTGCTCGTCGTGTATGTGCCGAGCGTCGGGCGGCTCGCGTCGCCCAGACAGAGCCCACTGGGCACGGCGATCGCCGCCACTCCGCCTCAGCTGAGGCTAATGCCGCCACCGATCCCGCTGCCCACGTGCAGCAGGACTCCTCCCTGCACCCTTCTGTGCAGCTCGATGGCCGCACCACCACGGCTTCCTCCTCCCTAGGCCACCGCCGCCCCTGCGCAGTGACCTCTGAGAGCCGCGGCGCGACGCGCCCCCACGCGACCAGCCACGCGAAGCGCCACCGCCGGCACGAGATGAAGCCAGCTGCCAGATTGTCCACCGCGCGCCGCCTGACGCATGTGTGCTCCTCGAGCAGTAGCGCCAGTGCCAGGACCGTATCGTCCAAGATGTCGTGGCGGCTGGACGCCAGAACCGAGCAGCCCTGGCGCACGGCGTTCCCTCGACCAGCGTGGGCTGCAGGGCCTTCACTCGCGAGCTGCGCAAGGTGGTGTGGCCTGTCAAGTTCAAGTCGGAGCTGCCCCCACGCTACGATGGCATCCCCGACCCCCACGGAGTTCCTCCAGCTCTATGCGCTAAGCATCGAGGTGGCCAATGGCGATGACAAAGTCACGGCAAATTGGTTCCCCATGGCCCTCAAGGATGGCGCGCACTCCTGGCTCGTGAACCTGCCTGAGGAGCCGATCTCTTCGTGGAGCGAGCTCTGCGAGCAGTTCGTCACCAACTTCAAGGGCACGCATGACCGTGCCCTCTCCATCAATGACCTGCGGCATGTGAAGCAGTGCCCTGGGAAGACACTCCGCAAGTACATCCAACGCTTCAGCCAAGTGCGCAACAGGATCCCGCGTGCCTCGGACGAAGCCATTATAATGGCATTCACCAACGGCGTCAAGGACGTCCGGATGTGCGAGAAGCTCGCCATTAACGACAATCTAAGCATGGATCTAGAGCTGTTTAACATCACTGACAAGTGTGCCAAGGCTGAAGAGGGCCGTTTGTTTTATCCAAAATGGCCCCGACGCGACGCCCGACGATGGCAAGGCCAAGGGCAAGGAGGTCAAGCGCAAGAGTCCTGTCGTGCTCGCGGCAGAGCCCGAGCAGAAGCGTGGCCGCGACCGCGACGAGCCCGAGAAGGATCACTGCCCGTTCTGCGTATACCACAACATGTGCACCCACAACACTGAGGACTGCTAGGAGCTCAAGTCACTCCACGACGAGCGCCTGGGCCACCGTCTGGACTGCAACGACCGTGGCGTCGGCCGCGGAGGCGGCTGGTGGGACGCCCGCAAGGGCAACCCCCACCAGGGCTGGCATGACCAGGCTCGCAAGGGTGGCTAGCGCGACCAGCCTCGCAAGGGTGCCTGGTGCGATCAGCCTCATGAGGCGCACCCTCAGGACAAAGCTGCTCTTCCGCCGCTGCCGCCACCGCCTAGAAGGAATGACACCACCGAGCATGACGAGGGGGTTGGGGGCTATCAGGAGCCTCGCGTGATAGCCTGCATCCTCGGAGGAGCCCATGCCCCTGCATCGAGCTGCCTCTTCAAGCAGTTCTCTCGTGAGGTGAATGCCACTCTCCCGAGGCCGGAGGCCGTGCGACCTCTCAAGTGGTCATAGTACGCCATTGTCGGAATCAGGGCTCTGCGGACCCAACAAGGTTTGAAATCTGGGACGTGTGCGAAGATCTAGCCTAGCCGCAACCTCAAGCTCATCACCTCATGGCTTGGCCTCGTCGAGTTCGTGCGAGCGGGGGAAGGATGGGACACGACAGTTTACCCAGGTTCGGGCCACCTTGCGGTGCAAAACCCTACTCCTGCTTTGTGGTGGATTCACCTCACGAGGAGGTTGAGGATGAACTAGTATAGTGAGTGAGTAGCCTGGCGAGGGCTCAGTGGATGAGAATGGCCCTCCTCTCTACGGTGGAGACTAACCTATCTTTATAGTGGCCTTGGTCCTCTTCCCTCATAACTTAGGCGGGAAGGGATTCGACAATGGCCAATTTGAAAGGGGACAAGAGGTACGTCTTATCCTGACGAAAGGTGGTCTCCGCCTGCAAAGCTTCTAGATGTGACGCGGTGGTGGGCTCGGCGATGACATCCGTCCTGCCGAGCTCGTGGTCTTGGTCTCGTTGCACCAGAATGGAAACCTTTGGGGGGTCCCTCGGGAACCCGCGCTTGTCCTTGCCTCCTTAGCACCAAAGAGGAAACTTTCCTCCTCTGCGGCTGCTGGCGCCTGCCTGGCCTTGGTCATCATGGATCATGTCACTGCGAGCCTCGTGATGTGGGGTACCTGCATAGAGATCTCCGCTCCTCGGGAGGCAGGCTCGGGTAGCCGCCCCTCGGGAGGTCTTGGAGTCGTTCTCCTCGCGAGGCCGGGGGCCCCCGCGAGGGTCTTGCATGCAGAGTCTTGTAGCTGGGCCACACCGGGCCGTCGACAGGGCCACGCGCTGGGCCATAGGTAGGCAAGTCTGGGTACCCCCGATCCCAGAACGCCGACAGTAGCCCCGGGCCCAAGGCGCGCTCGGCCTGGCTTCGAAGCGAAGGCAAGAAGTGAAGGGCGAAGCGACGTGGGGCCCAATCGCCTGCGGGCCAGGCTTGACGCATGGCGCACGACGGGACGCGGAGGCCTCACTTCCCCATGCCACCTCGGTAGCTGTCCAGACTGACAAAAGTCTGGCGCGTGCCACGGGGCCATCATTGCACGAAGGTGGAGAGGCGCCAGTTGGCCTCCTCCAACTGCCTATAAGAGGGCGAGGGGGCAGAGCCCCATCTCATCTCTGTTTTCTTCGCCTGTTTGTCCCCGATCCTTGCCTCAGCAACCATGGCACCAGTGAGAAGGTTCTCTGCCGTCGAGAAGGGGAAGGCACCCAGGGAGGAGCCATAGGCGCCTTTGCCGAAGAGGGGGCGCGGCCGCCATCGCAAGCCCACTGCGATGCCCACGGCGGTTCCCTAGGGGCGCGAACACGCTCCGCAGGGGGTCCGCACCAGCTCCGGCAGCCACGGGAAGAATCCTTCTAGCGGAAACGGCCGCGGAAGCCGCGGAGGCCAAGGCCGAGGGGGAAGGAACACGGAGGCCACCCGACCACTTCGTCCGCGGGCCCACTTGCATGACATGGCCCGTGAGTTGGTGGTGTGGATGGAGAGGCCGCCAGGTACCTGGATCCAGCTCCCGCACTCCTTCACGGAGGAGCTGCCGGCGGGAGGACCCGTCGGGCTGTGGCTGCAGCCTGATGGCTGCTTCAACCGGTCTTCATGGGCAGAGGTTGAGGTCACCTCCTCAGGCTATGTCTACCTGACCCACAGGTGGCACACGCTCGCCCGCGCCCGCGGCCTGAAGGGGAGGCCCACCCTCCACTTCAAGTACGACGGGGCAACGGTGCTCTTCGTCAAGATCTTCGGGGAGGACGGCAGGCGCCTGGAATGCTGCTCGGGGAGCGATGGCGGCGGCGGTGACCATCCCTCCGACGACGACGACGTCCGCCGCGGCAGTGATGCCCTCGGCGGCGAACTTGCCCTTGGCGATGTCCGCGACGCCTCCAGCGGCGACGACACTTCCTTCGGGGAAGGCTCGAGCGACAGCGACCACAATGAGCCGCCCCATTGCCGCGCCCTGATCAAGGAGGATGAGGACTCCGACTAGGTGCTGCGGCACTGGAGCCTGCGCCTCAGGAACTGGGCTTCCCACTCCACGCGTTCGTTCGAGGGTTGATGTTCTTCTACGGGCTTGACTTCCATGACTTGGCTCCGAGTTCCTTCCTCCACATCTCGGCCTTCATCATTATCTGCGAAGCTTTTCTTTGGGTCCAGCCACACTTCGGCCTATGGCTGAAGGTCTTCAACGTCAAGCCGAAGATTGTCGACAGCCAGCACGCGGATTGCGGGGGTGCCATGGTGAGTAGGCTCTCCCGAGTCGGATGGCCGGAGGGTGTGTTCATAGACACGGTAAAGATCTGGCAGAAAGAATGGGTCTACTTCACAGAGCCCCATGACAAGGCCTGGGCGGATGCTCCAGAATTCCGATCCAGACCCCCTGCGAGGTTAACCTCATGGACCAAGAAAGGCCTTGACTGGGGGCCTACTACTGAGGTGGAGGCGCTGCAGAAACGCGTCTCCAATATGATAAAGGCGGGGGCCAAGCTGACCAGCATGGTCCAGATCATGCTCCACTGCCATCTCCTACCTTGCCAACTTCGGGCCACCACAATGTGGTCCTGGAAGCCTGAAGACCCCCGCACCATACAGTGCTTCTATGGCACCACCCACGAGAAGTTGTGGAAGGTGCTGTTCAAGCCGCAGAAGACGTGGCCGGCCGAGGAGGAGGACATGAGCCTCGACGCCAAAAATCCCCCTACGGAGGTAATGTAGTATTATTCACTTTATGTTTGGATATTTGCATTCCCACTATGGTCGTCAACTCCTTCTTCTCGTTTCCACAGGGCTGGCTAAAGAGGGCTGTGCAGATGAACAGTCTAGCCCCACTGCCCGAAGACCCCAGGCCGGCTCAGCTAGAGGAGATGCTGACCGTGGCGCCTCGCCAGAGAAAAAGGAGGAGAAGAAGAAGCCCACGAGGGAGGCCAGGGAGGGCCTCCGCTCACGAGTCCCTCCGGACACCAAGTCCGGGGACACCCACGCCCCCTCTGCACACGAGGGGGAGCAGGAAGAAGAAGAGGAGGAGGAGGAGGAGAGCGACTCCTCCCTCACTAGGAAGAGAGCGGTGTCGGCCGAAGCTGGAGGAGAGCACCCTTCCCCGGCTCCGAAGAAGAGGAGCAGGGGCAAATTGGTCCTGCTCGATGATAGTTCGGACTCCAATAAGGAGTCCGTAGCCTTTGAGAAGGTCCCAGAGAGGCTTCCAGGGTCAAGCCCCGCGCTGAAAGGTGAGAATCCGAAGACTATCCGGGTGCCGGTTTTACTAGCCCATTACTAAAAGCATATACACTCTCGTGTTGCAGCCCGCCGCGCGACCTCCCCACCGACCAGATCTCGGAGTGCACTTCTCCGCCAACCGATCTGGCGGAAAGTGGAGGCGCATCACACTCTGGGCCTCTTCCGGTCGTCGGGGAGACCCGGGAGGTGTTGTCCCAATGGACCCCACCCATACCGAGCACGGGGGGCGATGGCGACATCGACATGGCCGAGGCTAATGCTTTGGCCGACGAGGACCAGGAGAAGGAGCTCGGGCAAGCCGAACCCTCTCAGAAGATGGTTCCGGGGCCCTCAAGGCCTTCCGAAGCATCAAAGCCACCCCCACTGAAGGGGGAGCCGGGGCCCCGCCGCCGCTGCCGAACATCTGGAACTGGGTCATGGCAGAGTAGCCGGACATGATGGACGAGGCTGTGAATAGCTCCTCCATAGTCGCGGAACACCGCGCCCTGATGGGTGCGGTTTTGCAAAGCGTTTGGTCCGTTAATAGCGGACTGAAAGAAGCTTTTGGTGGCCTCCTAACAGGCTTTGAGGTAAACAAAGTAATGTTTTCTTTGTAAACAAAATTTGAGCAGTCTTTATATGTACCAGCCCCCGAGACTCTGGCGGGTTTTGAAAAAACCTGGCAGAGGATCAAAAATTGTTAAAATAGTGGCCTAAATGTCCTTTTGTTTTCAGGCTTCGGCGTTGGCGGCTGCTGCCAATGCCGCGGAGCTGATAGAGATAAATTGGAAACTCAAGAGTCCCGATGAGGAGCTCGATCTCGTCAACAAGCGGTTTGACGAAGCACAAGGTTAGTGTGGGGACCCCGACTCATGAGTCGTGATCACCGAATGCACGTGCACAGTGACCCCAAAGATCAATGCTCACTGAACATAGAAAACTGAGTAACAAGAGTCTTACATCCAGTACATACCGTTTTACTCAAATATGACCTTTATGGCCAAGTCTTCATATACTCGCAGTGAAAATCTTCAACGATAGCGCGAACCCATGCCATCTGCCTTAACCCTACAGGCATTCTGACTGGGAAGCGTCCTAGCTCGCATGTTTGTCACCAAGGTATTCTTCATTATATCCTGTTCTTTTATGCCTGGCCAATAAAATAACCAGTGGCAAGCCAATGAGTACTTTGAATGTACTCGCAAGCAACCCATGTTTTGGAACAAGGTACAACAATGCATGATATAGCACTAAGTAGGTAATTTTGTAGAAAGCTAGTTTTGAGTGCAATGACTTTTCCTAACAACTTGTAGAACATGCATCATAATAATTGAGATATCCATGTGAACGGGTTACAGATATCAACATAAATAGAGTTTAGATCAACTCCAGCTTAATCAACATGTCAAGTCATTCAACTTGACTCAAGTAGTTCTCTCCCATACACACACACACAACATGTTTTTTTAAACAATGGACGTAGCCCAAGAGCAATCATCCAACTGTCCTTGACTGTGGACACGGCTATTCGAATAGTTTTACACTCTACAGAGGTTGCACACTTTACCCACAAGACTCGGGGAACCTTCGTGTGAATCCACGGCTCGCGGCACATCAAGTACCCGAGGTAGGCACCCGAACAATATCTTTCCCTTGACAATACTAAACAAAGGGTCCACTCGTTGGCCCACGTCCTCATGATGTACATCACACGAGACTCGCTCAAGATCGTACCATCCAAGAGGGGACACAACGGCGTGCCCGGTGTATGTAAAAACAACCATAGTCGCCCTACCAGGCATGACCCCGTATCGAGAGAGTAACTCATACTCTCCCGCCAATAGTAATGCGGGTTCTCTGCTAGCATCGACCAAGGTAATCAACAAAGCCCCGTCCCATAAGGGTATTGTGGTCGTACATGTAAGGTTGGAGTAACGGTCAAACCTTAAACCAATCCGTTTTCGAAAACAACACACTCACTTTCCTCAGTACACCACTTCTTTATCAAGTGGTTACCTAGCTCAACGTCTCCCTCGGGCATTAGTGGCACCCGACGGGGTTTTTGAGAAGTCTTTGAAAATACCTTTGTCTCCATCACCATGCATATACCCGTCCCATTTGCGTAGCAACTACTTTAGCATCCTATCTACTCCCACCCGCATAACCCTCATAGGAAGGTAGGGTCATGCACAATGCAAGTATCAACAAGGAAGTAACGAAGGCAACCCACCAAAGTGGTTACCATCTCATCATGATTCCGATGCAACAATAATAATGTGCTATATGACATGCATAAAAAGGGTTTCATAGACATGATCAAGGGGCTGCTTGCCTGGCTCAGCAAACTCTTCAAATCTTCTGGTCCATCACCAAGTACTCCATCTACTTTGTCAACTATCGTCGAAAGTAATCACGATAAGCAACACAAAAAGGCAAAAAATAAAAGTGCTCTAAAAATAGGAATTGGACTCTTCTAGGACATCTCTGGTTATATGAAAAATAACCAGATTGGTTTCATTGTAATTGGATCAATGGATATTTTTGAACATTACAATATGAGGGAATCTAGGGATTAATGGATCTACAAGGAGTGTACAGAAACATTATTTTGAAAAATGAGCAAGGGCACTCATTTAACAAGGAATGAATTTAGAAGTATTTATAAATTAGTTTCACTGGTTTTGGAGTTGAAATGAATTTCCTAGGGATTTGCAAAGTTGTCCATGCATGAAGGAATGGACCAATATTTGATGTGGTAGAGAATGCATAAGGAAAAATGTCCATAAACTCAGTTATGAACTTAGATGCATCTAGAAATTTGAATCATTACATTTGGAGCAAGGATTTGCTCTCTGTGATTTTCTAAAGCTTGGCATAGAAATGGAAATATATGGTTTATTTAAATACATATGAAGGAAACTGCTCTAGAAAAATGTGCGTGTTGCACCATGAGGTAGAACAGGAATTTAGAAGACCCTAGGATTTTGAATCATCAAATTTGGAGTTCATATGAATTCATTATGTATTTTACAAATTTACAGAAAAGAAAAAGAACAGGATATTCACCTAAATGGGCTGGATCTGGGGCGGTGGCAGCGCGCACCGGCGAGGCTTAGCGGCAGGGTGCCACTGGGCCGACCAAGTAGCTCGGCCACATGGGCAAGGGGGCGGGGTGACGCCGAAGTCGGCTTCACCGAGTACGCCTTCACGCGGGGGAAGTGGATCCGGCCGAAGCCATTTCCACTTAAACGGACGAGCTTGCCCTCTGGGTTGCTGACGCGTGCGCCCCAACGGCAGGCTGTCTTCAACCTCCCACACGCGCTCGACAGGAGACAGAGTTGGCGAGGCCGAACGGCGCCGGCGCTCTCCCCGGCCGCTCGGTCCACCCCAGGCGCAGCTCCGGCTAGCGGAATGACTAGAGCGGCGGGGCGCATCTGTAGGGAGGTAGCTCATTCGCCGGCGAGCTCTGGAACGAGCAGAGCCGCGACCGTGGTGGACGGCTACTTCGGCCAAAGTTGGGCATGGCGCCACGAGCCGCCGGAGAGGGAGGGAAACTGCGGGGAGACTCCAAGGGGCTCATGATGGCCTCTGGTGGTGGTTAGAAGAAGAGGGAGAGGCCGGGGCGCCTGTATTTGAGCAGGGGCCCGAGGCAGCAATGGCAGCAGAGGAGGAGGAAGAAAGCACGGGAGGGGGAGTGGGTTGGTCCTGGGGGTCTATGGGGAGGTGAAGGTGGTGCCGCGCGTCGACAAAGAGGCTGGGGACAGCCCTATGTAGCGGGGCGGAGGTGCACCGCGGACAACGTCCATGGCCACGGCCTAGGCGAAACCAGAGGCCAAATCGACGCTCTGGGTAGTGTCTACGGTCTTCCTAGGCAAGGTTCAGGAATCAGGGAAAGGGAAGGGAGAGCGGGGCGTGCCTCTGGCGGGTCTCGAGCGAGTGCGCGCACTAGCGGAGCAAGGCGGCGTCGGGCACGCGCGAGCTGGAGCTAGGGAGAGAGATGAAGGAGAGGGACGGCATGCTGGCGTGTTGAGGACACCGAGGAGCCTCGGCAGGCGCGTGGGGGGAGAGCCAAGGTTGTCGGGGCATCGGGCAAGGGGCCGCCACAGTGCCCTGGTGCACTGTAGCATGCTCCAGAGCATGCCAATGGCCGGCATGGCCATTTTAAAAGGGCAGGGGCTTGTCCACTTGTGTCCTAGGGCTCCATTGGATGCTTTAGTGTGGTCAAGAGCTAGGGGAGATGCTAGATAAAGAAATGGGAGAGAGAGGGAGTGATGCCATGGGTGAATAGAGAGAGAAAGAGTGGGTTTTACCCATCAATCATGGAGCTCTGGTTGGGAAGGAGTTACTGGAGGTAGAGGGTTACTAGGGGAGGCTCTAGTAAAATTTTGAGCTCATGGAGAATAGTGGAAGGGGTCAAAACAGTGGTTTTGGTAAAATAGCAGAAGGTGTTTTGTGCTGTGTTTGGGCTAGGTAAGTTGATCTACTTACCATGAGATTTAACAAGAATTTACCTTAGGACCAAGTGGTCTTGTGGTAAAAATTTCAAATCAAATGGATAAAGTTTCTAGTGCAAACATTTCAAACCCTAGAGATCAAAAGAAATGGGTTTTCCTAGATCTAACTATGCAATCTATTCTCCTTGATGCACCACTTGGTTTAGTGCCATTATTTGTGGATTTGAGCATATCCACAAAATTTGAGATCAAAAGGAGAAAGTTGGCAATGTAGAATTGCTCAAATTTGGTTCTGGACAGAGAGGGTTTTGGGGCACTTTTGTGTACCAAAACTATTTGGATGGGAATGAAACATGGCAAGATCATCACATTAGGCATGTGTGACTTGATAGAATTTTTCTGGATTTATTTGACAATATTTCTTACAGAAATATTTCAAATGCTTGAAATGTGCAAAAATGGTTTTGGAGGGTTTTGTCCAATATTTTGAACATGACCATGTGTTGAAACTCATATATATGGAAAATATATGTCCACTGAGTTTCCCTAAATTTTCTTAAATACTTTTGAAACTTTAAAATTATTTTAACCTATTAAAGACCATTTTTGGCCTTATGAAAAAGCCTTTAAATAAAATAGCAAAATAGCTTTTAAAATAATATTTTTGTGGTTTTAGGGAGTCCTATATCTAATAGGATTCAAATATAATTTTTTAAAGATTTTTCACATCACAAATTAAGTACTTGTAGTTCAAGCCTTAACTCAGGGGTTTTTGGAAAACCTAATTTAGAAAATACTTTTTGGCCATATTATTTTTGCAAGAAAATAGTATTCTGTCCTATACACATGGCATGATCATTGGGCAAAGTTTTGGATCAAGGAGGAGTATAAGAGTTGGAGGATTTATTTGATTTTTAGAGCACTTGCAAACAGCAAACAAAAATCCAAATCAAAGCAGAGACCAAATCAACACAAAAGTTTTTGTTGGAGCAAATTTTACCATGATTTATTAGCTAAGTGTTGTGGCATGAAAATTAGGGTGTGACAGACCTGCCCCTCTTACAAGAACCTCTTCCCCGAGACTCCCAAACTAGGCGCGAAAGGTATACGAAAACTTGGATCTGGGGTAGTCTTCACGCTCCTATGTGGCTCCTTACTCGGTGTGGTTGCTCCACTGAACCTTGAAGTACTTGATGGTGCGGCTTCGTATATGACGTCCTGCTTGCTGCAAATGGGTCTATTGCGGTAGGTCAGATCGGGTTGGAGGTCAATGGCTCGGTGATCGATGTCTTCGTAGAGATCGGGCTTGTCAGGAAGTTCGAAACACTCCCGAAGTTGTGACACATGGAAAATGTTGTGCACATTAGATAACTCAGGTGGCAATTCCCACTGGTAACCGTCTTCTCTTTGTCTTGTAGTGATCTCAAAGGGGGTTGACAAATCCTGGTGTGAGATTTCCTTTGACATGGAAATGCTTGGTTCTTTTGAGGGGAGTGGCTTGCAGATGCACATGGTCTTCGACGCGGAAGTTTACTTCTTGACGGTGGTGGTTGGTATAGTTCTCCCTCCTTGACATGGCGGTCTTCAGATATTCTCTGACCAGCTGAACGACTCTTCTTTCATCCTCGGGTAGACAAGTATGTCACCAATAAGGATGACAACCAACTTATCCAAGTACTTCATGAAGATTTTGTTCAAGGGGTACATAAAGTAGGTTGGGGCATTGGTGGTGGTCACGATTGAGTATTGGCCAAGGTCTTCTCGACCTATAGCCAAAGCCCATGGTCATGATCCGACCATGCTGTGGCTCAGTAAAGCTTATGGGTTTCAAGGATTTTAGGATGCGAGTGAACATTTATCATCTCATCCTTGAGCACAGTTTCTGAGATGCCAATTACTCTATCTAATTCTCCAAACAAAATTACTTTATAACACCAAAAGTATCACTTCATATAAGTCATCTCCAATCATTACTCCTGCTATCCGCATCCTCATGAATCCCAAGAGGAGGTATAACAAAATCGTACATATCAACTATCCCCAATCTCATATGTATGGTTATCCTTATGTAAAATTCCATGGGTAGAGCATACAAGCTGCTAAGCTTGAATGAAACACTACAAATCCGAGTGCTCAGCCTATCCTTCCAAGGTCCATATAGTGCATCTTTATCCTAAGGAAACACATCGTATACCAATCCAAGATCTTGTTTCCTTTCCTATGAATCAACTCCAATGGCCCATTTATTCTATCAATCACTACATGATCCATTCATTCTACAAATCCAATGCCTATGGTGTTCCACATGATCTTCTAATGTCCTATAACCCCCAAATACTTGAAAGGGCTATCTTTACTATAGTAAGTCCACTAATTTCCATTATCAGGATCAAGTAGTCTCCAATGTCAAGCTTATATAGATCCCTAAATCAACTCTGGCAATTAATCCAATCTGGCAATCTCGTAGTTTATCTTCCACCGAGAAACATGGTATCATGATCGATATCATTAGTATAAATCCAATTTACTCTGAACCATGTAGACTTACTCAGCATCTATACTCCACTAGGATCACCTATTTAATCCAAATCTCATGTCCTACGAGAATTCCTACTTGTTTCCCTCAAGTCATTACCGTAGTGTCATCAATCTCCTATTGATATCATCTGATCAAGTCAAATTCTTATTCCTCCAAGAATCTTGGCTTGTGATCACAATTGTCCTATTAAATCCAATTTACTCAAGGGAGAAGTAAATTATGCTACTCTATCCACCAAGTTCATCTACCATCATGAAAGTCTCGTATTCCACCAAAGGGTCTCAACTACTTCCCCAAGATATCTATTATAGCCTCGTCAAATCATTCGTCTACTGATCATGTATCCTCAAAACGATCTTCCCTATGGCATCATCAGATCAAGTGCTAGCTTAAGGATGATAATTTGCTTGTTCACTATGTCCACTAGTTCCATAATGAACCTGGTGATGAGCAAAGGTTACTGAAGCTTAACTGGTGTTCTTGCAATTTTGTAGGTTAAGCACATGGTTAAGTTTTCGAGCTGGGATACTGAGGGGTAAACATAACTCTACGGGGTTGCACTTGGTCGAGGAGGCTGTAGCAAAAGTCTTCAATGCTAGTTGGTTGCCAAGGTGGAATCCTTGGTGCATCTTGTCATGCTGGTCTTCAGTTGATGAGAGAGATGAGAGGGAATGCCTAAAGGGGGTTCTATAGTGCAAGTGCCGAAAGGGCCAAACACAAGCATTAAAATAAGGTAGGTGATATAGTCGCGTACTTGTTGCCTAGGGTAAAAGGGCGACTTATATCAAAACACAAAAAAATAAAAACAAGCAACACACAATCATGGTTCTATCTGAACCATCACACGGACTCGACTTCGTATAGGGCATACACGACTCATCCTACCCTAGGGGTTCTCGGACTAAGTAGTCGTGCTTGCTTCGTGTATCGGAGAGAAGGACTTTCAGTCTTCTGGGTCTTGCTCAGGTGTCGCTATGTCTCTTGTAGTTGTTTGATGGAACAATCCGGGTTGGGTGTGAAGAATCTCCAAGAACTTCTCACCTGATGAGCTGACGGGGTGAAGGTGGTTCCTCGTAGCTGCCATTGACTCGGTCTTCTGTTGTCTCCTTAATCATGGCGATCCCTTTTGCCTTCTAAGGCATCAAAGGCTCCAAGTAGGCAATCCTTTATGCAATGACATTAACAAGGCATAGTAGAGGTGCAACCTGTCGGTCACGTTGATGACAACCATCGACACCAAGAGCGTGGGATGAAGAGAACCGTTTTCCTACTCACTATAGTGGGGAGGACCAAATGGCAAGGTTCTCATCCACCAGTGGTTGCCGATACAACAATTGTAAGGACATGGTTGCTCTATTAGCGATGTATATCACGATCTTGCATATCTCATGCCCTGATCATCGTAGGGCATGGTTGCATCATCCCGGGGCAGTGTCAAGGTTGTCTCCATCTTCTGAGTCATGGTTTCCTCATTCCTTGAGAAGGTATCTTTTGTCTTGTCGTGCTGTCACCAAACTTGTGTTCAGAAGATGTGGGTGAATGTCTGGCAAGGCGTCTTCCTTCTAGGTTTTTCACGAGGATTACAAGGAATCCAGTGGTCAGGGGCATAAGGGTACTAGCGATCATTTACAAAAGTTTTGAAGGGGAAGAGATCAATAAGGAAAATATATCTTAATTTTTGGAAAAACTTAGAAGGGAAGAGAAGCTTAGATAGTTTTTGAAAATTAGTGATACTTTGGAAAAATAGTTTTACCCTAACTAACGACCATGCTAACTAAGGCTTCCTACAGTCAACCTGGCTCTGATACCAGCTCTGTGGGGACCCCGATTCATAAGTCGTGAGCACGGAATGCACATGTATAGTGGCCCTAGAGATCAATGCTCACTGAACACACAGAAACTGAGTAACAAGAGTCATACATTTAGTACATACCATTTTACTCAAATATGACCTTTATGGCCAAGTCTTCATAAACTCGTAGTGGAAATCTTCAATGATAGCGCGAGCCCATGCCATCTGCCATAACCCTACAGGCATTCTGACTGAGAAGCGTCCTAGCTCGCATGTTCATCACCAATGTATTATTCATTATATCCTGTTCTTTCATGCCTGGCCAGTGGCAAGCCAATGAGTACTTTGAATGTACTCGCAAGCAACCCATGTTTTGGAACAAGGTAAAACAATGCATGATATAACACCAAGTAGGTAGTTTTGCAGAAAGCTAGTTTTGAGAGCAATAACATGTCCTAACAACTTGTAGAGCATGCATCATAAGAATTGAGATATCCATGTGAACGGGTTACAGATACCAACATAAATAGAGTTTAGATCAACTCCAGCTTAATCAACATGTCAAGTCATTCAACTCGACTCAAGTAGTTCTCTCCCCCCCACACACACACACACAAACACCAGGTTTTTGTAAACAATGGACGTAGCCCAAGAGCGGTCATCCAATTGTCCTTGACTGTGGACACAGCTATTCGAATAGTTTTACACTCTGCAGAGGTTGCGCACTTTACCCACAAGACTCAGGGAACCTTCGTGTCAATCCACGGCTTGCGGCACATCAAGTACCCGAGGTAGGCACCCGAACAATATCTTTCCCTTGATAATACGAAATAAAGAGTCCACTCGTTGGCCCACGTCCTCATGATGTACATCACACGAGACTTGCTCAAGATCGTACCATCCAAGAGGGGACACAACGGTGTGCCTGGTGTATGTAGAAACAACCATAGTCGCTCTACCAGGCACGACCCCGTATCGAGAGAGTAACTCATACTCTCCTGCCACTAGTAATGCGGGCTCTCTGCTAGCATCAACCAAGGTAATCAACAAAGCCCCGTCCCATAAGGGGTATTGTGGTTGTACATGTAAGGTTGGAGTAACGGTCGCAACTTAAACCAATCCGTTTTCGAAAACAACACAATCACTTGCCTCAGTACACCACTTCTTTATCAAGTGGTTACCTAGCTCAACGTCTCCCTCGGGCATTAGTGGCACCCGACGGGTTTTTTGAAAAGTCTTTGAAAATACTTTTGTGTCCATCACCGTGCATATACCCGTCCCATTTGCGTAGCAACTACTTTAGCATCCTATCTACTCCCACCCGCATAACCCTCATCGGAAGGTAGGGTCATGCACAATGCAAGTATCAACAAGGAAGTAACGAAGGCAACCCACCAAAGTGGTTACCATCTCATCATGATTCCGATGCAACAATAATAAAGTGCTATATGACATGCATAAAAGGGGTTTCATAGACATGGTCAAGGGGCTGCTTGCCTGGCTCAGCAAAGTCTTCAAATCTTCTGGTCCATCGCCAAGTACTCCGTCTAGTTTGTCAACTATCGTCGAAAGTAATCATGATAAGCAACACAAAAAGGCAGAAAATAAAAGTGCTCTAAAAATAGGAATTGGACTCTTCTAGGACATCTCTAGTTATATGAAAAATAACCAGAGTGGTTTCATTGTAATTGGATCAATGGATATTTTTGAACATTACAATATGAGGGAATCTAGGGATTAATGGATCTACAAGGAGTGTACAAAAACATTAATTTGAAAAATGAGCAAGGGCACTCATTTAACAAGGAATGAATTTATAAGTATTTAGAAATTAGTTTCACTGGTTTTGGAGTTGAAATGAATTTCCTAGGGATTTGCAAAGTTGTCCATGCATGAAGGAATGGACCAATATTTGAAGTGGCAGAGAATGCATAAGGAAAAATGTCCATAAACTAAGTTATGAAGTTAGATGCATCTAGAAATTTGAATCATTGCATTTGGAGCAAGGATTTGCTCTCCGTGATTTTCTAAAGTTTGGCACAGAAATGGAAATATATGGTTTATTTAAATACGTGTGAAGGAAACTTCTCTAAAAAAATGTGCGTGTTGCACCATGAGGTAGAACAGGAATTTAGAAGACCCTAGGATTTTGAATCATCAAATTTGGAGTTCATATGAATTCTTTATGGATTTTACAAGTTTACAGAAAAGAAAAAGAAAAGGACATTCACCTAAATGGGCTAGATCTGGGGCGGTGGCAGCGCGCACCGGGCGAGGCTTAGCGGTAGGGCACCACTGGGCGGCCCAGCAGCTTGGCCACGCGGGCAAAGGGGGGGGGGTGACGCCGAAAGCGGCTTCACCGACTACGCACTCGCACGGGGAAAGCGGATACGGCCGAAGCCGTTTCCACTTAAACGAACGGGCCCGCCCTCTGGGTCACTGATGCGCGGGCCCCAGCGGCAGGCTGTCTTCAACCTCCCGCGCGCGCTCAACGGGAGATAGAGGGGGCGAGGCCGAATGGCACCGGCGCTCTCCCCGGCCGCTCGGTCCACCCCAGGTGCAGCTCCAGCCACCGGAATAACTAGAGCGGCGGGACGCATCCACAGGGAGGTAGCTCGTTCACTGACGAGCTCTGGAATGAGCAGAGCCGCGACCGTGGCGGACGGCTACTTCGGCCGAAGTTGGGCACGGCACCACGAGTCACCGGAGAGGGAGAGAAACTGCGGGGAGACTCCAGGGGGATCGTGATGGCCTCTAGTGGTGGTTAGAGGGAGAGGCAGAGGCCGGGGCGCCTGAATTTGAGCAGGGGCCCGAGGCGGCAATGGCGGCAGAGGAGGTGGAAGAAAGCACGGGAGGGGGAGTGGGTCGGTCCTGGGGGTCTATGGGGAGGTGAAGGTGGTGCCGAGCGTCGACAGAGAGGCCGGGGACGACCCTATGTAGCGGGGCGGTGGTGCACCGCGGACAACGTCCATGGCCACGGCGTAGGCAAAGCGAGAGGCCAAATCGGCGCTCTGGGTAGTGTCTACGGTCCTCCTAGGCGAGGTTCAGGACTCGGGGAAAGGGAAGGGAGAGCAGGGCATGCCTCTGGCGGGTCCCGAGCGAGTGCGCGCACTGGCGGAGCTGGGCTGCGTCGGGTACACATGAGCTGGAGCTAGGGAGAGAGATGAAGGAGAGGGACGGCATGCTGGCATGTTGAGGATGCCGAGGAGCATTGGTAGGCGCGTGGGGGAGAGCCAAGGTGGTTGGGGCGTCGGGCAGGGGCCGCCATAGTGCCCTGGTGCACTGTACCGCGCTCCAGAGCGTGCCAATGGCCGGCATGGCCATTTTAAAAGGGCAGGGGCTTGTCCACTTGTGTCCTAGGGCTTCTTTGGATGCTCTAGTGTGGTCAAGAGCTAGGGGAGATGCTAGATAAAGAAATGGGAGAGAGAGGGAGTGATGCCTTGGGTGAACAGAGAGATAAAGAGAGGGTTTTACCCATCAATCATGGAGCTCTGGTTGGGAGGGAGTTACTGGAGGTAGAGGGTTACTAGGGGAGGCTCTGGTAAAATTTTGAGCTCATGGAGAATAGTGGAAGGGGTTAAAACAGTGGTTTTGGTAAAATAGCAGAAGGTGTTTGTGCTGTGTTTGGGCTAGGTAAGTTGATCTACTTACCATGAGATTTAACAGGAATTTACCTTAGGACCAAGTGGTCTTGTGGTAAAAATTTCAAATCAACTGGATAAAGTTTCTAGTGCAAACATTTCAAACCCTAGAAATCAATAGAAATGGGTTTTCCTAGATCAAACTATGCAAATCTATTCTCCTTGATGCACCACTTGGTTTAGTGTCATTATTTGTGGATTTGAGATGTCCACAAAATTTGAGATCAAAAGGAGATAGTTGGCAATGTAGAATTGCTCAAATTTGGTTCTGGACAGAGAGGGTTTTGGGGCACTTTTGTGTACCAAAACTATTTGGATGGGAATGAAACTTGGCAAGATCATCACATTAGGCATCTGTGACTTGATAGAATTTTTCTGGATTTATTTGACAATATTTCTTATAGAAATATTTCAAATGCTTGAAATGTGCAGAAATGGTTTTGGAGGGTTTTGTGCAATATTTTGAACATGACCATGTGTTGAAACTCATATATATGGAAAATATATGTCCACTGAGTTTCCCTAAATTTTCTTAAATACTTTTGAAACTTTAAAATAATTTTAACCTATTAAAAACAATTTTTGGCCTTATGAAAAAGCCTTTAAATAAAATAGTAAAATAATATTTTTGTGGTTTTAGCGAGTCCTATATCTAATAGGATTCAAATATAATTTTTTAAATATTTTTCACATCACAAATTAAGTAAGCCTTAACTCAGGGGTTTTTGGAAAACCTAATTTAGAAAATACTTTTTGGCCAAATTATTTTTGCAAGAAAATACTGTTCTGTCCTATACACATGGCATGATCATTGGGCAAAGTTTTGGATCAAGGAGAAGGAGTATAAGAGTTGGAGGATTTATTTGATTTTTAGAGCACTTGCAAACAACAAACAAAAATCCAAATCAATGCAGAGACCAAATCAACACAAAAGTTTTTGTTGGACCAAATTTTACCAAGATTTATTAGCTTAAGTGTTGTGGCATGAAAATCAGGGTGTGACAGTTAGTCTGTTCGAAACACAGTCCTTTGCATGTTTCGTGTTAAGTTGGGTATTCGTGATTATCCCTAAGCAAGAAATGATTGCAGCTGTCGCCGCGGAGGTCGAGGTCCTCAAGGCCGAGCTACGGAAGGCTAAGGTGGAAGCAGCCGAACAGAAGGCGGCAGCCGAACAAGCGGCCGCTAAGCTTACGTTGGTGAGAACTAACCGTGAGAAGCATGAGGCCAGGGTGGCCGAGGTGCAACAAGAGCTCAAGAATGCCATCACTAAATGTGAGGACCTTGAGCTGAAGAATAAGGATCATGCCACCGATCTGGCGAAGTTGAAGATGGAGGTCCCGAAGGTACGGACGAAGACGCGAGGCGGTCAGGAAGAGCTCCGACAAGTATAGCAGATTGCGAATGGTAAGCAGTACTTACTGCAGAGTGTCTTTGGCGGCCACAGATTCGCATTGCTCACACGGGTCTAGCGTTCCATAGGCGCCTTTACGGAGCTCCCAAAGAGTGCGACAGGTGCATCAAGGCACTATGCGGCTCGGGAGGGTGGCACCGAGCTGAGGCTGTTCTGGGCGCAGTTCCAAGCACCCGAGCACCCTCCCCTCCTTGTTAATCAAATGAAACAATTGATGGAGCTGCACCGGATGGCGGAGCCGGCCATGAAGGACCTCTGTGTTCGGCTATGGCCCTCCGAGCCCTTACCGAGCAGCTATTTTGGCCTGGTGGCGAAGCTGTGTGATGCTGCCACCCGCGTTGATGCCGTTAAGCGCTCGGTGTGCATCGTGGGGTCTCGGATGGCATTCTCGAAGACCATGGTGCATTGGCCGAAGATTAAACCCGTCGAGATAGCCGCCAGACCTTCCCCAGCTGGGAAGGAGCATAGGCGCCCAGAGCAATACTTCTCCGCCGTGATGGACGGTGCTCAGACGGTAGAGGCACTGTGCTCAAAGGATGTACTCCTTGAGTAATTGTGCCATTATGTATTAAACTGTGGCTGAACCTTTATGCTTTATAATGTAGTTGTTTGTGCATGGTTTATCATACTTGTATGCGTTTGATGTTTTATTTTGACTCCTACTCGGTCGGTTTATTCTGAAATTTTCAAGTCGTCGGCTTCAGCCCCCGCATAGATGCTACGAGGGGTGTTTCGTCCTCCGCACTATAACCCTTAGCCGACGTCTTGGTGCCCGAAGGCGGTGGTGTAGGAGGGAAACAAGGCAATCAAACTATGCGGTTTTATCACCTTCACTTAGCCATAGGAGCTAGACTGAGGGGGCTGGTGACCAGCCCCTAGTGTGCTGTGATATGTGGCAAATTATATATCACTTGATTTGGTCAAATACAAACCCTTCGTGTTACAGGGTACAACCGCCAACGATTTTGAGTTTAACACCTGTCATTGGATCGCCGACCAGGTCTCACCTATTATGACAGTCAGATTTCGGCTTTCTCCACTTAGGAACTTGACCGAACTAGCCGGAAGCACAATCACAGTGGTTCTCCCTTTACCTTCTTAGCCGAACGTGCGGAACGTAAGAAGGTAAGCACAGGAGCGGGGCAACCCAACTATTGACCCAAGACATAATTCGGAACTGATGCATATAATGTAATATCTGAGACGCCGGACACATTGGAAAATGGGATGCCGGACTTAATGCGTGGGGCAATCATTACAGTCGAGCCCCTGGTCTATTAGCCGATTTGCATATTTAGAGCGAATATGTGCCATACAGGCTTAAGACAAGATCGAAGAGCAGGAAGAAAAAAGTGCAGTATGGATAACTGTAGAGGGACCTCAAAAGGTTTGCTTTATTTCCCACAAGCTCATGACATTTAGCCGTTCAATTCGAACTGCCGAACAAGGCTTTAGATAGGGATACTTTGTATGAAAAAAAAGAAAGAGAAATTTATGGAGGAAAGGTTTACGTAGGGCCTTGACGTGTGTGTTAACACCCTAATCGTGCCCTACTGCACGTCTGCGCCTTTGCTTCTGTTGGGAGGAACAACTTTGTGGAGGGGGTAATTGTCCGACGACGGGCCCTTGACAAGGAGCTTCGTGAGGTCACCGCACTGTTGGGGCTTGATGCCGGATAGGTCCTAGATGGTACCTGTTCATCGTCCGAAGACACGTTATGCCATGGTACGGTTGAACCGAACTCTTGGTGCTTAAGCCCCACAGCTGCCCATGGTAGTTAGAGCGCGAAGTTGTGTTGTCGAGGCACGTAACGTGCTGCTAGGGTGGGCATGCTGTGGGGGGAGTATCCCTATGTACGTCGAGTGCAGGGAGGCCCCTTGGCTGGAGACAGGGCCCGAGCTCGCTTGCTTGCCTCTCACGCCTTGACGGCGAGCTGGCACTATGGCCCTTCGACACCAGTTTGGTATTCGGCCGCCAAGGCCGCAGTGTGTTCCTCGGTTTGGAGAGAGCGCTCCGTATTGCCATTAACTATGATGACGCCTCTTGGTCCGGGCATATTTAGTTTGAGGTAGGCATAATGGGGGATGGCGTTGAACCGAGCGAACACCGTTCGGCCTAGGAGGGCGTGATATCCGCTGCGAAAAGGGGCAATGTTGAAGATCAAGTCTTCGCTTCGGAAGTTGTTCGGAGAGCTGAACACTACTTCTAAGGTGAGGGTGCCCGAACAGTGGGCTTCAATGCCGGGGATAACCCCCTTGAAGGTGGTGTTACTGGGTTTGATCCTTGACGGGTCAATTCCCATTTTCCTTACTGTATCTTCATAGATCAGGTTGAGGCTGCTGCCTCCATCTGTCGGCGTTCTGGGATCGGCGGTACCTAGACTTGCCTGCCTGTGGCACAGCGCGTGGTTCCACCAACAGCCCAGTACGGACCAGCTACAAGACTCCACGAGCAAGACCCCCATGAGGGCCCCCAGCCTCGCGAGGCGAACGACATCAAGACCTCCTGAGGAGCAGCTTCCCGAGGAGTGAAGATCTCTATGCAGGTACCCCGCCTCACGAGGCTCGCGAGGACGTGAGCCATGATGACCAAGGCCAGGCAGGCGCCAGCGGGCGTAGACCAGGACAGTTTTCTCGTTGGTGCTAAGGAGGCAAGGACAAGCGCGGGTTCCCGAGGAATCCCCCAAAGGTTTCCATTCTGTTGCAACAAGACCAAGACCACGGGCTCGGAAGGATGGAGGTCATCACCGAGCCCACAGCTGCGTCACGGCCAGAAGCTTTGCAGGAGAAGACCACCTTTCATCAGGATAAGATGTACTCTTGTCCCCCTTCGAAATTGGCCACTCTGGGATTCCTTCCCGCCCTAGTTATGAGGGAAGAGAACCGGGCCTAGTATAAGTATAGGCTAGCCTCCACCGTAGAGAGAGATCGATTCATTCTCATTCTCTGAGCCCTCACGAGGCAGCTCATCCACTGCAGTAGTTCATCCTGAACCTCCTCATGAGGCCAATCCACCACAAAGCAGGTGTAGAGTTTTACACTGCAAGGTGGCCCGAACCTGGGTAAACCACCGTGTCCTCTTCTTCTCCCCGCTCGCACGTACTCAACGAGATTAGGCCGTGAGGGCGGCGAACAGTGGGACGTCATGAAGCGAGATCCTTCATACATGCCCTAGAGTTCGAACCTAGTTTGGGTCCGCGGAGCCCTGATTCCGACATTTGGCGCGCCAGGTAGGGTGTGTTGAAGCCTCCGTTTGTTCATCGACCACTCTCCGTCCTCGCTCCGGGGCATCCATGGCCGACGGCCGCTGAGTTTGCGTCGAGCGCCAGGCCGCTCGCGTTGCCCGGACGGCGCCCGTGGGCCGCGGTGTTTCTCGCCGTTCCGCCTCTCCCGCGGCAAACGCTGCCACCGACCCCGCTGCTCATGGGCAGCAGGACTCGTCGCTGCCATCCTCTATGCAGCGTGGCGGCCGCAGCGCCACATCTTCCCTCACTCTCGCCACTGCGTCATCCTCCCACGCTCGTCGCGGGCCGGCGAATGCGCAAGCTGCACTCCTCATGGCACGTGAGTTGCTGCGCTACCGCCCTACCAACGAAGGCTACGATGCCTGGCTTGGTCGCATCACCGAGCTCGTCAATGCCGCCGGCGTGGTCCTGGCGCCCTCCCACGCGCTCTGTCCCTCGCCTCCCATGTGGGCGATGTGGCTCACGGCGCGCCTCCGCCTCCTCCTCTACGCAGTACCGACGCCGAGGCCAGCTGTGCCTGCGCCAGCGTGAGATGAGGCCAGCTGCCAGGTGGTGCAGCAGCTGCAACACGATGCGTGTGAGCTCCCCGCACGACCTCACCAGCACCACGACCGGTCAGCGCTGGGGGCTGCAGCGCATGGGCGTCAGGACCATGCTCCCCTTGCACGGGCCGCACCCGTGAGCTGCGCCGCGTCGTTTGGCCTGACAAGTTCAAGCCAGACCTGCCCCCGCGCTACGATGGCACCCCTGACCCTGCAGAGTTCCTCCAGCTCTACTCTCTGAGCATTGAGGTGGCAAACGGCAACTACAAGGTCATGGCGAACTGGTTCCCCATGGCTCTCTGATATGTCTCCAATGTATCTATAATTTTTGATTGTTCCATGCTGTTATATTATCATTATTGGATGTTTTAGAATCATTTTATAATCATTTTTTGGTACTAACCTATTGACATAGTGCCCAGTGACAGTTGCTGTTTTCTGCTTGTTTTTTACATCGCAGGAAATCAATACCAAACGGAGTCCAAATGCAGTGAAACTTTTTGTGGATTTTTTGGACCAGAAGACACCAGATGGGCAAGAGAAGCACCTGAGGGGAGCTCCGAGGGGAGCACAACCCACCAGGGCGCGCCTGGAGGCCCACGCGCACCTAGGTGGGTTGTGCCCACCTCAGTGGCCTCCCGCACCGCCTCTTTGCTCTATAAATACCCCAATATTCCAGAAACCCTAGGGGAGTCGACAAAAATCAATTCCAGCCGCCGCAAGTTCCAGAAACCACAGATCCAATCTAGACACCATCACAGAGGGGTTCATCATCCTCATTGGTGCCTCTCCGATGATGCGTGAGTAGTTCATTGTAGACCTACGGGTCCGTAGGCATTAGCTAGATGGCTTTCTCTCTCTCGTTTGATTCTCAATACAATGGTCTCTTGGAGATCCATATGATGTAACTCTTTTTGCGGTGTGTTTGTTGGGATCCGATGAACTTTGAGTTTATGATCAGATCTATGTTTTTATCCATGAAAGTTATTTGAGTCTTCTTTGATCTCTTATATGCATGATTGCTTATAGCCTCGTATTTATTCTCCGATATTTGGGTTTTGGTTGGCCAACTTGATCTATTTATCTTGCAATGGGAAGAGGTGCTTTGTGATGGGTTCGATCTTACGGTGCTTGATCCCAGTGACAGAAGGGGAACCGACACGTATGTATCGTTGCTATTAAGGATAACAAGATGGGGTCTATTTCTACATAAATAGATCTTGTCTACATCAAGTCATCGTTCTTATTGCATTACTCCGTTTTTCCATGAACTTAATACACTAGATGCATGCTGGATAGCGGTCGATGTGTGGAGTAATAGTAGTAGATGCAGGCAGGAGTCGGTCTACTAATCTTGGATGTGATGCCTATATAATGATCATTTCCTGGATATCGTCATGATTATTTGAAGTTCTATCAATTGCCCAACAGTATTTTGTTTACCCACCGTATGCTATTTTGTTTAGAGAAGCCACTAGTGAAACCTACGGCCCCCGGGTCTATTTTCTCATCATATATTTTCAGATCTATTTGCTATTTGCCTTCGCGATCTATTTTTATTTGGTTTTATTTTCAGATCTTTTAATCCAAAAATATAAAAATACCTTGCTACAATTTTTACTTATTTATTTTATCTCGCGTTCCCGCGAGATCTATTTATCCAATCTACTACAATTTTACCTATCTTTTTACCCGTGAGGGATTGACAACCCCTCTCTTACGTCGGGTTGCAAGTATTTGTTCTTTGTTTGCAGGAGCTGTTTACGTGGTGTTGCGTCGTTCTCCTACTGGTTCGATAACCTTGGTCTCATCACTGAGGGAAATACCTACCGTTGCTGTGCTGCATCATCCCTTCCTCTTTGGGGAAATACCGACGTAGTTCAAGCAAACATCAAAAGGAATTTTTGGCACATTTGCTGGGGAGACATCATCAACATCTACCAGGTTCCTAATCACAAATCTCATCTCCTTGCAATTTACATTATTTGCCATTTGCCTCTCGTTTTCCTCTCCCCCACTTCACAAAATATTTGCTGTTTTATTCGCCCTCTTTTTCGTTCGCCGTTTTCTCGTCAGATCTGTTTTTGTGTGCAATCTTGTTGACCACTTTTTGTCGTCATGGATAGTTCTTCCTCTATTGCGTACACCCCCAAGAACGAAGTTCTTAACTTTAAACAAAGGGGAGGGGAGAATTTAAAAGATGCTTGGTATAGGATTTGCAATGCTCATAATAGATCTTTCCGTAAGCAATCTACCGTTGTTCTTCTTCGCTGTTTTTATGTGGGCATCACCACTTGGTATAGATTCGTCCTTGATACGATTACAGGTGGAAATGTCTTGATGTGTCCCTCTCTTGATGCTTTTAATGCTATGGGAAATTTAGTGGGTTCACCACCGCTTATGATCAATGAAACAACTTTGACTCTCGAGCATGTTATGGAAAGACTAGATGCTATTGAAAAGAAAATGCTTACCGAAGAACATATTGAAAACTTGGATAAAAATATGCATAATTTTGCTACTAAATTTGGGTCAAAAGCGGGAGAGGTTTTTAAGTTGTTAAAAGAAAAGGGGACTATAATTCATGAAAGAATTGAAGAAAGCCCTTCTAGGATTGATAAACTGGAAGAAATCTTTAGTAATTTAAGTATGGCTTTTGCTTCCGCCAAAACTCCCGTAAAAATTGGCAAGACTACTCAAGTTACTAAAAACAAGGGTGCAACTTCTTGTAATGATAAAGGAGATCTTAAGATGATTAGTATCCACCCCAATTTTATTGAAGTGATAAGAGACCCTTTTTGCAAGAATGAATTTTTCAATCTCGTTCCTAGAAGTATTGTCGTTGAGAATTTATATGCTAAATCCTTGAAGAATTCTAACTGTTTGATTGAAGTGTTGGAGAACAAAGATGACAAAACTTAGATCTATGCATTATGCCTAGCTAGGGGCGTAAAACGATAGCGCTCGTTGGGAGGCAACCCAACTTGTATCTTTTTGCTTTTTGGTTTTCTTGCTATTTTCAATAAAATACCCAATTATGCCTCTGATTAGATGTGTTTTTGTTGTTTAAATTAGTGTTTGTGCCAAGCAAATCCTTTGGGATGATTTGGGTGATAGTCGATTTGATCTTGTTGGAAAACAGAAACTTTTGTGTCCAGTAAAACAATTTTGAAAATTCACAACAGAGACGAAAAATTCTGAAGTTTTTACAAAAGATTTATATACAAATTGCCTCTGTTTTCCTAATTTTTAAGAATTTTTTGATTTACATAAATATGAGAACAATTCGTATCTTTGCAGACTGTTCTGTTTTCGACAGATTCTGTTTTCTTTGCATTGTGTGCTTATTTTGATGAATCTATGGTTTTTTTTGAAGAGTTTTTGCCATAGAAAAGTTGGAATACAGTAGATATAATGCAAGAACAAAATTTGAATGGGTTTTCTACAGTACTTAAAGTAAAGATTGGTTTTCTTATACTAACGGATCTCACGAAGGTTTTGTTGAGTTTTGTGTGATTGAAGTTTTCAAGTTTTGGGTGAGATCACGATGGATGAAGGAATAAGGAGTAGCAAAAGGCAAAGCCTGGGGTTGCCCGAGGCACCCCAAGGTAATATTCAAGAAGTATCAAGCAACTAAGCTTGGGGATGCCCCTGAGTGGCATCCCCTCTTTCTTCTAACGACCATCGGTATTTTACTTGGAGCAATATTTTTACTCGTCACATATTATGAGTTTTGTTTGGAGCGTCTTGTATGATATGAGTCTTTGCTTGTTTTGCTTTTTATTTTGAGTCTTGAATCCTTGCTGGACACACCTTTTTGAGAGAGCCAAAAATTATGCTATGCTTGCTACTATGCTTCACTTAAATTTTTAGAGCTATGGAATTGCTCTAGTGCTTCACTTATATCTTTTTGAGCACGGTGTGCTTTGTTATTTTTGAAGAAATGCTCTCATGCTTCACTTAGATTTATTTGGGATTTAGTAAATTTTTAAAGGAATTCTCTCTTGCTTCACTTAGATTAATTTGAGAGAAAGAAATATTATGCTCATGTTCTTCACTTATATTTGTTTGAGCTTAGTAAAAGCAACATATGAAATTAGTTCCAAAGTGATAGATATCCAAGGAGGATATAATAAAAACTTTCATGAAGATCATTGGACAAAATAAACTTGATTCTTAGTAATAGTTTTGAGATATGACGATATGATATGTGAGTCATGTTGATGAGTAATTATGCTTTAGTAAGAATATTGGTGTTAAGGTTTGTGATTCCCTATGCAAGAACGAAAGTCAATAGTTATGCAATGAAATTATATCCTACTTGTGGTGCATTATTCGGTGTTAATTATGCTTAATGCTTGCTTACGAGATTTTTCATTTCTTGGTTGGACGCTTCTCAATCTTTTTGCTAGCCTTCATTTGCACTAAGTATGATCACTACTTGTGCATCCAAAACCCTTTAAAACAGTTTTGCCATATGAGTCCACTATACCTACCTATATGCGGTATTTCCGTGCCGTTCTAAGAAAATTTGTATGTGCCATCTCTAATTTTCAAAATAAATTTCTCTTTTGTGTGCTCGTACCGCTCGCGAGGCGGTGAGGGGTGGCCGATATTTTTCCATGCTAGATGTGTTATTCTCACGATGAGTGTTTATTCACTTGTCATTGCACGAGAGTACGGCAAAGGTATTAGGGATGCCCAGTCCCGAAATGAAAAATGAATTTACTTTATGTTATCAAATAATAAATTCCTTGGAAAGTGTTGGTATGGAGGGCACCCGTGGATACGGCTAGCCATGGAAAGTGAAAGTATGGTGGAAAAAGGAATAAACATTAATTTCTATTTGGGAACCGCCTATGATATATCTAGCATGGAAAGTATAGGAAACTCTAAGTCATTTTCGTTGGTGGGAAAAGTATGCCTCTCAAAATGTTTTTATCTCTCAATTTAAGCTTTGAGCTCTGGCACCTCTACAAATCCATACTTCCCTCCGCGAAGGGCCTTTCTTTTACTTTATGCAATTTTTATTTTTACTTGAGTCTCCATCTTCTCTTATAAAGCACCAACTATGGGGCACTATGATCGTACTTGAGCATTGGGTATAGCTAGTATTCGAGTGTGTTTCATGAATGTATCAATGATTGAGCATAATGGGCCAGGGATAACTTGCTTTAGTGTTGATATTTTGAAAGACATGGTTGCTTGTTGATATGCTTGAGTATTAAAGTCCTCATGTCAAAACTAGACTATTGCTTTGAACCATATAAAAGTCCAAATGTCCATGCTACAAAGAAAAGAATATGTGATGAACATGTTAGGCAGCATTCCACATCAAAAATTCTGTTTTTATCATTTACCTACTCGAGGACGAGCAGGAATTAAGCTTGGGGATGCTGATACGTCTCCAACGTATCTATAATTTTTGATTGTTCCATGCTGTTATATTATCATTCTTGGATGTTTTACAATCATTTTATAATAATTTTATATCATTTTATGGTACTAACCTATTGACATAGTGCCCAGTGCCAGTTGCTATTTTCTGCTTGTTTTTTACATCGCAGGAAATCAATACCAAACGGAGTCCAAATGCAGTGAAACTTTTTGTGGATTTTTTTGGACCAGAAGACACCATATGGGCCAGAGAAGCACCTAAGGGGAGCTCCGAGGGGAGCACAACCCACCAGGGCGCGCTTGGAGGCCCAGGCACGCCCAGGTGGGTTGTGCCCACCTCGGTGGCCTCCTGCACCACCTCTTTGCTCTATAAATACCCCAATATTCCAGAAACCCTAGGGGAGTCGGCGAAAATCAATTCCAGCCGCCGCAAGTTCCAGAAACCACAGATCCAATCTAGACACCATCACGGAGGGGTTCTGTGACGCCCCCGGCTCGATCGTACACTAATCATGCACGCAAACGTGTACGATCAAGATCAGGGACTCACGGGAAGATATCACAACACAACTCTAAAACATAAATAAGTCATACAAGCATCATAATACAAGCCAGGGGCCACGAGGGCTCGAATACAAATGCTCGATCATAGACGAGTCAGCGGAAGCAACAATATCTGAGTACAGACATAAGTTAAACAAGGTGCCATAAGATGGCTAGCACAAACAGGGATACAACAGATCGAACAGGCGCAGGGCCTCCTGCCTGGGATCCTCTTAACTACTCCTGGTCGTCGGCGTCCTGGACGTAGTAGTAGGCTCCGTCCTGGTGGTAGTAGTCGTCGAAGGTGGCGTCTGGCTCCTGGGCTCCAACATCTGGTTGCGACAACCAGCAAGAAGGGAAAGGAGGGGAAAAGGAGGGGGAAAGCAACCGTGAGTACTCATCCAAAGTACTCGCAAGCAAGGATCTATACTACATATGCATGGTATATGTGTAAAGAGGCAATATCGGTGGACTGAACTGCAGAATGCCAGAATAAGAGGGGGATAGCTAGTCCTGTCGAAGACTACGCTTCTGGCAGCCTCCATCTTGAAGCAATAGAAGAGATTAGTTGGAAGTTAACCAAACAACAACGTATAGCATAATCCTACCCGTCGATCCTCTCGTCGCCACCATGCGAGAGAGCGACCACCGGGTTATATCTGTCACTTGTAAGGGTGTGTTTTATTAAGTATCCATTTCTAGTTGTCATGAGGTCGGAATACAACTCCGGGTCGTCCTTTTACCGAGGGACACGGCTATTCGAATAGATAAACTTCCCTGCAGGGGTGCACCACATATTCCCCAACACGCTCGATCCCCTTTGGCCGGACACACTTTCCTGGGTCATGCCCGGCCTCGGAAGATCCACACGTCGCAGCCCCACCTAGGCTCAACAGAGCGGTCAGCACGCCGGACTAATCCTAGGCACTCTGGGGTCTGGGCCCATCGCCCAGTGCGCTCCTGCACGTTGCGTACGCGGCCGCGAGCAGACCTAGCAACCCACACGATCACGGCGGTTACGTTAGCGCGGTCCAACACGGCGCGCGCCGCTCAGTCGCTGACGTCAAGAAGGCTTCAGCTGATACCACGACGCCGGGATACCCATAACTACTCCCGCGTAGTTGGTTAGTGCGTATAGGCCAGCAGCGCCCACGACCAGATCAAATATCAATCTCGTTTAAGCGTGTTATTATGAAGTAAACGCGAACGCCGACCAGGGCCTGGCCCACCTGTCTCCTAGGTGGTCTCAACCTGCCCTGTCGCTCCGCCACAAAGATCCACACAAAGGGCCGTGGGGACAAAGGTCCTTTCAGCCCCCAATCCGTGAATCACTCGCGGGTACTCTTCGAGCCGACCCGACTTTAGTCACCATTTGTATAGTATGTAAATAGGTATAGCATAACCCGTGATCACCTCCCGAGTGATCATGGCCCGATAGTATAGCAAGGCAGACTGACAAGAATGCAGGGCCAATGATGATAAACTAGCATCCTACACTAGGCATTTAGGATTGCAGGTAAGGTATCAACAGAAGTAGCAACAGTGTCAGCATGCAGCAGAATAGGATTACTGAAAGCAGTAACATGCTACACTATCTAATGCAAGCAGTAAGAGGAGAATAGGCGAATATGGTGATCAAGGGGGGGGGGGGCTTGCCTGGTTGCTTGGCAAGTAGGGGTCGTCAACAACGTAGTCGGTCGAGGCACCAGCAGCGTGCGTCGGTCTCGTAGTCTACCGAAGAGAAGAGGGGGAGAAGAAACAGTAAACACACGGCAATAATGCAACAGGGATGCATGACATGTCTAAACGCAGGGCCGGGGTGATACAGCAAACTAAGCGATTTAGTTAATTTAGGAATTTATCCGGATTTATTTAATTAGGGTTGGACACTATTCATTTATCGAAATCGGTCTAATTGTTCACGTTCTTATAGCTGCGGGCATCTGACGGGAATACAGAGGATGTATTCGGGTTCTATCGTCGTTCGAGCAAGTTTCATGTATAAAATATTTTCATCGGAGTTACGGTTTAAAAGATATGATTTCTAAGTTTTATAATTTTGGAATTTATTTAATTATTTAAATCAACATTATCCGAAACAGTGCACGCTGACGTCAGCATGACGTCAGCAGTCAACAGAGGCGTTGACTGGTCAACTGACGTGTGGGTCCCGTTTGTCATTGACTGAGATTAACTAAAACAGATTAATTACTTTATCAGTAATTAGGTAATCTAATCAGGATTAGTTAAGTTAATTAATTTAGTTAACTAATTAAATAATAATAATTAATATTTTTTATAATTTTCTTTTATCTTTTTTTTTCTTTTTTTCTTTTTTTTTTTAAAATGTTCCAGGGGCAGGCCCCACATGTCATTGGGTCAGGGGGGGCCATAGCGGGTTCGGGCGTTGTGGGCGCCCGACGGCGAGTGCGAGCCGGCGAGGGGAGGACGGGGGGCGGGACGGCGAGCGGGAGGGCGGGGGAAGAGGCCACGGAGAGGGGGGAAGGGGGAGAGAGAAGGGAGGCCGACCCCGCCCAGAGAGAAAGAGGGGGAGAGGCGACGAGGGGAGGGGGGGGAGGAAGGGGGAGGAGGGAGGATAGGAAGGGAGAAGGAGGGAGGGCAGAAAGGAAGGCGGAGGGGGAGGCGATGGAGGGGAGGGGAGCGGTGACAGGGGAGAAGAGGGAGGGGGAGGGGACAGGGAGAGACGGAGAGCGTGGAGGAGAAGGGCCACGAGTGGGAGGGAGAGTGGAAGGTGGCGACCGGGCAACGGGGGGGAGAGGGGGGGGGAGGTGTGGCGCGGGGCACGCGACGCACGAGGCCACCGCAGGCGGGCGAACGCAAGCAGCGGCGCGGGGAGGGAGAGAGGAGGAGAGGGAGGGCGCGGCTCACGGAGGGCGCAGGGATCGTGGCAGTGCGGAGAGGGGATGGATGGGGAGAAGGAGGCAGAGGAGAAGGGAGGGGGGGGGAGGAGGGGATGGGCGGGGCGTCACGGAGACGGCGAGGCGGCGCGGTCGTCGCCGCGACGAGGGACGGGGTCGTTCCCGCGATCCGATCCCGATCTGGATCGGGAGGTGGGGGCTGACGAGGGGGAGGCGGCGACGGGGCGGCGGCGGCGAGCGGCGTCGACGAGGAGCGGACGGGATCGGGGGATCGCCCCGATCCAGATGGGGGGGGGAGGAGGAGGAGAGATCGAGGGGGAGGGGGGGGGGGGATCGGGGGTAGGGTTAGGGTTTGGCGGGGGGGTTGCGGCTAAGTAGGTGCCGCGGGGCCGGCCTGGCGGCCGGGGGGCTGCTGGGCCGAGGCCCAGTCGGGGGGAGGGGGGGGGGTGTTGCTCTCTTTTTTTTTTTCGTTTCTTTTCCTTTTCTTATTCTCTTTCTCTACGGTTAAATGTTAGGCCCCAAATGGTTTTTGTAAAAAGTGTGACCATTTCATAAAACCAGTGCATTATTCTCAACACCTAAAATTAGTTTGGACAAAACATAATTCCATATTTATTTCAGATTTAATAAATGGTTATTTAAATATTATCTTCATCCACTGTTTGAGGTTGTTCGAGTCACTTATCCAATTCCAATGATGTTGGTTTCAATTTTAGAATAGCCTCTGGAATATTTGTTATTTATCTGACATTTTAGTTTCTATGTTGGACAACTTTATACTCCACTTTCATTTAAATTTGAATTTGACTTAGGAGTTGAAATGCAATATGATGCTAATGATGATTGTGCACATTAATCATGATGACATGGCCTACATCAAATGGGTGAGCACTGTAGCTTATTACAGGGGGTGTTACAAATCTCCTCCACTACAAGAAATCTCGTCCGAGATTTAGGAGGTAGAAAAGAAACAAAGCGGGGTATTCATCGCGAAGACGATCCTCGCGTTCCCAAGTGCTTCATCCTCAGAATGGTTTGACCACTGAACCTTGAGGAACTTGATAACTTTCTGGCGTGTGCGACGCTCGGCTTGATCGAGAATGCGGACCGGATGCTCTTTATAAGAGAGGTCTTGTTGCAGTTCAAGCAATTCGTGATCTACTCCGCGGATAGGGTCTTTGAAGCAAGCGGCGGAGTTGTGAGACGTGGAACACATCGTGAACCTGAGAAAGGTTCGGTGGAAGTTCCAACTGATATGCCACTCTACCACGCCTTTCAAGAACAGTGAAAGACCAATATAGCGAGGAGCTAGCTTGCCCTTGATCCCGAATCGGTGTGTACCTTTCATCGGTGTGACTCGAAGATAAGCCTTTTCGCCAGGTTGATAGACCATATCTTGTGTTTGCGGTCATACTGACTCTTTTGACGTGACTGAGCAGTCTTCAAATGCTCGCGGACAACGCGAACTTGATCTTCGGCAAGTTGGATAATATCCGGACCGAAGAGTGGACGTTCCCCAGTTTCTGACCAATTTAGAGGGGTTCGGCATTTCGTCCGTACAATACTTCGAAGGGGGCCATCTCAGACTGGCTTGATAGCTGTTATTGTAGAGAGTATCGGCATATGGGAGAGATTCTTCCATTTCCTTCCGAAGGATATGACACAAGCTCGAAGCATGTCTCGAGAACTTGGTTGACTCGTTCAACTTGTCCTTGAGACTGAGGGTGAAAAGCGGTGCTGAAGGACAGATGAGTTCCCATGCTTCTTGGAAACTTGCCCAGAATCTTGAAGTGAATAAGCTGCCACGGTCTGAACTGATAACCAGTGGAATACCGTGAAGTGAAACAATTCTGGACATGTGTAGAGTGTGGAGCTGATAGCAGTGATCGTCTCTTTGACGGCTAGAAAATGTGCAACTTTGGAAAGTCGGTCAATGACGACAAGAATAGCATCATTACCTTTCTTGATTTGGGAAATCCAGTGATAAAGTCCATTTCAACATGGTCCCATTTCCATTCAGGAACAGCAATTGGTTGCAGAGTTCCGGCGGGCCTTTGATGTTCTGCTTTGACGCGACGGCAAACATCACATTCAGCAACATAGCAGCATGTCTTGCTTCATGTTTGACCACAGAATCTTTGACGGATGTCTTGGTACATCTGGTACTGCCGGGATGAATAGACAACGGAGTGTCGTAGCTTCTTGCTGACCTCCTGAGTCATACCCAGGTTACCTTTAGAGGGGACCACTAGACGACCTTTAAAGAAAATGTGCCAGTATCATCAATAGTGAAGAACGAAGGCCTTCCTTCAGCGAGTAGCGCTTAATCTTGTGGGCTTGAGAGTCATTAACCCTGCAGCGTCTTGATGCTGTCCACGAGATCTGGTTTAGCAACAGGGTATTAAGAGACCCTGGGAAACAACGTGGAGGTTCATTTGTAGGAACCTTCAGGAGGGGGAGCGAGTGCTCCAGGAGGAACAATGTGGAGATTCAGCTTTCTGAATTCTTCAATAAGCGAAGGTTGAACTTCGTGAAACTGGAGGTGACTGCAATAAGACTTGCGGCTCAAGGCATCGGCCATTACATTAGCCTTGCCAGGGGTATAAGAATACCAAGTTAAAATCCGCTACGGTCTCCATCCATCTCTGTTGACGGAGGTTCAGGTCTGGCTGAGTGAACAGATACTTCAGACTTTGATGATCGGTGTAGATCTCGCAACGATTACCGAGAAGGTAATGTCGCCACTGTTTTAGTGCATGGATGACGGCAGCAAGCTCGAGGTCATGTACTGGGTATTCTCTTCGTGCGGACGCAATTGACGCGAAGCATAAGCAATTACTCTGCGGTCTTGCATTAGGACAACGCCTAATCCTTGACGGGAAGCATCCACATAGATGACAAAATCCCTCTGGGAATCAGGAGGGGCAAGCACTGGGGCAGAAGTCAGCTTGTCTTTGAGCATTGGAAACTTTCCTGACACTTTTCCGTCCAATCGAACTTGACGCCTTTATGAAGCAGGTTAGTCAGGGGCTTGGCGATCTTGGAGAAGTTCTCGACAAATCGACGACAAGCTGGCGAGTCCGAGAAAACTTCGAAACTTGCTTGACGTTCTTTGGAGGAGCCCAATCAAGAATAGCCTGAACTCGCTCGGGGTTGACGGCAATACCATCCTTGGAGATGACATGCCCAAGGTATGTTACTTCGGGAAGCCAGAATTCACACTTGGAAAACTTAGCATATAGTTGATGCTCTCGAAGTTTCTCCAGAACAAGTCGAAGATGTTCAGCATGTTCCTCTTTGTTCTTGGAGTATACTATGGATATCATCCAAGAAACCACGACGAAATTGTCAAGGTATTCCATGAATATAAAATTCATCAGGCGGGAGAATGTGGCGGGGGCATTGGTTAAGCCGAATGACATGACAGTGTACTCGTATGAGCCATATCGAGTAACGAAGGCGGTCTTGGGATATCCTCTTCACGAACGCGGATCTGGTGGTAACCCACCTTAAGTCGAGGTTAGAGAACACTGATGAAACCGCCAGTTGATCATACAGATTGTTTATCCGAGGAAGGGGATATTTGTTCTGGATAGTTGTTGTGGTTAATAGGACGGTAATCTTGGACCAATCGGTTGATCCATCCTTCTTCCTGACAAAGAGAGAAGGTGCTCCCCAAGCGGAGGGGACTTGGCGAATGAAACCCTTACGAAGTGAAGCATCGATTTCCTCCTTAAGTTCAGGAGTTCATGCGGCGGCATCTTGTAGGGTCGCTTGGCGATAGGAGTGGTGCCTGGTTTCAAGTCGATGACAAATTCGACAGCTCGAGCAGGGGGTATCCCTGGGAGTTCTTCTGGGAAAACACCTTGGAATTCGCGAACAACTGGAATGTCTCGATGCCTTCAAGTGGTGATGCGTTTAACGCATTCAAGGCATAAAGTCTCGCCTCGGCATTTTGGAGATTTGAGCCTGGTAGCTTATTATTTCATCAGAAGGGTGTAGAAGATGGACGATCTTCGTGGCGCAAACTATAGAAGCAGTATGCGCTTTCAACCAATCCATTCCGAGAATGAGGTCGATACACAAGACTTTAGTATGAAAGGGGAGGCATGAAACTCCAGTCCTTCAATTTAACGGTGACGTGTTGCTACCCATGGAGGTTTGACATTGACCCGGGGGTGTGTATACTATTGCAGTGTTCATGACCTCACATTTATGTCGTGTTTGTATGCAATTCTTCGGACATGAATGAATGCGATGCTCCTGAATCAAATAAAACAGAAGCTGGTACTGAATTACAAGGAGAGTACCCATACACGGTGGCAGGCTGGTCCTGAGCTTCTTTGAAATCGGTGTGGTTGGCCTGAATACGCCCATAAGTCTTGGCATTGTTGTTGCGAGGCTGATTGTTCCTACGGCCAGTTGCAGGAAGTGCCAGTTGGTTCTGGTTCTGAATGCAGTTCCTGGAAAAATGACCTGGCTGCCCACACTTGTAGCACAGACTATCATGGATTAGGAGCAGGAGCTCGGGGTGGTGAGCTGGAAGGCCTGGCTGCCTAGGTGGTGGAGGCAGGCGTGGTGCAGTATAGGACGTCTTGGAGCGGTGCAGTCGGACGGTACACGCTGTTTGGAATCCAGATCCGACGCTTCTGTGCAGGCTGGCTCGAAGACGAACCAGTGTCACGGTTGCGCCTAAGAGATCCCTGGTGTGCCTGCAGACCAGTCTCGACCTGGATAGCCTTGTTCACCAAGATGGAGAAATTATCAAATTCATGCACAAGGAGCGCTAGCTGATGTCAGCTTGAAGTCCTTGGCGAAACCTTTCCTGACGGCGAGCATCAGTGGGAATGTTCTTCAGCATAGCGGGATAATTCAGAAACTCCCGCTGATAAGCTTCCACTGTTTGTTGCCCTGGGTGAGGTTGCGGAACTCTTGCTTCTTCGGTCCATGATTCCCTGGGGAATGAAACGGGCACGGAAGGCAGCTTGGAAATCCGGCAAGTGATGACTGTGCCATGGTTGAGTGCGCCGTGGCTGCCCACCATTGAGCAGCGGGGCCCTTGAGAAAGAAGGAGGCGAAGGTGACATAGTTGCAGGGGCAACGCCACCAGATTCCAACTCATAGGTGATGTCGCGAAGCCAGTCATCCGCATCCAGGGGACTGAGTTGAGCGCGGTAGACGGTTGGGTTGAGGCGCATAAAGTCCTGCAAGGTCCCGGGCCCGGATACTGGGCATATTGGGACGAGGAAACTGATCCATGATCCCTTGCATGAACTGACGTTGCAGTTCAAATTGGTGCATCATTACAGCCATATAGTTCCGCGGTGGTGGATCGTTGGCCACCACGGCCACGACCACGACCAGCGGGTCTAACCATCCTGCTAATTTTCAACAGGGGGGGTAGTTTAGTAAAGCAAGCCGAAGTGCTTAGCGACAAGCATGATGTAACTCGACAATAGTTAAGCAGTGCATCAAATACATAAAAGTAGTCGATTAAGACATACAGATCCATACACAACGTCGGGTACAGCGGACAGCATAACGGCGCAAATCAAAGCTAGACATACTAGGCGGCGCGCAGGCACGCGGCAAAGAAGTACACAACGAGAGATAGCAAAGGCTAATCAACGTCGGAGAGAACCAATGTATCGGGGTAGCTGCGAGTGCGGACGACGAATGTTCGTCGCGGAAAGATCCTGTGCTCCATGTGCACTCTGATGCGAAACCGGTCTCTCGAGCTGTAAGAAGAGGTCCACGTGTCGGTGTGTGACCCCAACAATAGGCCAGTCAATACCAGCATACATCTGAGCCTGTGCGGATAAAGGATGTGCTCCGGATGTATCCCTGCACGAACAGCGGGCAGCACACGCGTCATATAGCATGTAGAGACGTGCTCGAGTGGCAACCAACTCGACGGCAAGAGCCCGAACCAGTGCGATCCAGAGCCTGAGTGCACTGAATCAGAACGGCGGGTCGTAGCGACGAGGCTCGTACGGGGCACAGATAGCTGTGTAGTTCCGGTAGCATCTCCAGCAGGGGCATAGAGAATGTATCGGAACTCGGAGTCATCCAAGATAGCATTGTGCTCCCCTCGTAGACGTACGACAGCGAGTAGGCGGCATCATGGACTGCCATCTCAATCGTCACGCCTAATCCGAAAATGAAAGTGTAGCTCGGTGTCTGAGTTGCTGCTGATCATAAATCCGAACTTCAGAATCAGTACTGTTCTGGTTGAACTCGCGGTAAACCTCATAACCAAGTACTCAGGGTACCAACGGTATAGCCAAGTCTGGTCATGAGAGCGATCAGGACAGCTGGAAACCCAGGGGTATTACGAGCCCAAGTGCGAAGCACAAGCTGTGTCGTAGGACGCGGTGGAAACAAACGGTCCATCTGAAACAGAGGAAATTCAGGTTTGTCAAACGACAATAAGAGGTTTAACACAACTCGGAGAGAAAGGTTAAACAAAACAATGGAAAGGAAAATGATTATCAGACTAATCAGATCAAAGACAGGGAAATCGCACAGATATCCAGCTCTCCGGGTAGACAGAATTTACGAGATCCTAAGTGTCGGCGTTAGTAAACTTCATTTAACCCGAGTAGAAGAGAGATCAGAGTCCCAGAGTATAGACGAGGAATAAAAGATCCTAATACCACCAGTTGGCAATGTGGGCCCGTAAGCCACACAGCCAAGTTAGTAAAACGGTTTTCTTTGTCTAGACTAACTTCGGCCAAGGAATTGGAAAGGGGGACTCCTACAGGCAGTCGGCTCTGATACCAACTTGTGGCGCCCCCGGCTCGATCGTACACTAATCATGCACGCAAAACGTGTACGATCAAGATCAGGGACTCACGGGAAGATATCACAACACAACTCTAAAACATAAATAAGTCATACAAGCATCATAATACAAGCCAGGGGCCACGAGGGCTCGAATACAAATGCTCGATCATAGACGAGTCAGCGGAAGCAACAATATCTGAGTACAGACATAAGTTAAACAAGGTGCCATAAGATGGCTAGCACAAACAGGGATACAACAGATCGAACAGGCGCAGGGCCTCCTGCCTGGGATCCTCTTAACTACTCCTGGTCGTCGGCGTCTGGACGTAGTAGTAGGCTCCGTCCTGGTGGTAGTAGTCGTCGAAGGTGGCGTCTGGCTCCTGGGTCCAACACTTGGTTGCGAACCAGCAAGAAGGGAAAGGAGGGGAAAAGGAGGGGGAAAGCAACCGTGAGTACTCATCCAAGTACTCGCAAGCAAGGATCATACTACATATGCATGGTATATGTGTAAAGAGGCATATCGGTGGACTGAACTGCAGAATGCCAGAATAAGAGGGGGATAGCTAGTCCTGTCGAAGACTACGCTTCTGGAGCCTCCATTGAAGCAATAGAAGAGATTAGTTGGAAGTAACAAACAACAACGTATAGCATAATCCTACCCGTCATCTTCGTCGCCACCATGCGAGAGAGCGACCACGGGTTATATCTGTCACTTGTAAGGGTGTGTTTTTATTAAGTATCCATTTCTAGTTGTCATGAGGTCGGAATAAACAACTGGGTCGTCCTTACCGAGGGACACGGCTATTCGAATAGATAAACTTCCCTGCAGGGGTGCACCACATATTCCCCAACCACGCTCGATCCCCTTTGGCCGGACACACTTTCCTGGGTCATGCCCGGCCTCGGAAGATCCACACGTCGCAGCCCCACCTAGGCTCAACAGAGAGGTCAGCACGCCGGACTAATCCTAGGCACTCTGGGTCTGGGCCCATCGCCAGTGCGCTCCTGCACGTTGCAGTACGCGGCCGCGAGCAGACCTAGCAACCCACACGATCACGGCGGTTACGTTATCGCGGTCCAACACGGCGCGCGCCGCTCAGTCGCTGACGTCAAGAAGGCTTCAGCTGATACCACGACGCCGGGATACCCATAACTACTCCCGCGTAGTTGGTTAGTGCGTATAGGCCAGTGGCCAGACTCAGATCAAATATCCAATCTCGTTAAGCGTGTTATTATGAAGTAAACGCGAACGCCGACCAGGGCCTGGCCCACCTGTCTCCTAGGTGGTCTCAACCTGCCCTGTCGCTCCGCCACAAAGATCCACACAAAGGGCCGTGGGGACAAAGGTCCTTTCAGCCCCCAATCCGTGAATCACTCGCGGGTACTCTTCGAGCCGACCCGACTTTAGTCACCATTTGTATAGTATGTAAATAGGTATAGCATAACCCGTGATCACCTCCCGAGTGATCATGGCCCGATAGTATAGCAAGGCAGACTGACAAGAATGCAGGGCCAATGATGATAAACTAGCATCCTACACTAGGCATTTAGGATTGCAGGTAAGGTATCAACAGAAGTAGCAACAGTGTCAGGCTATGCAGCAGAATAGGATTAACTGAAAGCAGTAACATGCTACACTACTCTAATGCAAGCAGTATAGAGGAGAATAGGCGATATCTGGTGATCAAGGGGGGGGGGGGCTTGCCTGGTTGCTCTGGCAAGTAGGGGTCGTCAACAACGTAGTCGGTCGAGGCACCAGCAGCTGCGTCGGTCTCGTAGTCTACCGAAGAGAAGAGGGGGAAGAAACAGTAAACACACGGCAATAATGCAACAGGGATGCATGACATGTCTAAACGCAGGGCCGGGGTGATATACAGCCTAACTAAGCGATTTAGTTAATTTAGGAATTTATCCGGATTTATTTAATTAGGGTTGGACACTATTCATTTATCGAAATCGGTCTAATTGTTCAACGTTCTTATAGCTGCGGGCATCTGACGGGAATACAGAGGATGTATTCGGGTTCGTATCGTCGTTCTGAGCAAGTTTCATGTATAAAATATTTTCATCGGAGTTACGGTTTAAAAGATATGATTTTCTAAAGTTTTTATTAATTTCTGGAATTTATTTAATTATTTAAATCAACATTATCCGAAACAGTGCACGCTGACGTCAGCATGACGTCAGCAGTCAACAGAGGCGTTGACTGGTCAACTGACGTGTGGGTCCCGTTTGTCATTGACTGAGATTAACTAAAACAGATTAATTACTTTAATCAGTAATTAGGTTAATCTAATCAGGATTAGTTAAGTTAATTAATTTAGTTAACTAATTAAATAAATAATTAATTAATATTTTTATAATTTTCTTTTTATCCTTTTTTTTTCTTTTTTTCTTTTTTTTTAAAAATGTTCCAGGGGCTAGGCCCCACATGTCATTGGGTCAGGGGGGGCCATAGCGGGTTCGGGCGTTGTGGGCGCCCGACCCGGGCGATGACCCGCGGGAGCGGAGGGGCGCCGACGCGGCGCGGGCGCCGACGCGGCGCGGGCGCCGGCGCGGCGCGGGCGCCGGGCGCCGGAGATGGCCGCGGTGAGGCCACGGTGAGACTGGCGGCGCGCGCAGCAGGGGGCGACGGGCGCGGTCGAGTGGTGGACCGGAGCGGGGCGAGACCAGCGCGCGGCAGCAGCAGGAGCCGGCCATGGCGGGCGACCCAGGCATTGGCGGGGGCGCGAGCACAGCCGCGGGACGCGGTGAGTGTGACAAGGGGGAAGAAGGGAGCGGCCACGCAGCGGGGCAGCGGCGATGCGGCGAGTGCGCACGCGACGAAGGGCACCAGTGGGGAGGGCGAGTGACGGCAGGGCTCGCCGGCAGGGGCACGCGGGGGGGGCGCGGTGGCGCGGGGCACGCGACGCACGAGGCCACCGCAGGCGGGCGACGCAAGTAGCGGGGCGGGGAGGGAGAGAGGAGGAGAGGGAGGGGCGCGGCTCACGGAGGGCGCAGGGATCGTGGCAGTAGCGCGCGAGGTGGATGACGGGGACGACGGCGGAGAGGAGAAGCAGGCCGGCGGGGGAGCGCGGGATCCGGGCGGCGGCGTCCACGGCAACGGCGAGGCGGCGCGGTCGTCGCCGCGACCGAGGGACGGGGTCGTTCCCGCGATCCCGATCCCGATCTGGATCGGGAGGTGGGGGCTGACGAGGGGGAGGCGGCGACGGGGCGGCGTCGGCGAGCGGCGTCGACGAGGAGGCGGACGGGATCGGGGGATCGCCCCGATCCAGATGGGGGGGGAGGAGGAGAGATCGAGGGGGAGGGGGGGGATCGGGGGTAGGTTAGGGTTTGGCCGGGGGGGTTGGCCGGCTAAGTAGGTGCCGGCTGGGCCGGCCTGGCGCCCGGTGGCTTGCTGGGGGCCGAGGCCCAGTCGGGGGGAGGGGGGGTGTTGCTCTCTTTTTTTTTTTTCTGTTTCTTTTTCCTTTTCTTTATTCTCTTTTCTCTACGGTTAAATGTTTAGGCCCCAAATGGTTTTTGTAAAAAGTGTGACCTATTTCATAAATACCAGTGCATTATTCCTCAACACCTAAAATTAGTTTGGACAAAACATAATTCCATATTTATTTCAGATTTAATAAATGGTTATTAAATATTATCTTCATCCACTGTTTGAGGTTGTTCGAGTCACTTATCAAATTCCAATGATGTTGGTTTCAATTTTAGAATAGCCTCTGGAATATTTGTTATTTATCTGACATTTTAGTTTCTATGTTGGACAACTTTTATACTCCACTTTCATTTAAATTTGAATTTGACTTAGGAGTTGAAATGCAATATGATGCTAATGATGATTGTGCACTATTAATCATGATGACATGGCCTCATCAAAAGGGTGATCACTGTAGCTTATTACAGGGGGTGTTACAGGTTCATCATCCTCATTGGTGCCCCTCCGATGATGCGTGAGTTGTTCATTGTAGACCTACGAGTCCGCAGGCAGTAGCTAGATGGCTTTCTCTCTCTCGTTTGATTCACAATACAATAGTCTCTTGGAGATCCATATGATGTAACTCTATTTGCGGTGTGTTTGTTGGGATCCGATGAACTTTGAGTTTATGATCAGATCTATCTTTTTATCCATGAAAGTTATTTGAGTCTTCTTTGATCTCTTATATGCATGATTGCTTATAGCCTCGTATTTCTTCTCTGATATTTGGTTTTTTTGGCCAACTTGATCTATTTATCTTGCAATGGGAAGAGGTGCTTTGTGATGGGTTCGATCTTACGGTGCTTGATCCCAGTGACAGAAGGGGAACCGACACGTATGTGTCGTTGCTATTAAGGATAACAAGATGGGGTCTATTTCTACATAAATAGATCTTGTCTACATCATGTCATCGTTCTTATTGCATTACTCCGTTTTTCCATGAACTTAATACACTAGATGCATGCTGGATAGCGGTCGATGTGTGGAGTAATAGTAGTAGATGCAGGCAGGAGTCGGTCTACTAATCTTGGATGTGATGCCTATATAATGATCATTTCCTGGATATCGTCATGATTATTTGAAGTTCTATCAATTGCCCAACAGTATTTTGTTTACCCACCGCATGCTATTTTTTTCGAGAGAAGCCACTAGTGAAACCTACGGCCCCCGGGTCTATTTTCTCATCATATATTTTCAGATCTATTTGCTATTTGCCTTCGCGATCTATTTTTATTTGCTTTTATTTTCAGATCTATTAATCCAAAAATACAAAATACCTTGCTGCAATTTTTACTTATTTATTTTATCTCGCGTTCCCGCGAGATCTATTTATCCAATCTACTACAATTTTACCTATCTTTTTACTCGTGAGGAATTGACAACCCTTCTCTTACGTCGGGTTGCAAGTATTTGTTCTTTGTGTGCAGGAGCTGTTTACGTGGTGTTGCGTGGTTCTCCTACTGTTTCGATAACCTTGGTCTCATCACTGAGGCAAATACCTACCATTGCTGTGCTGCATCATCCCTTCCACTTTGGGGAAATACCGACATAGTTCAAGCAAACATCACTCTCAAGGACGGCACGCGCTCCGGCTCTTGCACCTCCCGGAGGGGTAAATCTCCTCTTGGGATGAGCTTCGCGAGTGCATCATCGCCAGCTTCCGAGGTACTCGTGACCACACCCTCATCGTCAACGACCTGCGGCGCGTGAAGCAGCAGCCGGGTGAGACCCTCCGAAAGTACATTCAGTGCTTCACCAACGTTCGCCTCAAGATCCCGAATGCATCGGACGAGGCCATCATCTCGGTGTTCACCGAGGGCGTCATGGACGTCAAGATGAGCGAGGAGCTCGCCATCCACGATGACCTATGCTCGGCGGTGGAGATGTTCAACCTGGCGGACAAATGCGCTAGGGCGTAAGAAGGCCGCCTCTCCCTCCTCAAGCACCCTGACGTCGATCCTGAAGACAAGAAGGCCAAGGCCAAGGAGGTGAAGCGCAAGGGCCCCGCCATGCTGGCAGCAGAGCCCGAGTTGAAGCGCGGATGTGACCGCGACGAACCAGCTATCGGCGTTCTGGGAACCAGGGTACCCAGACTTGCCTGCCTGCGGCCCACGGCTTGGCTCCATTGATGGCCTGGTACGGCCCATCTACGAGACCGCCAAGGCAAGACCCTCGCGAGGGGCCAAGCCTCGCGAGGCGGACGACACCAAGACCTCCCGAGGGAGCGGCCTGCCCAGGCGGCCTCTCGAGGAGCGGAAATTTCTATGCAGGTACCCAGCCTCATGAGGCTACCATGACGCAAGCCATGACGGCCAAGGCAGGCGGGCGCCAGCGGGCGCAGAGAAGGCAGTTTCCTCTTTGGTGCTAAGGAGGCAAGGACAGGCGTGGGTTCCCGTGGAGTCTGGCAATTGTTTCCATTACGGTGCAATGAGACCAAGACCGCCAGTGCGGCAGGACGGATGTCATCGCCGAGCCCACCGCTGCATCACGACCAGAAGCTTTGCAGGCGAAGACCACCTTTCGCCAGGATAAGATGTAATACTTGTCCCCTTTCAAATTGGCCACTGTGGGATCCCTTCCCCCCTACATTTTCGGGGAAGAAGACCGAGGCCACTATAAGTATAGGTTAGCCACCACCGTAGAAGGGATCCGATCCCAAGTTGACTCATTCCCTCAACTCTAAACCTCGCGAGGTTGTTCAGCCCTTGTACTAGTTCATCCTCAGCCCCTCGTGAGGCCAATCCACCACAAAGCAGGAGTAGGGTCTTACACCGCAAGGTGGCCCGAACCTGGGTAAACTGCCGTGTCCATCTTCTTCCTTGCTCGTGTGAATCAAGCTAGGCTGTGGGGTGATGGTCTGGTAGGGTGGATAGGTTGAGTTCTTTGCACACACCCCAGAGTTCAAACCATTCTTGGGTCTGTGGAGCCCTGAATCTGACATTTGGCGCGCCAGGTAGGGGCGTGTCGAAGCCTCTCTTCCACCGTTCACTCCGGCGCCATTCCACCGCCCCTATGGCCGACGCTCGCCATGTTCGTGCCGCGCGCCGAGCCGCTCGTGTTGCTCAGACAACACCTGTGGGCAACGGCGCTCCTCGCCGCTCCACCTCCCCGGTGGCTAACGCCGCCACCGACCCTACTGCTCGCGAATAGCAGGATTCGTCGCTGCCACCATCCATGCGGCGCGATGGCCGTACCGCAACTCCATCACCCACTCCAGCCACGGCATCGTCTTCCCATGCTCGTCGCAGGCCGGCAAACGCGCAGGCTGCGCTGCTCATGGCACGTGAGCTTTTGTGTTACCGTCCGGCCAACGACCTCTACGACGACTGGCTCGGCCGCATCGCCAAGCTCGTCAACGCCGTCGGTGAAGCCCCTTCACCGTCCCATTCGCCCTGTCCCCCGTCGTCCCTGGAGGGCGATGTGGCTCACGGCGCGCCCCCTCGTCCTACTCTGCACGGCACGGACTCCAAGCCCAGGAGTGAGGCACCCTAGCGCGACCCGCCACGCAGGGCGCCGACGCGCGATGAAGAAAGCTGCCAGGTGGTGCAGCGGCCGCAAGGAGAAGCGCGCGTGCTTCCAGCACCGCCGCGTCAAGACTACGTGCCACCAGAGGCGGTGACGCGCGGGCACCAAGACCAAGCTCCACCCATGCGACCGGCCCCTGTGAGTGCGGCAGGCTGCCGTGCTTTCACCCCGGAGCTGCGGCGTGTTGTTTGGCCCATCAAGTTCAAGCCAGATCTGCCTCCACGCTACGACGGCACCCCCGACCCCGCGGAATTTCTCCAGCTCTATGAGCTGAGCATCGAAGCGGCGAATGGCAACGACAAGGTCATGGCAAACTAGGTCCCCATGGCCCTCAAGGATGGCACGCGTTCTTGGCTCCTGAACCTCCCGGTGGGGTCTATCTCCTCCTGGGATGAGCTACGCGAGCGCTTCATCGCTAACTTCCAGGGCACTCGCGACCGAGCTCCTGCAGCAGGTGACCTGCGCCGCGTAAAGCAGCAGCCGGGCGAGACCTTGCACAAGTACATACAGCGCTTCACGAACGTTCGCGTCAAGATCCCGAAGGTGTCGGACGAGGCCATTATCTCGGCGTTCTCTGATGGTGTCCGGGATGTCAAGATGAAGGAGGAGCTCGCCATACACGAGGACTTGTGTTCAGCTCTGGAGATGTTCAACATGGTGGCTAGGTGCGCGAGGGCCGAGGAAGGTAGCCTCTCCCTCCTAGAGCTTCCGGAGGTCGATCCTGAAGACAAGAAGGCCAAGGCTAAGGAAGTGAAGTGTAAGGGCCCCGCCGTGCTGGTTGCGGAGCCCGAGATGAAGTGCGGCCGTGACCATGATGAGCCCCCCAGGGGAAACCGCCCGTTCTGCGTCTTCCACAACATCCACAGCCACAACACCAACGACTGCCAGGAGCTTAGGGCAATCCGAGATGGTCGCCTTGGCCGCCACCCCGAGCGCAGCGATCGCGGCTACGACCGTGGAGGAGGCCGCGGTGGAGGCCGCTGGGACAACCGCGACCCCCACCAGGACTGGCGTGACCAGCCCCGCGAGGACAGCTGGCAGGGCTAGTCTCGTGATGGCCCCTGGCAAGACCAGCCTCGTGAGGACCGTCCTCAGGGCAACGCGGCCTCCCTCCGCTGCCGCTGCCCCAAGAAGAAACGACGACAACCGGCAAGATGATGGGGCTGGGGGCTTCCAAGAGCCTTGTGCAATCGCCTGCATCCTGGGTAGCGCTCAGGCTCCCGCCTCTCATCACATCTTCAAGCAGTTCACTCGGGAGGTGAATGTGGCCCTTCCCAAGCTTGAGGCGTCGCGTCCCCTCAGGTGGTCCAAGCATGCCATCACATTCGACTCCATGGGCAAACTCAAGTGCTCAGCTGCCGCTGGTGCGCTCCCGATGCTCTGCATGCCAACCATCAGCAATGTCCTCATCACCAAAACCCTCATCGATGGCAGCGCGAGGCTCAATGTTCTCTCCGTCGAAATGTTTGAGACACCCCAGGTGCCCTATGATCAGCTCCTCCCCACCAAGCCCTTCTCAGGAGTGACCGACGGCTCCACCATTCCCATAGGGCAGATCCACCTCCCTGTCACCTTCGGCAAGCGCGACAACTACCACACCGAGCTCATCGACTTCGATGTCGCCCACATCGGCCTCCCGTACAACGCCATCCTCAGGTATCCGGCCCTCGCCAAGTTCATGGCAGCAACTCACCACGGCTACAATGTCCTCAAGATGCCAGGGAGTGGCGGTATCATCACGGTCGCCTGCGACGAAAAGGATGAGGTGTGCTCCCTCGAGTGCGCCTACCAGGCCGTCGCGGTCGAGAACTCTGACGGCAAGGGCGCCATCCTGCCTCCTGAGGCCATCCCCAAGAAGAAGAAGCAGCTCCTCCTCAAGGGCCGTCAGGAGGTTGAGGCGCTTGTCGACCGTGCCTCAGGCCCCGCGCCCACTGCTGGGGCACCGTTCCGTCTCGCATAGGAAGGCGCGCCCGGTGCCCCCCTTAGGATGGGCTCGGGGGCTCTCATCTGGAGGGCCTCTGACCAGACCATCGTGACGAGGGAGGTGTTTGGGCACCACATGGAGGCATGCTTTGACATGCGCCTCCATGAGCAAGGCGCAAGGCACGAGGCGCCAGGCGCTCAGGAGTTCATCACCAAGGCAATCGAGGAGTTTCAGGAGGCGTGAGCCATGCGTGGCGAGCGTCGCCCCGCACCACTGGGTGCAGCCGCGGCACCTGACATGGGCGGCTGTAAGTTCATCTAGTGCCAACCCTAGTTGGTTTTGGAGTATTGACGACAAACGTGGTTGAGGGACTAATGTGTTTGCGAGAATTGCAGGATAACACAGGTAGAAGTCCCTCAGTGATTCCGTTTTCCTACCAGAGATGACCCCTAAAAATGTATGAAGACATTGGTGGTTCGTGAAGACATTCACATTGAAGATAATGACATGTGAAGACATTCACTTGAAGACTATGGAGTGCGAAGACATAGTTTCTTTCGTAGCTTCCTTTTCTTCTTTATTGAGTCATAGGAATCACCGAACTGTTAAGTGGGGTCCAAGTGAACAAAGTCAGAAGACTGACGTGATGCTCAACCCAAAATCCTATGTCTTCAAGTGAAGACAATGAGAGCAAATCTTATCCTGAGTTGGATGAGTCAGCTTTGCTTGTAGCCCAAGCCAAGCTGCCGCGTGTGTTTGAAATCCGATCTTTGGACACGTGTCAGTTCCTTAGTGACCCAGGGTCATTTCGGACATATCATGTCGGGTTGCCTCCTGGCTATAAATAGCCCACCCCCTAAACCATAAATTGGTGGCTGCTCAGAGTTAGTGCACAGCTTTTGTCGTTTGAGAGCAACCCACCTCCTAAGCCTTTGAGAAAGAGATCCTTGCGAGGACAAAGGCCAAAACACCGAGAGCCAAAGAGTGTTAGGCATCACTGAAGTCTTTCTGTTTGCGTGACCTGAAGACTTGTTACACTTGAGGACTGTGTATCCTCCAGCCGGTTAGGCGTCACGTTCTGAGGATCCAAGAGTCATTGTGGATCGCCAGTGAACGGAGTCTGTGAAGGTTTGGAAGTCTACCTTGAAGACTTACCCGAGTGATTGGGCAAGGACTGGGTGTCCTTAGCTCAAGGGGAATAAGGTGAAGACGTTGTCTTCTGAGTTCAATCTCAACTTCTCCAACCAGACGTATAGTTGTCACAGCAACTGGAACTGGTCTACCAAATCCTTGTCTTCACCAAGCTACTGGTTCTATCTTCCAACTCCTTTACATTTCAGTTTGTCTTCGTGAAGTCATTGCTTGCTAGCCTGATCTGTTTGACTTCACTGTGCGAAGACTATTACCTGTTTGGCTTCATTTTGTCTTCCATTCCGATCTGTACTACCTAGCTGCTATTAGCCTTCGTGCTTTCATTACAATGCTCACTTGACTATGGTCTGTCTAGTGTAGTTTATCTTCCGCTGCATATCATATATGTTCAATTTGATTGTTTGTCTTCAAAGACCTCGTGTCTTGAAGACTTTCATAAAAATTGCCTATTCACCCCCCTCTAGTCGATCACTAGCACTTTCAATTGGTATCAGAGCAAGGTGCTCCCTTGTTCTGTGTGATTTGGTTTAACCACCTAGAGTTTTAGCTATGTCGACTGCAGGGATAATCAAAGTCTCCGCTGCGTGCCCGGTCTTCGATGGCACTGATTACCCCTACTGGAAGAATAAGATGCGCATGCATCTTGAAGCCATTGACATCGACCTCTGGTATGTCGTCAGGACTGGTGTTCCCAAAGTCGGTGAAGGTGTCACCACTGCTGATGTCAAGCGTTTCGCACAATTGGACTCAACTGCCAAGAACATCATCTGTGGTCATCTGACCAAAGGGCAGTATGGCCGTGTGAGTGCTCTGGAAACTGCGAAGCTAGTCTGGGACTGGCTGTCCAAGGTCAACGAAGGCGTCTCACCATAGAGAGACTCAAGGATTGGTGTACTTCACAATCTCTTCAACCGCTTCAAGAGAAATGACAATGAGAATGTCTAGCTCGCGTTCGATCGCCTCACTGATATCACAAATGAGCTTCACGCACTCGGCGCCACTAAGATCACCAAGCATGAAATTGTGAAGAAGCTATTGAGATCACTTGACAGCTCATTTGACAGTTTGGCCCTGATGATTCAAGAACGCCCTGACTTCAAAGATCTTGATCCATCTGACATACTTGAGAGGCTCAACACACATGAGTTCCAGCTGTCTGAGAAGAGAGATATCTGTGGCCCCAACTATGGCCGATCCTGTGCTTTGAAGGCAAAAGTTGTTTCCTCATCTGAAGAAGAATCTGACTGCACTTGTGATGATCCTGAAGACATTGGCAAAGAGCTAGCGATGCTTGTGAGAAAATTCCCAAAGTTCTCCAAGAAAAATCACTTCGGGAAGTCTTCAAGATCCAGCTCCAAGAACGATGAAGCTTCCACTCGTGACCACAAGAAGAGAACATGTCACAAATGCAAGAAGCCAGGTCACTACATATCTGAATGTCCTCAATGGGACAAGGAAGCCAAGAAAAAGAAGAAGAGCAAGGAATATGATTCTGACAACAAGAAAAAGAAGAAATCCTCAAAGTCTTCTTCGAAGTCTTCATCAAAGTCTTCATCATACAAGAAGAGCTCTTCTGGCAAGGCTCGTGCATTCATTGGCAAGGAGATGGATTCAGAGGAGGAGTCTGCTTCTAAGGAGGCAGAGGTGGAGTCTGAGGAGGAGTCTGATTTAGGTGTGGCAAGCCTGGCTCTAGCTTCGGCATTCGTCGCCAAGTCTATCTTCAACACTGAAGACAATGGACACGCCGCCGACACCGAAGCCGATGATGAGGACGACTCTGCTCCAACCTACTGCTTTGTGGCATGAGGTGCCAAGGTAAACTCACACGATGCTTACTTTCAAACCTCCAGTGAAGATTACTCTGAGTGTGAATCCAAACCCAGCTATAAGACCCTTGCTAAAATTGCAACTGAACAACAAACTGCTATGGAACACATTCAAAAATTATTAGACAAAAGTGATGACCTGTTGGATGAGGAAATGAATCGAACTCAGTCCTTAATCGAAGACATCAAAAATCTTCACGTTAAGTACGAAGAACTTGAAAGTCGTCATGAAACCCTCTCAGCTACTCATGAGAAGCTTTCCTATGATTATCTTAAAAGGAAGCAAGATCTAGAAAAACTGGGAGCGTCTCATGAAGATCTTCAAAAGGAGAACGATTCACTACTCGCTCAACAGATCAGTTCCGCTCAGGAAGATTTTGTACCACCGTGTTTAAAATGCCTAGAGCGTTATAATGCTGTCTCCGTTGCTGAATGTTCTACTACCTCTGATGTTGCAATATCTTCAATTGCTGATGTGGTAACTAACACCTCTTGTGAGGATACCACTACTATTGCTGATGAGAATGCCAGGTTGAAGACATTGCTTGAAACAGGCATGTACAAAAGCCTCAAAGGGCATCAGACACTATGTGATGTCCTCAAGAAATAGATTCTGAACCGAAACCCGAGGAAAGAGGGTGTTGGTTTTGAGAGGAAAATGAATGCTGATGGTTCTTACTGGGAGCCTGAGCAGTACCCCAAAACCACATGGGTTGCTGCAAAGGATCCTTCAGTAGATCCATCTACTTTATCTGGCATCACTTGTGCTAACCCTATTATCATTGATGAGTCTTTTGACTCCAATTATAAGCTGTTCAAAAATCAGAATGGTGAAGTGTTTGCCAGGTTTATTGGTACTAACTGCAAGAATGGACCACCTTTGAAGAAGATCTGGGTTCCCAAGAGTTGTCTTGAGAAACTTCCTGTGAATGTCATCATGACACCACGAGGGAAGAAGACAAACCCCAGACCAAAGTCTTCATATGGCCCAAAGGCTTCATACAGATAGAGGACCTCACAAGGTCACCCTAACGCCAATGTTTTGTAGGGAAATTATCATCTGACTCATGACTATGAGCGTGTTTCATCTAACCGCTATGTTCATAAATCAAAGAACTTTTCAGCATATTCATTTGAGTACTATTCACCTCCTGCAAAACTATTTGCTAGGGCTCCAAAGCCAAAGTTCTCAGATGCTGCACTTAGACCCATTGCTTCTAAGCCACCCCTTAAGATGTGGGTGGTTAAGAAGAATTAACTTCTCTTGCAGGAAACGGTCTCCAGCCAGAAATCATTAACTTCTGAAGACAATGCTGGGGGCCTAAAACATCTTGTGGGATGCAAGATAAAATGTCAAAATGGTCTAACCATGTATTTCATCCCAGGGTTCCTTGACGAGCATCCTATCTTACCAAACAAGAATCTTAACTTTGATAGTATGCTTGTTCGTTATATGTTTGTGCTTCACATTACTCTTGGTGAAGCCTATCCCGCTAACTACACTGTAGGGTACGACTCCGAAAGCTACTGCATGGATAATGGATAGTGGATGCACTAACCACATGACTGGTGATCGAAGTCTTCTCATGGATTCAACCCTACATCCATCTACTAAAAGCCACATCACATTCACTGACACTAGTAAAAGCAAAGTATTGGGCTTAGGTAGAGTTGCTATCTCAAAGGATCAACACATGGATAAAGTGATGCTTGTTGAATCCCTTGGATACAACTTAATGTCTGTCTCAATGCTTTGTGATCTGAACATGATTGTGATATTTGGAAAATATCATTGCCTTGTGCTTATGGAAACTGACAAATCTCTAGTCTTCGAAGGTTATCAAAGAGGCCATCTGTATATGGTAGATTTCTCCGCAGGACCACAACTTGCCGTATGTCTTCTAGTGAAAGCTTCAAAGTGTTGGCTTTGGCATCGAAGGCTAGGACACGCGGGCATGAGAAACTTGCACACACTCGTGAAGAAGAAGCATATCATTGGCATCGAGGGCATCAAGTTCAACAAGGATCATCTATGTGGTGCTTGTGAAGCCGGGAAGATGACTAGGGCCAAGCATCCCTCGAACACAATCATGACTACAGCACGCCCCTTCGAGCTGCTTCACATGGACTTATTTGTCCCTACTCACTACTCTATCCTTACTACCACTGCACATCTTTATGGCTTCGTTATTGTTGATGATTATTCAAGATACACTTGGGTGCACATACTTCTCTACAAGACTGAAGTGCAGGATGTCTTCAGACGATTCGCCAATCGCGCAATGACCAACTATGGCATCAAGATCAAGCACATCAGGAGTGACAATGGCATAGAATTCAAGAACATTGGCCTTGACACTTATCTTGATACACTAGCATCACTGATGAGCTCTCTGCTCCATACACACCTCAGCAGAATGGCGTCGTGGAGCGCAAGAACAGGACCCTTATTGAGATGGTTTGTAAGATGCTAGATGAGTACAAGACTCCAAGAAAGTTCTGTCCTGAAGCCATTGATACTACATGCCATATCATCAACAGAGTTTATCTTCATAAGTTCTTCAAGAAGACATCCTATGAACTACTCACTGGTAAGAAGCCAAACATTAGCTATTTCAAAGTCTTCGGTGCTAAGTGTTGGATCAAGGATCAACATCACACTTCCAAATTTGCACCAAAAGCACAAGAAGGTTTTATGCTTGGTTACGAAAAGGATTCGCACACCTATAGAGTCTTCAACCTCTTTCACTATAAAGTGGTTGAAACTGTAGATGTGCGGTTCGATGAGACTAATAGCTCGCAAAGAGAGCACCTACCAAATGTGCTAGATGAAGCTTCTCCTAGTGAATCTATCAAGCTAATGGGTACTGGAGAAATCATACCCACCGAGGAACAGGCTGAAGAGGAAATCATCATTTCAGCACCTAATCAACATGAAGACACCGCTCAGCCTGAAGACAATGCTGAAGATGAAGATAGCAATCAGCAAGAGAAAAGTCTTCGCCTAGCTCATCCTCATGTGGCCAATGAAGTTCAAATTGAGAAGATTCTCGGTAACATCAATGCACCTGATCCTCTTACTCGATCAAGAGCTACGCAACTAGAAAATTTCTGTGGACACTTTGCATTTGTCTCGATATCTGAACCCAAGAAAGTTGATGAAGCCTTCATGGAACCCGAATGGATTCAAGCTATGCAAGAAGAGCTTCAACAGTTTAAGCTGAACAATGTCTGGGAGCTAGTCAAACGTCCTGATCCTCACAAGCACAATATAATTGGCACCAAATGGATCTATCGCAACAAGCAAGATGAGCATGGTCAAGTTGTCAGAAACAAAGCTCGTCTTGTTGCCCAAGGTTACACACAAGAAGAAGGAATTTACTTCGATGAAACCTTTGCTCCTGTGGCCAGGCTTGAAGCTATTCGTATACTGCTAGCCTATGCTAACCACAACAACATTCTTCTGTATCAAATGGATGTGAAGAGTGCCTTCCTCAATGGCAAAATTGAAGAAGAAGTGTATGTAGCTCAACCCCCTGGTTTTGAAGATCCAAAGCGTCCTGATATGGTCTACAAGCTCAATACGGCATTGTATGGCCTTAAACAGGCTCCTCGCGCTTGGTATGACACACTCAAAGACTTCCTGAAGAGCAAAGGCTTCAAACCTGGTTCTCTTGATCCCATTCTCTTCACGAAGACATATGATGGAGAATTGTTTGTATGCCAAATCTATGTGGATGACATTATCTTCGGCTGCACTGATAAGAGATACAGTGATGAGTTTGGGCATATGATGCAAGAGCAATATCAGATGTCCATGATGGGAGAACTGAAATTCTTTCTTGGTCTTCAAATCCGTCAATAGAGAAATGGCATCTTCATATCACAAGAAAAATACCTCAAAGATTGCCTGAAGAAGTTTGGAATGCAAGACTGCAAAGGGTACACGACGCCAATACCAACCAAAGGTCAATTGGGCTCCGACGAGAATGGTAAAGAGTTTGATCAAAAGGTATACCGCTCCATGATTGGTTGTCTACTGTATTTATGTGCATCTAGGCCAGATATAATGCTTAGCGTCTGCATGTGTGCCCGATTCCAAGCGGCACCAAAGGAATCGCATCACCTCGTGGTGAAGCGAATACTTTGATATTTGGCTCACACCCCAATGCTAGGATTATGGTATCCAAAGGGCTCAGAGTTTGATCTAGTTGGATTCTCAGATGCTGATTATGCTGGTGACAAGGTTGATCACAAGTCCACATCACGCACGTGTCACTTTCTTGGACGATCTCTTGTCTGTTGGTCTTCAAAGAAGCAGAACTATGTATCACTCTCCACTGCTGAATCTGTATACATTGCTGCTGGATCTTGTTGCGCTCAGCTTCTCTGGATGAAGCAAACCCTCAAGGATTATGGCATCAACATGAAGCATGTGCCACTCTACTACGACAATGAAAGTGCCATCAAGATTGCTCACAATCCAGTTCAGCACTCGAAGACAAAGCACATTCAGATCCGTCATCACTTTCTCAGAGATCATGTGTTGAAGGAAGACATTGATATCATTCACGTCAACACTGAAGAGCAATTGGCAGATATCTTCACGAAGCCCTTGGATGAGAAAATGTTTTGCAAGTTGCGGTGTGAGCTAAATATCTTAGAATCCTCAAATGTCCTGTGAATGGACACACATCCTAACGCTTATGCATATTGATGACTTAGGTGTGCAACACACAAAGTAACGTATGTCTTCAATTCATGAAGACATACCCTCTGAGCGTGAATACATTAATGTGGAATTTGACTTCGGAGTGCCACGATAATTGTGTGCCGTGTCTGGGTCTAATATTTCCTATACGGTGGGTAACACCACCACCAACCCTTCCTGAAGATTTTTCATTTGGCGTCATGATTGAATTATCTTCAACATTGGTTTATCTCCCTGATTTGTCTTCGCAATGTTTGATTCGGTCTTCTCTGATATATATATATATATATATATGTTCTGTCCTCTACAACATTCACTTATAGCTATGTCTTCAAGTTGCCATTTTCTGCGCTAAGTAAATGTGATTGGACCCTAACCCCTTCTATGCTTATCCCTCAAACTCTCTCTGTCTCTTCATATGCATTCTGTTGACATGTGTCGAATGTCTTCATTGTGTCCTTGTTAGCTGAAGATACAGAGACACACATTTAAAACATCTTTTATTAACTCTATCCTTTTTGCCTGAATACCGGAGAAGCCGGAACGACCACTGTCATGGACTTGACACGACAGATGTCCTAGTGGAAGGACTTAGTCGTGGAGCCATCGCAACTAGGTTAACTTGAAGGGGTTAAACGGGACAAAGGACACAGAGAGTTTACCCAGGTTCGGCCCCTCTCAATGAGGTAAAAGCCTACTCCTGCTTTGTGTTGTATTGCTAGGGTTTCGATTACCAGGGAGCGAATACGCTTGACCTAGTTCCCGATTGTTTGTTACCTGTCCCTAAACCACCGCCGGGTTGTCCCTTTATATACACAGGTTGACGCCCGGCGGTTCACATATCCCGGCCGGCTCATAAACGTGCCGGCTCGGTATCCACTCTTTCTTATCTTACAATACAAGTCATATACTTATGGCGGTTTACATCTATGGGCCCTAACTAGCCTTTGGGCTTTGGGCCTTCTTATTAAGTCTCCTTCGTAAGTCGCCATCTTCTATGTCTTCATGGGCTTCAATACAGGTAAATCACTATGAGCATAACCCGGCCCCTCCTGGGCGGTTTATACTCAATAGTTATATCCCCAACATTAGGCCCTAGGTTGATGTGAACTTGTTCATATCAATCTTCAATACTTGACTTAAAAAAAATCATTCATCATCAGTCCTTATGAAAAATTATAACCCGCCACGACGTCTGCTCACAGCATTGTGTTAACCCGCCATGACGTCATCTTGCATTAATATCGCACGAGGCCTAAATCTCAGCCTCCTTGATTCCCGCGCATGCCATCTATCCATTCACCTTATAAATAGGGCCAGGGGTCCTTTTCACTTTCCCCCTTGCCTCCTCGTCTCTGTCTTCCACCTCGCATCACCTCAGCGCCCGAGCTCCGCCGCCGTCGTCGACCTTTGCCACTGCCTCAACAACGGCCGCTGCATCAACCTGAATCGACCAGAGTTCGTCCACGCGCCTCCGCTACTCAACAGCCCTGGTAGGTCCTCTTCCTTCCTTTTCCCCTAGATCCCATTAGGGTTTCCATGAGTTCATCGGAGTTCATCTCGGTTCATCTTTGTTCCTCCATAGACCATGTAGTTTTTGATCTAAGTATAGTACCAATCTTGTGCGATAGCAGTTTAGCACTCATTTTTAATATCTGAACGCCTCCCCTCCATAGGAGATCTCATCTGAGCACGTGAACTGTCCTGCTGCCGCTACTTTAGGTTATATTTTTTCTTCATTATCTGAACTGCTGTAGATCCAAAATTATAACACCAATATGTGAAACCTGTTTTTCACCACTTAGCCATTTTCCAACTTCAGACCTATACTTTCAATATCCGTGTAGGCGGTTTAACCTCAGAAAATAATAACCTGCCAGGTACCATTAGTCCCCTCTTAAACCGCCAATTGCTCGTCTTTGTAATTTAATAACGTCACTGTCCGGTTTAACATTTATGCATGCTTCAACACTTTCTGCCTGTTAACCATGAACCTTAAACCGGCACAAATCTTTTCCAGGTTATCGTATAAATGGCCAAATCCTTTTATTCCTGTAACTGGGTTCCATCCCGGGTTACAGAAGAAGAACTGAACGGGTGTGTTGCAATCGACGCTTTAGCGAAAAAGGAAGACATCCACTAGAGAGCCCCCGGTCCAGAAAATCCTCCTGAGCCCAAGGATGGGGAAGTGATCGTTTTTGTTGATCATCTGAGTCGAGGGTTCAGCCCTCCCGGATCAAAAATTTTCCGTGATGTGCTTCACTTCTTCCAACTCCACCCTCAAGATATTGGGCCTAACTCCGTGTCCAATATTTGCAATTTTCAAGTGTTTTGTGAAGCCTACCTGCAAGAAGAGCCCACAGTCGACCTTTTCAGAAATTTCTTCTATTTAAACCGCCGTACTGAATTTACGGATGGGTCCAATACTGAACTTGGCAGGGTTTCAATTCAGAAGAGAAAAGACGTCAGCTTCCCTCACGCTAGGCATCATAGCCATCCCAAAGATTGGAATCAAACTTGGTTCTATTGCCAAGATACATCTCCAGCTGGCGAGAATCCTCTGCCGGGTTACCGTGCTCACCGACTTACCGATGCACATCCATTCCCCCAAAGACTCAATGCAAAGGAATGGTCCAAATATGCACCACAACTTTCAAAGCTCAGAGCCTTTATGGCAAACGGTTTGACAGGCATTGATTTTGTCCATTGCTGGGTATCTTGGAGCATTTTGCCTTTAAGCCGTCGCCCCGGTTTAATGTGTGAGTACACAGGGGATGTGAAAGACCCTCAACGCCACACTGATATTCAGCTGAGTGATGCTGAAATTACTGAATCTGTCAAGAAGATGTTGGATGAACCGGTGATCGACTGTAGCAAAACAGGACTTAGTCCTTTCTGCGCTTCAAATAAACCGCCAGCTGTAAGAATTGCTCCACTCCTGCTTTAATCCATATTCTTAATAATCCCTTATGATCTTTTTCAATCTTTAAACAGGGTGATGATCCGTTCTGGAAGAAGAAACCGCAGGATAAACCGGCCAAAACACTTCGTGTCAAAACCAAGGTCAACAAGAAACCCGCTAAGAAGAAAAACACTGAGCCTTCCGAGTTAAACATTGACGATGATAATCCGGAGTCAGAGGTAGAACTTGATTCACTTGGCTCTTTTTTTATACATCTCATTGACGATGCTTTTTATCAGGACGACGTAGAAGCTAGCTGCACAAATGACATAGAGGTAACTATTCTCTCATCCGGTTCAGAACCTCTTCCCACACAGAAAACCCGACAAGCAAGCCGAAAAGTAAAATTTTCTCACCCCCTAGCTTACTTGGATCCAAACTTTCTTTTGAAGAAGCAGCAACACGAAGCTTGCCGCACAACCCGGCATAGCGGCCATGTGGTCACTTCTTCCGGTTTACCGAACTCGCCAGTTCGTAAACGCCGCCCAGAGGTCTCTTCTATTTCTGACACATCTTATCCCAAGGCGGGTTATTTCCGACAACCTCTTAATCCGTCTGATTCAAACTATCAGGGAACTTCCCATTCATCTTCTGGCGAGTCCATAGGGACACAAATTCCAATCCTCAAAACTGTTCCTGGGTGAGCATTTTTAGCTAACCCCTTATACCTTATGCTTGATCATTATACTAACCTGTTATTTGTGTCTCTGTCAGAGCCAAGGCCAGACCCAGTAAAAAGGCCAAATTGAACAAACCGGCTGATGACAGCACGCCAACTGATCCGGAAAAGAACCCGGAACAATTTGAACCAAATACTGAAGCTATTCTTGATGATCCGCCACCGCAAGATCATGAAACCTTTGTTGAACAGATGGAAATTGATCCGATGGGTCATGCTGATAAACCGCCAAGCCCAACTAAGGCTGCTGATGATAAAGCTGACGATGTTGTAGTTACCGGTGTCAGTTATACAGCCCCAGGCAACCCCACTACTCTGTCAAAACATAGTACCAAAGAAGAATTTTCTGCTTGTTGACAAGGGCAAGTTGAAGGCGGACTTGGAAAGCTATGCCCACCTTAGCGCCCAATATATTCATTCTGGGTTTTTAAACCGTTTGTACACAAGCCGTGATTATGAAGCCGGTTTACTGAACATGATGAAGGAGCGATATGAGGTAAATGCTGTTAACTCTGCATAAATATTCTTCCCTTAGCCGCCAAGTTTACTGGACATAAAAGAATAGAATGTTCTGCAAACTTTCAAGAGCCATATAGATCAACTCCACTAGCCCGCAAGGGCCGGTTTATAATGTCAATATGAACCGGGACTTTAGAATAATAAATCTTCAATTTCGCCTGTGTAGCCCCCAAGGGTCGACTTAACAAATATGTTAAGTTGAGACTAATTATGATGTAAGGCTCAAAATTCTTACTTAGGACCTTTATAATCCGGTTGACCATCAAGCTGATAGTTGTTATGTGCATGGGACTTGTAAATTTTTTTTGATAAGCCGCAATAGACATTAGCCCCCAAGTGCCAAGTATATTACTTGTTATGTGCTTGGGACTTTGAATATGCACTGCTATGTAATTAATTACATGTCTCTTGCAGGCTGATCTTAACAAGAAGGAATCTCAAATCGCCGACCTTCAAGAAAATATCAAGTCGCAACAAGCCGAGACCTCCAAAGCCAAGGAGGAACTGACCAGTGCCTTAACAGCAATGGAGAAACTAAAGGAGAGCTTTAAAAACGAGCGGGCAGGCTGGGATACAGAAAAGTCAACTCTGCTGAAGAGGGCTGAGGATGCTAAGGCTACCCTTAAACCGGTAGCTGAAGAGCTGACTGGCTTGAAACAGCAAATAAATGCCATGACCGCTGCCGTATTTGGTAAATAACTTCTTCATAAGCTTTGAACATGTATTATGTAAGAGACTGCCAGTTTACCGATGTTTGTGATGATGCAGGAACTCGCATTGCTCATCTTGGCTCAGATATGCGGCAAAAACTGAAGGCCGCCTATACACTTATAGAGCAATTATATACCAGCGTACAACGGGTTATCTGCACAGCTTCCCATAATAAACCGCCCCCAACCTTGATCAAGGAGACATTGGAAAGGCTGGCGATGATGCCTGCACGGTTTGAAGAGCTAAAGAAGTCAGCTGCCAGGGCGGGTGCTCTTACTGCACTGACTCGGGCCAAAGCTTGGATATCTGATCTTGATCCGGCCGATGTGGGAAACGGCTACCCGAGCATAAAGGAGGACGGGTCAGAGTTTAATAACGACGACCTCAGAGCCTTGACGAGGGAAATGCGCCCATTGGCCAGCAAATTGGCTGAAGAAAACGATCTTTCACATTATCAGTCGATTTATGATGCCAACAACAAGAGAGTTAATGCGCCAACTTATGATGCTCCAAATCTTAGTCCTCCAATCCGTAAGCATACCTATGCCCCTGATGTTGACCCCTCCACACTTATAAGTGATGAAGCTGTATTCAAGGCCTTAACTGGGATCGATTGGACCACCATGGACTTCCAGCCACTAGGTAGAGAGGAGGAAGATGAACCGGCGCTGGACGATCCGCAACCTTCAAGTCAGCCAGGCCAGGACTCGTAAACCGGGGGCCGGTTTAGCAGCTGCTTCCTTTAAGACTTGTGAAAACAATTATTCTTTTGGGCACCAAACGCCTTGTAATAGGCTAGCTTAAACTCTTGTTCTGCTATGCCATCGTGCATATTTACTTTGCATGACACTGCTAATCCACCATGTTAAGATATGCCACTTATGCTTATAATATTAACAATGTAGAATCTGCTCCTGCATGCAAAGGATTAAAGGTGTCCTGGTTGTTTACCGCTGGACGGGTCATAACGCCCAATATAAAACCATGGAAACTAACATAGCTTATACCCAAGGCTGGACTTTAAGAATAACCAAATTTGAAATATATCATACCTGTGATATTTGATCACACTGTTGGTTTACCAAACCGGTGTAGTAAGGGGAGAACCCAAACTTTGAGCACTGGTAATTATCATAGATTGCTTGGCTTATGAACAAAACCAGGCCGGGTTAATAAACACCGGATATTATCTTATCTCATAATGGCGACTTATAGTCAAAAGCCAGGCCGGGTTAATAAACACTGAATGTTATCTTATCTCATACTGGCGACTTATAGTCAAAAGCCAGGCCGGGTTAATAAACACCGGATGAATGATGATCATAAAGCATTATAAGGCTCATCAAATAAACCTCAAAAAACTGTGGAATAAAAGAAACGAAAAAACGAGGCTTTTCATGGGCTGCCAGGCCAAAAATTGAGTGCTTTCACGGGGCCGCACAACCACTGAGTTAAACCTATATACAAACCTTATAAGATGGACCTCACATAACCAATCGTCGTTTTAACTTTGACAAGTTCAGGGTCTGTATAAGGTTGACTTGCCAAACGTTCGGCGGGTCATTCCAGGAATACCTGGGTGGAGTGGCTTACTTAAAAAGGCAGGATAACCCAGGGTTTTAGGTGAATACACCTGGCTTCCAAGCCTAGCTTTTAAGCCTATTACAAGGGTTATACAAACTCTTTGTTCTTTAGAATCAAGGAGCCCCCAAGTAAAATTTTTGAGCTGTGCTCAAGGGGCACCTATGTTTGAGCTGTGATTTTGCAACAGACTCTCTTTGGTACCTTTAACCTGGGTAGCAAGCCCCCAAGTTTTTTCTTCAATTGGCTTATAAGCCGGTTCAAGGGGTAATCATAACTTCGCTCATAAGCCGAAAGCCCCCAAGTAACCAAAGACTCATTAAGAAAAAACGATAGAGGCCCTGCTTTAGTAGGGGTGCCGGTTTATTATATTTATCACCATATATACATTGTCAAAAATATGTACATCAGAAGAGCCAATGGCTCAGGTGTAGTACGGCTGAAGATGAGCAATATTCCACGGCCGGCGGGTCTCTTCCTCCGACGTGCGTGAGTCCTTGTGGTCTCGAACATCAATAAGGTAGTATGACCCATTGTTCAGATTCTTGCTGACCACAAAGGGTCCTTCCCAAGGTGGGGATAACTTGTGCATATCAGTCTGATCCTGGATAGGCCGGAGCACTAAGTCGCCTTCTTGAAAGGTTCTGGTCTTGACCCTGCGGCTGTGATAACGACGTAGATCTTGCTGGTAAATCGCCGAACGAGCCGCTGCGAGATCACGTGCCTCGTCTAACAGGTCAAGTGCATCCTGACGTGCCTTTTCATTATCAGCTTCAATGTAAGCCGCCACACGGGGTGAGTCGTGACGGATGTCACTGGGGAGAACCGCCTCTGCTCCATAAACCATGAAAAAAGGCGTGTAACACGTAGATCTGTTGGGCGTTGTGTTGATGCTCCATAGCACCGAGGGTAACTCCTGTACCCAACAACCCGGCGTCCTCTGTAAGGGAACCATAAGTTGGGGCTTGATGCCTCTCAGGATCTCTTGATTGGCTCTCTCAGCTTGACCATTAGATTGGGGGTGAGCCACCGACGATACATTAAGCCGGATATGCTCACGTTGACAAAATTCTTTCATAGCACCCTTGGAGAGATTAGTGCCATTGTCTGTTACAATGCTGTGTGGAAAGCCAAAACGGAAGATCACCTTCTTCATGAATTGAACCGCCGTTGCTGCATCACACTTACTGACTGGCTCTGCCTCTACCCACTTAGTGAATTTATCAACCGCCACCAAGAGGTGGGTCTTCTTATCCTTGGACCTCTTAAAAGGTCCAACCATATCAAGCCCCCAAAATGCAAATGGCCATGTGATTGGAATCATTCTCAACTCCTGAGCCAGAACATGAACTCGATGTGAAAACTTCTGACAACTGTCACATTTTTTGACCAAGTCCTCATCATCAGCATGAGCCGTCAGCCAATAAAAACCATGACGAAAAGCCTTGGCTACAAGAGATTTATAGCCGGCGTGATTATCACAATCTCCTTCATGGATCTCACGCAGAATCTCACAGCCTTCTTCAGGAGAAACACAACGCTGAAACGCTCCAGTAACACTGCAATGGTGCAGCTCTCCATTGACAATTGTCATTGACTTGGACCGCCGGGTTATTTGCCTGGCCAAGGTTTCATCCTCAGGTAACTCGCCCCGGGTCAAGTATGCCAAATATGGAACTGTCCAATCATGAATAACATGAAGAGCCGCCACCAACTGAGCTTCCGGGTCAGGAATAGCCAAATCCTCCTCTGTAGGTAACTTGACCGACGGGTTATGCAAAACGTCAAGAAAGACATTAGGTGGCACCGGTTTACGTTGAGAACCCAACCGGCTTAATGCATCCGCCACTTCATTTTTCCTCCGATCAACATGCTCAACTTGATAACCCTTGAAGTGACCAGCAATAATATCCACCTCTCGTCGATAAGCCGCCATGAGGGGATCCTTAGAATCCCAAGTACCAGAGACTTGTTGAGCCACCAAATCTGAGTCACCAAAGCACCTTACCCGGCTTAAGTTCATCTCCTTAGCCATTCGAAGACCGTGGAGCAAGGCCTCATATTCAGCTGCATTGTTAGTGCAAGGGAACATCAAACGGAGAACATAACAAAATTTATCACCTCGAGGGGAAGCTAGCACAACTCCAGCCCCCGAGCCCTCCAATTGCCTGGACCCATCAAAGTGAATAGTCCAATACGTGTTATCTGGTTTTTCCTCAGGCATCTGCAGCTCTGTCCAGTCATTGATGAAATCCACCAGTGCTTGAGATTTGATGGCCGTGCGAGGCATATACTTCAAACCATGAGGCCCAAGTTCAATGGCCCATTTGGCAACCTGGCCTGTTGCCTCCCTGTTTTGGATGATATCTCCTAAAGGAGCAGAGCTAACCACAGTAATGGGGTGACCCTGAAATATTGCTTAAGCTTCCGGCTTGCCATGAAAACCCCATATACAAGCTTCTACCAATGTGGGTATCTCTGCTTGGACTCAATAAGCACTTCGCTGATATAATAAACCGGCCGTTGAACCGGATATTCCTTGCCTGCCTCTTTCCTTTCAACCACAATAGCCACACTGACAGCCCGGCTATTAGCAGCCACATATAACAACAGCGGCTCCTTATCAACGGGCGTAGCTAGGACCGGCGGCTCAGCCAGCTGCTTCTTAAGCGCCTCAAATGCCTCATTAGCAGCGTCACTCCAGACGAAATCATCTGTCTTTTTCATCATCTGATACAAAGGGATGGCCTTCTCACCGAGGCGGCTTATGAACCGGCTTAGCGCCGCAATACGACCCGCCAGACGTTGAACATCATTGATACACGCCGGTTTAGCCAGAGAAGTAATGGCTTTGATCTTCTCCGGATTAGCTTCAATGCCCCTGTTAGACACCAGAAAGCCCAAAAGCTTGCCCGCCGGCACACCAAAAACACACTTGGCCGGATTAAGCATCATCTTATAAACTCGGAGATTATCAAAGGTTTCCTTCAAGTCGTCTATCAACGTCTCCTTCTTTCTGGATTTCACCACAATATCATCTAGATAAGCATGAACATTGCGTCCAATCTGATTATGAAGACAATTCTGCACACATTGCTGGTAAGTCGCCTGGGCACTCTTGAGCCCAAAAGGCATAGACACATAGCAGAAGGCTCCAAAGGGAGTTATGAAAGCTGTCTTCTCCTGGTCCTTAATTGCCATCTTGATCTGATGATAACCAGAATAAGCATCCAAAAAACTCAAACGCTCACAACCCGCCGTAGCATCAATAATCTGGTCAATACGAGGGAGAGCAAAAGGATCAGCAGGACAAGCCTTGTTTAAATCCGTGTAGTCCACACACATGCGCCAAGTGCCATTCTTCTTAAGCACCAGCACCGGGTTAGCCAACCACTCAGGATAAAAAACCTCAACAATAAACCCAGCCGCCAAGAGCCGGGATACCTCCTCACCAATGGCCCTACGCCTTTCTTCATTGAAACGACGAAGAAACTGCTTGACCGGTTTAAACTTGGGATCGATATTGAGAGTGTGCTCAGCGAGTTCCCTCGGTACACCTGGCATGTCAGAAGGTTTCCATGCAAAGATGTCCCGGTTCTCACGGATGAACTTGATGAGCGCGCTTTCCTATTTCGGATCCATATTAACACTGATGCTGAACTGCTTGGATGAATCGCCGGGAACAAAATCAACCATCTTAGTGTCATCTGCCGATTTAAACTTCAAAACCGGATCATGCTCTGTAGTTGGCTTTTTCAAAGACGTCATATCCGCCGGATCAACATTGTCCTTGTAAAATTTTAACTCCTCCGTTGCACAAACCGACTCAGCATAAGCCGCATCACCTTCTTCACATTCCAAGGCTATCTTCCGGCTCCCATGTACTATGATGGTCCCCTTGTAACCCGGCATCTTGAGCTGCAGATAAACATAACAGGGCCGCGGCATGAACTTGGCATAAGCCGGCCGCCCAAACAGAGCGTGATACAGGCTCTGAATCTTGACTACTTCAAAGGTCAATGTCTCCGACCTAGAATCATGATCATCTCCAAAGGCAACTTCCAGAGCTATCTTACCAACAGGGTACGCCGACTTACCAGGCACCACACCATGGAAAACTGTATTCGATGGTTTAAGATTTTTATCTGTCAACCCCATGCGACGGAAAGTTTCGTAATAAAGGATATTGATGCTGCTCCCTCCATCCATGAGTACCTTGGTAAACTTATACCCTCCAACCTGGGGTGCAACCACCAATGCTAGGTGACCCGGATTATCAACCCGGGGCAGGTGATCTTCCCGACTCCACACGATGGGCTGCTCAGACCAGCGCAAGTAACGGGGAACCGCCGGTTCAACGGTGTTCACCGCCCTTTTATGAAGCTTCTGATCTCGTTTGCATGAATTTGTGTTGAAGACGTGGTACTGCCCACTATTCAACTGCTTTGGGTTACTCTGATACCCAGATTGCTGCTGCTGATTCCCCTGACCTGACTGTTGATGGTAGCCACCCTGATTGCCTTGATTGCCCTGATTACCTTGGAATCCAGAACTAGAACCGCCACCGCCGTAACCCGGCCCATGAGAACCAGACCCTGAACCACCACCCGGTCCATGATTGTCTTGAAAAAGATTGGAATTTTTATACTCTTTCATGATGTAGCAATCCTTCCAGAGGTAGCCAGACGGTCTTTCTTGCGTCCCATGCCTTGGGCAGGGATGATTTAGCATCTGCTCAAGATTAAAGCCTGACCCTCCGGCCCGTGGGGGCGGTTTACCTTTACGATGCTGGCCATTATTCTGTGCGTTGGTGTTAGCCACAAAGTCCAAACTATTATCAGCTTTGCGCTTACCATTGCCTCCCTGATTCGCCGGATTATGCTGCTATCCTCTGGTGCTGCTGCCCGTCTTTCCCTTTCCCGGCTTGTCATCATCAGACTCGGGGTCCTTGGTACCATCAGAGTCAGCGTACTTAACCAGAGCCGCCATCAGCTCTCCCATGTCATTGCAGTGGCGCTTGAGCCGACCCAACTTCTGCTTGAGAGGCGTAAACCGGCAATTCTTCTCCAACATTATGACCGCTGAACCGGCATTGATGCGATCCGATGAATGTAAGATGGTCGAAACTCGGCGCACCCAATGGGTTGTGGACTCACCCTCTTCTTGTACACAGGCATCCAGATCCACAATTGACATCGGCTGCTTGCACGTATCTTTGAAATTCTGGATAAACTGGGCCTTTAACTCGGCCCATGACCCAATGGAGTTGGCAGGGAGCCCCTTCAACCAAGTGCGAGCCGTTCCATCCAACATCAGGGGAAAATATTTAGCACATGCCGCATGGCTAACATCTAGCAATTCCATGGCCATCTCATAACTCTCGATCCATGCTTCAGGAGGTAAATCGGCTGTATAGTTAGGCACCTTGCGAGGACCCTTAAAATCCTTGGGCAGACGCTCATTACGTATGGCCGGCACTAAACATGGTACACCCAAATTCCTAAAGGTTACACCTCGATCCACCGAAGTTGTCGGACGAATCGGAGAAGGTTGACGGGCCGCATATTGCGCCACCAGCTCGGCCTCTCGACGCGCTCTACCTTGATCCACCACGTTCTGAGCATCAGCACCACCGCCCGCCGGGTTATGCCCATGAGGCTGGTTATGGTTCCGCCCACTGCTTGACACAGCTGGTTCATCAATATGCCTACTGTAACTCTGGCTTGGGCGAGGGGTGGAATGAATCCGGCTTCGACTATAAGAATAAGCCTGCTGCTGAACCAATGCTGTCTGAAGGAGCTCTCTAGCCCTCCGCATCTCAACCGCCGTTGGAGACTCACCTTCAACCGGGATAGCCGCCAATCGTGATGCCGCGGTGATCATGTTATCCAAAGGGTTAGAGTAATGACCCGGTGGTGTTGGCATGTGTTGCGGCGGGATATTGTTCTGACGAGGCGGATCCGTGGTGTGCGGCTGAACCGGCGCTCCCGTCCCAGGCGTTTCAACCCGGTCCGCCACTGGTGGGTTACTGGTTCCTGCTCCTGGCGTGTTAAAGAGGTTCCTCGCCTCGTAAACCGGTGGGAGGCGAGACTGATGCCTCCTCCTCATGACTTTGTTTGAAGCATTCTGATCTAGCATGAGCCGGTAAGACTCCGACTGAATCCGCTACGCCTGTGCATCCAACGTAACCCGCTCCGCAGCCATCCTGGCATCTTCAGCTGCCAGGTCTTCCTTAGCTTGAGCTATCTGATCTCGCAATTTCACGACTTCCGCGTTATGCTGATCTTGATTACCCAGGTTAACCTCCGTCGTCAGCAGTGTTACCAAGGCGTCTAGTAACCCGGACAAGACTTGAGCCGGCGGGCGCGTAGGGCCTTCTGCCCCGGCTACCGTCACCGCTGCTGACCCGGAAATCAATGCCGCTGCAGTTGAAGAGTGCTGCACTGGCTGCGTACCGGCCATGAAGATTGCAACCCGGTTCGGCGGCTCGTAGGGGTCCGGAATACTATCGCCATCGGAACAGCCCCCAAGCCGACCGTCTTGCAGTTGGTACAATGACTCGGTTTCACCGGTGGATGACTCGCCATCAGAATAGACAACTGTCTCACCATCAAATACCGATTTATCCTCAGATCCCGCACCATTAATGAATCCCACGAAGGCACGACTCAAGGCGGGCTGAACTCGGGCGGGTTTTGCACGCTGAGCCGTCTCGATGATGTCGGTGCAGGTGTCCGGCTCAGGGCCCGGTTCGTCGATATTGCCAATGAAGACATGAATTCCATCGAAGGGGACCCGGTATCCGTACTCAATTGAGCCGGCCTCGGGGCCCCAGCCTTCGTCGTCGATGTAGAGCTTGCCGCGATGACTCTTTGTCATCCGGCCCACAGCGTATCCCTTGATCCCTTCGAAGTTGCCCTTCAAGAACTCGAAACCACCGTGTGCTTGCCCCACGGTGGGCGCCAACTATCGTGGACTTGACACGGCAGATGTCCTAGTGGAAGGACTTAGTCGTGGAGCCATCGCAACTAGGTTAACTTGAAGGGGTTAAACGGGACAAAGGACACAGAGACTTTACCCAGGTTCGGCCCCTCTCAATGAGGTAAAAGCCTACTCCTGCTTTGTGTTGTATTGCTAGGGTTTCGATTACCAGGGAGTGAATACGCTTGACCTAGTTCCCGATTGTTTGTTACATGTCCCTAAACCGCCGCCGGGTCGTCCCTTTATATACACAGGTTGACGCCTGGCGGTTCACATATCCCGGCCGGCTCATAAATGTGTCCGGCTCGGTATCCACTCTTTCTTATCTTACAATACAAGTCATATACTTATGGCGGTTTACATCTATGGGCCCTAACTCGCCTTTGGGCTTTGGGCCTTCTTATAAAGTCTCCTTCGTAAGTCGCCATCTTCTATGTCTTCATGGGCTTCAATACAGGTAAATCACTATGAGCATAACCCGGCCCCTCCTGGGCGGTTTATACTAAATAGTTATATCCCCAACAACCACCGACAAACCAGGCGCGCTTAGTTGTGGCACAACATTCAAACTGTTGCATGTGTGCCACGTGTCCTTCAGATGTGAACTGCCAGGGGCACCTGAGTAATTACACTGCGCTGTCCCTCTCCCTTATATATACTCCACCCCCGCGGTCATTATTCCTTCTCCCCTCGCCGTCTCGCTCAAACCCTAGCGCCACTGCTAGCATCCGTCGTCGCCGAAGACGAAGCGCTTCACTGCCGCGACTTCTCCGACGTCATCTTCACGCCGGCCGCGGACATCTTCCTTCCATCGTCGCCGTAGGTGTCTTCCACCTCCAAGTTAGGGCGCGGGAGATCGGACTGCTCGACCTCCAAATTTCCCGTCTAGCAGTTCTTCGTGCGGTAAATAAAAGCTCACTTTTTACCGTTTAATTAATCCGTTGAACTGTCCACATCTTCCAAAAGCTGTTTCTACACTTCCAAATCTGAATCTTTCCTTCTATGCATCTCATAACTTGCAAGTATGTTCACTTATGCATCACAACTAGTTAGATTCCTCACTTGTACTTATTCATGGATTCGTACAAATCTGGAACCAACTCACATCTATAAGTGAATGTCTTCGCGCTATGAGGTCAATGTCTTCAAACTGATTTATCTTCAAAATCTTCTAAGAATGCATATGATCTCTTCCCCTTCCCTTGCATCTCTAATGCTGTCACAGGTACATGTCTGTGGGAGAATCCCTTGGTTCTCATAGTCTGTATTCATTTGCAGAGTTCTTACAGCATCACATTGAATCACCTGAAGCCAGCTCCTATCTGACTAGTCGCCTGAAGCTCAATACCGTTGTGAAGACATTCAGTTTGAATCCAATGGCTTCTGGCAAGTCTTCAAAGAAGGGTGGCAGGTAGCGCCGGGACAACACTACCTTGGATCTGCCTCCTGATCTATATGAAATGTACAAGTCAGATCTTGAAGAAACCTATGGCCAGCGCAAGTCCAGAGTTCAATGGATTCGCAGATATTGGGCCGAACAATGGTTTCTCTATCACTTTGTGACACCAGAGTATGCTGACAAGAATGCTGTGAGGCCTCCATGGGCTGACATTGTATACAGAAAGCTTATTCCCAAGACCAAGGCCGAAGCCATTACAAAGGGCTTCTTCCCTTGCATGGTCAGAGGTCCTAAGCCTGAAAATTCCGACCCATCAAGTCTTCGATGGTGTCATGAGGATGATCTGTTTGAAGCCAATCTTTAGTTTGCAAAAGCTTCAGCAGTACAAAACAAGAAGGAACTTGGGATTGACTTCAACCCAGGTCCAGCTACTCCAAGGCCTGATGGCAGTCGAGAAGCTGAATAGAATCTCATTGGTCCCTTCAATAGCCTCGATGGACTTCTCTCTCATATTGCTGAGCAAAGGGGAAACGTTGTAGTGGCTGCTGATGAAGAGGAAGACCTAAAGTCCCAGAGCCCCTGAAGCCAAAGAAAAAGTCTAAGGCTTCAAAATCTTCTACTGACCCAAATGCTTCAAACGTGAAGCCTTTGCAATCTACACCACCTGAATCCAATGTGCAGTCTGAGGACTTGTCTCGCATATCCAAGAAGTCCACAAAGCCCAAGAAGAACTCAGGGCAAGCTCTTGCACCCGCACACATCTTTCGCAATGATGAAGACATTGTTGATCTATCAAGCGATGAAGATGTAGATGATGATGCCCTTGAGATGCTGATCAAGAGCAAGCAGGAGGCCAAAATCTTCAATGATCTGCCTTTGTTTGACGCTGATATTCTCAACAACTTCATAGACGAGTGGTTTGAAGATACTTCTCTTACCCTCGATGATCTGCAGCTTCCGATTGGCATCAGTGTGACATTCCAGGGCTGCATTGCCAAAGAGCTTGCCATTGTTCAAAAAGTCATTGTGAAAAAGAACAAGATCAACCATGAAAAGGCTGTCTTCAAGAAGCACATGGCCAAGCTGAGCGTCACGGATGTTCAGAACTTCAAGAAAATGATGGCTGATCTCAAGGCTGAATTTGCTAAGCGTCGTGATGAAGCTAAAGGCTCAAGAGAGCGCCTCAAGCGCTATGCTGAGAAATGCGTTCAGGCTCATAATGAAGCCTTGAAAAGGAAGGCTCTTGGGCGTCCAGGCATTGACCCCAATATGGCTACTAAGAAGACGAAGCCTGCTGCTGTTCAAACTGAAGCTGCAAGCCAGGAAAGACAAAGCATTGTCTTCCCTGCCAGTATGACTGGCTCGAAGCCAAAGGTCCCTTCTGCAGCTTCTAAGCAGAAGAAGACGAAGCTGGCTGAAGCTGAAGCCAAGAAGCATAAAAATCATGAAGCTTTTGATGCTGCTCCATCTAAGAAGAAGCTGAAGACAAAGTCTTCAAAGTCTTCTCGCAAAGAACATGTTCCCCAAGAACCTTTGCTCGTTGAGCCCATTTCTGTTGCACTGCCAGCTTCCACCAACCGTGAGTGTCGTCTCGTCATGCATGAGCCTGCTACCACAGAGGCTTATGAGTCTGAAGATATTCCAGCCGCTGACCCCATCGCAGCTGAAGACATTGGTCGTGAAGACAATGTTGAAGATGATGAAGTCCTTCCTTAGTTCCCCCAGATCATGCCCAAGCCAATATCATCGCCTGCTCCCACGAGCAGTGAACATATTAGCATTGGCGGTCCCACGACACCAATCACTCAAGATGATTTCTGGGAAGAGCACCACTCCAACACTTCGCTCCATGAAGTCATATCTCGCACTCCGCCAGCTCAAGTCACCACTCCGGTGATTGAGACCCCACAAGACACACCAGAAGACATGGAGAAGACCTCTCCCTCACCACAGGCGTCGCCATCTTTTCAAAGGCTTCGCAGAGGCCCTAGGCCCACGGTCTCCATGTCAAGCATTCCTAAAGAGGATGTGCACACCACAAGCTCAGTAGCACGACAAGTGTTTCTTGAAGCCATCCCTTCAGATACTGCTCATGAGTCTAAAGCCAAAGAGGCTGAAGGTATTCCGGCTGCATCAGCCGATGACAAAGAAGAAGAAGAATGTGAAGTTATTCCCCCTACCGTAGAATCAAGAGAGCATGAAGATGTGATTGTGCCTGACCCGCCAGTTGTTGAAACCACTGAAGCCCCTACACCTGATGATGCTGTTGCTACTACTACTACTAAAGCCAATGACGTTGTCATGGCTAAAGATAATGTGCAGCTTGAAGCCCCTGAAGCCACAGAAGATCTTCAGCCATCCTCCTCGAATGTTGCTACTGCTCCACCTGTTCCACATACAATGGCACGGGCCTTCAATCGTGAAGGTGAGATCATCAGCATCAAGTGGCTCATTATGACTCCTCCAGTTGCTCCTGGTCCTCAATATGACTATCATGTGGAGCAAAGGCCTCAAACACAGAAGCCAAAGCCCAGGCTGCCAAGGCTTCCAAGTGCTGTCACACACAAGGCTCATTCAGTGTGCTCAGCTTCAGAGAGCACAACACATTCTTCGACTCGGCCAAGAATCCATACAAGAAGCCAAAGATCTCCTCTGACAGGTTTTGGAGCCACCAGCAATGCAGCTACTACTCATGCATTCTATACAACCAGAACATGATCTTTCCTCACATGCGTCTGGATTGTGATGCCATTGCTGGGCTGCCATGCCTTGAGGAGGCTCTTGACTGCTTTCGCGACGTTGGTCTGCTCCCATTTGTCGTCGACAAGAAGCACTGGAATGAAGAGCTTCTGCTGCAATTCTTTGCTACCCTTCATATATCAGGCTACAACAGGGATCTGAAGACATGGGTCCTTGAGTGGATGTCAGGTGCTGCTCATCATGAAGCCAAAGCTCAAGATATTATCGAGCTCACTTCCCTGCCCACTCCTTGTGATCTGTGTGAGCTAGGTTGTCAGCTCTATGAGTGAGAATCGTAGAGCATCTTCCAGAAGCCTGAGCCCAACATGAGTCAAATGCTCAGTATGATGAAGCCATTGCCAGTTGATGCTGAATACCCCAAAGAATTCTATGTCAATGACCTCGAGTATCTGCGCCGCACCATCTATCACATACTGAGGCATACTATCTGGCCAATCAAGGGGCATTCTCCTTACACCAAGATTGAGGGCACCATGAAGACATTGGTCTTCTATATCAACAATGGCATCAGATTCAATACTCAAGACTTCTTCATCCGTCAATTGGCTGCCTCAGGAATTGATCTGTTCGGCCTCATGTTCTATGCTCCATGGGTCATGCGGCTCATTAAGCTTCACTCCACAATCAACTATCAAGCTTCAGCATGCAACCATGTTGTATTTCTGCCTGAAGTGGATATGTCTCGTGAAGCCATATACCCTGAGCCTGCAAAGGAGCCTGTTCGCGAAGACAATGCCGCCTTCCAAAGCTTCACTCAGCCACTTGAAGGGATTCATGTGCCAAATCCAACCCCTACTGCTGCTGGTCCACTTGTCTGCCAGCTCAGGCTGTCGCATCATGCCAAGACTAATGCAACAGCCAGCACAGTAGCCCAAAGGCCTAAGAAGCGTACTCGCGTTCTAAATGACCGAGAGCTTCTTGTTTCGCTTCATCAGAAACATGATAGGCATCATGATTGGATGAAGCGCCAGATGCAGAGTCTTCTCATTGATGTCAATCGCATTCATAATCTTGCAACCAAGAACTCATTTGTTGCCCATGAAGTCTGTCGGCGTGCCTGGAAGAACCTCACAATGCTTTGTTCTGAAGATGATCTTCAAGCAGATGGCTTCACTGAACGCTTCAAGTTTGACTCCAGGCCTTCGCAGTCAGCAAGTTGGCATCCAACTCCTTCCATTGAAGATTCAGAGTATTCATCTTAGGCTCCAACTGTTGTTTCGAGAGTCATTGATGAAGAAGACAACGCCACTTCACCTGCGCTGGCTTCACTGCACCAAGATTCTGCATCAGGCCCCTCTGCACCGCCCAACTCCAACGTCGACCCTGCTGCCCCAACATCTTCACCGCCTGGGAACGCATAGACGCTCTATGTCTTCAAATCTTTTTGGTCATTCATGACAAAAGGGGGAGAAGCTTATGAGTTGATATTCTTCAAGTGGGTCTATATGGGTCGGGTGCTTATTTTTGCTAAGTTGTACAACTCTCGTTCTTGAACTGTTGGCTTTTGAGTTGCAACACTTAAAACTTGATGGTCGTCTGCTACATTTTGCTGCTACCTCTTATTGCGATGATAAATTCCGCATGTAGTCATTCTGCAGACGTCCATTTTTCATTGTGCATGTCATTATCCTCATTACATTTTTGTATGCACGATGAATTATCTTCATGAAGTAAGGGAGATCTCTACAAAGCAAAACCTGCCATTTGCATTTGCATTCAAAGGCAAAATACTTACATGCACATCTTCAGGGGGAGCCCCTTCATCTTCATGAAGCCAAAAACCGCATTCTTTAACTCACACATATTTTTATCCCTGTTGAAAACTTCAACCAGTTTGTCATCAATCACCAAAAAGGGGGAGATTGTAAGTGCATCTAGTGCCACCCCTAGTTGGTTTTGGAGTATTGACAACAAACATGGTTGAGGGACTAATGTGTTTGTGAGAATTGCAGGATAACACATGTAGAAGTCCCTTAGTGATTCCGTTTTCCTACCAGAGATGACCCCTAAAAATGTATGAAGACATTGAAGACATTAGTGGTTCGTGAAGACATTCACATTGAAGATAATGACGTGTGAAGACATTCACTTGAAGACTATGGAGTGCGAAGACATAGTTTCTTTTGTAGTTTCCTTTTCTTCTTTATTGAGTCATAGGAATCACTGAACTGTTAAGTGGGTCCAAGTGAACAAAGTCAGAAGACCGACGTGATGCTCAACCCAAAATCCTATGTCTTCGAGCGAAGACAATGAGAGCAAATCTTATCCTGAGTTGGATGAATCAGCTTTGCTTGTAGCCCAAGCCAAGCTACCGCGTGCGTTTGAAATCCGACCGTTGGACACATGTCAGTTCCTTAGTGACCTAGGGTCATTTCGGACATATCATGTCGGGTTGCCTCCTGGCTATAAATAGCCCACCCCCTACACCATAAATTAGTGGCTGGTCAGAGTTAGTGCACGGCTTTTGTCATTTGAGAGCAACCCACCTCCGAAGCCTATGAGAGAGAGATCCTTGAGAGGACAAAGCCCAAAACACCCAGAGCCAAAGAGTGTTAAGCATCACTGAAGTCTTTCTGTCTGTGTGACCTGAAGACTTGTTACACTTGAGGACTGTGTATCCTCCAGCCGGTTAGGCGTCACGTTCTGAGGATCCAAGAGTCATTGTGGATCGCTAGTGAACGGAGTCTGTGAAGGTTTGGAAGTCTACCTTGAAGACTTACGCGAGTGATTGGGCGAGGACTAGGTGTCCTTAGCTCAAGGGGAATAAGGTGAAGACATGGTCTTCTGAGTTCAATCTCAGCCTCCCTAACCAGACGTACAGTTGTCACTGCAACTGGAACTGGTCTACCAAATCCTTGTCTTCACCAAGCTATTGGTTCTATCTTCCAACTCCTTTACATTTCAATTTGTCTTCGTGAAGTCATTGCTTGCTTGCCTGATCTGTTTGACTTCACTGTGCGAAGACTATTACCTGTTTGGCTTCATTCTGTCTTCCATTCCGATCTGTACTACCTAGCTGCTATTAGTCTTTGTGCTTTCATTACAATGCTCACTTGACTATGGTCTGTCTAGTGTAGTTTATCTTCCGCTGCATATCATATAGGTTCAATTTGATTGTTTGTCTTCAAAGACCTCGTGTCTTGAAGACTTTCATAAAAACCGCCTATTCACCCCCCTCTAGTCGATCACTAGCACTTTCAGCGGTGAGCTGCGCGTCTGCGTCAACATCCTAGGTCTCAACAGGGCTGCTTCGCAGGGCCTCTTCTGGCCGTCCTGTGTCGGCCGGAGCGGGGGCTACCCCTACAGCTAAGTCCGCATGCCGTTCGGCTTGGTAAACGTGGCCGCCTCGAACCAGTGCTTCATGCAGGGTGCCTTGGCGGCCCACGAGGCAAAGTGCCAGGCGGTCCTAACGGAGGAGGTGTCGGACCCTCGCGATCCCCCCGGACCTCCAGAGCCTCAGCAGCCGGTTGGCCCGTGAGGAGCAATCTCTGCAGCACGCGTCTTCAGCTATTCCAATGCCTCTACAACGAGGGTGCCAGGTGAATTTTTGGTTTGTTCAACTGAGGGCGCCCCTCGGGCTGCATCATCCTCAGGCTGCTGGGGCCCGTCCTCGCAGCTTCATCATTTTGATTTATGTACTCTGTACCAGTTATGCTTGCTTGAGCTATTATGGTTGTTAACATTGCGCCAACAATCTGTCATCTCTGGAATCGCCTCTGCGAGCCCCGTGCGTTGGCAGCTTTCCCCTTGAACGTCCCGTGTGAGGGAGCTACTGGCACGACGCCTGTGCTCGGGTCCGTCCCTGCAGCGTTGATAAATCTAAGAGACTGAGCTCTGGCTCATGGGCCGGCCCCGTGTACATCACCTCACCAGGTCCTTAGTGCCTTCGTCTTCTCATGGAACGACCACGAGCAGACCAGCAAGCGTGCATTGCCCCTTGTGTTTCGTGACTAACTAACCCACAGGGGCCTCAGGAGACAAGACATCACGATTACGATGCTCCAGCTTCGGCATTTTGCAAAGGCTAAGTAAAAGTTGCCCTAAATTCCATGTGATGACGGGTATGGCCTTTGCCAAGCACCTCCGCGAGGCGAGCCATTCCTCTTTTGCGCAAATCGCTTGCACATTAAAAGGGGGGCCCCTCAGCATCATGTTTTAGGAGCTCTTACTGGCTCTTGAGCCCTCACCCCCTAGCCTTGACCACGGCATCGCGACTTGGCATACCAGCGGCGGCTGAGCTCTGCTCTAGGGCCGGGTCCTAAGGACGTAGAGCATTACGATGAGCAAAGGGAGGGGAATCGCCAGTCTCGTGGGGGAACACAGGAAAAAGGGCATGACCCGTCGGTGCTAGCGTTCGCTCGACCGCTTTCTGGAGTATGACAGGCATCAGTCCCCTCACGCACCTCTTGCAGGGGCTTATTCTAATCCATTGCAGAGCAGGGGACATGCACAAGGTCGGGAGCTCCAGGGAAGCTCGCCTCCGTGGAGAAGGAATCACCATGGAATGCAACCTCGCCAAGCTAAGTTATCCTGCGCACACCAGCATGAGTTCTGCCACTAACGTTTCATCCTTTCATGGCCTCGCTCGGGCAAGGGACCCCCCTTTTTTAATCTTTCGATAGTCGTTTGAGCGCCAAGTGGGACCTCCTGAGCATCACGCCTCAGGGGCTCTTACCGGACCTCGGGTCGCTCACCTCCTTGCCTTGCACACGGCATGGTGACCTGGCATACCAGTGACGGCTGAAGCCCACCTGGGGACTGGGTCCCGCCGACGCAGAGCAATACACTGCCGCGAGATAAAAAAGGGGACCAATGCCCAAACGAGGAACGCGAGTATAACCGAAAGCATGAGCCGAAAACGCTAAAATAAAGGCGCAAGCGCCGTGGTTCTTACACGCCCCCTTGGGGCTCCTCATGATTTTTGCGCAGGAATGAAACAAAGGAAAAGGTCTCCTGAGGATCGCGGCCCAGGCAGCATCACCCACGACGCCGGGTTTGCACCATTCCTCCCCTAAGCCCGGGCGCGGCGACGCGGCGGCTCGTAGTAGTCGTCGTCACTCGAGCTTGGTCCAGAGGAAGCGCTGCTGCTGCCAGAGGAATTGCGGACAAGGCCAAGGGCAAGTTCACCGCCAGAGGCTTCGTCGCCTCACCGGCCTATTGGGGGGTCGCTGTCTCGATCGCCTCCCCTGGGGCATCACTCCAGACGTCGGCCATCCTCTCCAAAGACTTTGAAGAAGAGCGTCGACGCCCCGTCGTACTCAAAGTGGATGGCGTGCCTCCCCTCCGAGTTGCAAGCGTGGGTGATCGCGCCCCACCCTCGGGTCATGAAGATGTCTCCGGAGTAGACCACCTCGACCTCCGCCTCTGAAGCTTGGTTGCAGTAGCCGTCGTGCTGCAGCCACAGCTCGACAGGCCCCTTCAGCGATATCTCTCTCGCTAGGGACGGCGGGAGCCGGATCCACGTGCGCGGTGGCATTGCCATCCACACCACGAACTCGCGGGCCGTGCTGCACGCATGGGCTTGCGAGCAAGGTGGTCGTGCAGCCATCACTTGTTCTTCCCCATGGCTCCGTCCCCCGCGACTTCCGTGGCTGCTCCCGCGGGGCGGAGCTATGCACGCGAATGTCCGCGCTGGCGGGGAAACCCGGCGGGGCGCGCTTGTGCCAGGGTCGCACCTCCGTGGGCGCTGCGGTGGCCTCGCGAGGGCAACCGTGTCTTTTCTTCGGCGGAGCAACTCCGGTTCTGCCTGAGGGGCCTTTCCCTTCTCGGCGGCCGAGAACCTCCTCACTGGCGCCATGGATGCCCTAGCAAGATGGCGGCACGGCGAAGAAGAAGAAGGAGCGAGCAGCAAGAAGATGAAGAAGGACTGGGGGCTCCGCCCCCCTTCCCCCATTTATAGGCGAAGGAAGGCTAACCGGCAACCTCCCACGCTCCAAGTAATGATGGCCCCGCTGCCTGCACTAGATAGTTGTCAAGTCGGGCAGTTGCCGAGGTGGTGTGGGGAAGCGGAGACACCCACACCCCGTCGAGCGCCACGCGTCAGCCTGGCCCGCAGGCGATTGGGGCCCGTGGCACTTCTCCCGTGCACCTTGGGTTCGCCTCGAAGCCAAGTCCGAGCGCGCCTTGGGCCTAGGGGCTACTATCGGCGTTCTGGAACCAGTGTACCCAGACTTGCCTGCCTGCGGCCCACGGCGTGGCTCCATCGACGGCCTGGTATGGCCCATCTACGAGACCGCCAAGGCAAGACCCTCGCGAGGGGCCAAGCCTCGCGAGGCGGACGACACCAAGACCTCCCGAGGGAGCGGCCTCCCAAGGCGGCCTCCTGAGGAGCGGAGATTTCTATGCAGGTACCCAGCCTCATGAGGCTACCATGACACAAGCCATGACGACTAAGGTAGGCGGGCGCTAGCGGGCGCAGAGAAGGGAGTTTCCTCTTTGGTGCTAAGGAGGCAAGGACAGGTGTGTGTTCATGAGGAGTCTGGCAAAGGTTTCCATTCCGGTGCAACGAGACCAAGACCGCCAACGCAGCAGGACGGATGTCATCGCCGAGCCCACCGCTGCGTCATGACCAGAAGCTTTGCAGGCGAAGACCACCTTTCGTCAGCATAAGATGTACTACTTGTCCCCTTTCAAATTTGCCACTGTGGGATCCCTTCTCGCCTATGTTTTGGGGGAAGAGGAACGAGGCCACTATAAGAATAGGTTAGCCACCACCGTAGAAGGGATCCGATCCCAGGTCGACTCATTCCCTCACCTCCAAACCTCGCGAGGTTGTTCATCCCTTGTACTAGTTCATCCTCAGCCCCTCGTGAGGCCAATCCACCACAAAGCAGGAGTAGGGTCTTACACCGCAAGGTGGCCTGAACCTGGGTAAACTGTGGTGTCCATCTTCTTCCTTGCTCATGTGAATCAAGCTAGGCCATGGGGCGACGGTCTGGTAGGCTGGATAGGTTGAGTTCTTCGCACACGCCCCAGAGTTTGAACCTTTCTTGGGTCTGCGGAGCCCTAAATCCGACACTAGCCATTGATGGCCGCCCATTCTGCAACTTCCACAATGTTCACACCCACGACACCAACGATTGCCAAGAGCTCAGGGCGCTCCGGGACGAACGCCTGGGTCATCGCCCCGAGTGTGGCAACCTTGGCTTCGGCCGTGGAGGGGGCCGCGGCGGAGGCCGCTGGGACAACTGCAACCCTCGTCAGGACTGGCGCGACCAGCCTCGCGAGGATCGCTGGCGCGATCAGCCTCGTGACAGCCCCTGGCGTGGTCAGCCTCGCGAGGCCCATCCTCAGGGTAACACTGGCCTCCCTCCGCTGCTGCCACCGCCAAGGAGGAACGACGACAACCATCAGGACGATGGGGCTGGGGGCTTCCAGGAACCACACGCAATTGCCTGCATCCTCGGCGGCGCCCAGGCACCAGCCTCGAACCGCATCTTCAAGCAATTCTCTTGTAAGGTGAATGCGGCCCTCCCGAAGCTTGAGGATGTGCGCCCCCTCTGGTGGTCGCAGTACGCCATCACCTTCGACTACAAGGATCACCTCAGGTGCGCGGCCACTGCTGGCGTGCTCCCCATGCTCTGCACGCCCACTATCAGCAATGTTTCCGTCACCAAGACCCTCATCGATGGTGGTGCTGGTCTCAATGTGCTCTCCGTTGAGACCTTCGAGATGCTTCAGGTGCCCTACGACCAGCTCATGCCCACCAGGCCGTTCTCTGGGTTACCGACGGTTCCCCCATTCCCCTGGGGCAGGTGCGCCTCCCTGTCACCTTCGGGAAGTGCGACAACTACCACACCGAGCTCATCGACGTCGACGTCGCCCACATCGGCCTCCCGTACAATGCCATCGTTGTGTACCCTACCATCGCTAAGTTCATGGCGGCAACCCACCATGGCTACAATGTCCTCAAGATGCCAGGGTGCAGCGGCATCATCACTGTCGCCTATGATGAGAACGATGCGGTCTGCTCCCTTGAGCACACCTACCGTGCCGCGGCGGTAGAGAACCCTGATGACGAGGGTGGCATCCTGCCTCCCGAGATCACCCCCGCCAAGAAGAAGCAGCTCCTCCCCAAGAGCCGTCCAGAGGTCAAGAAATCCGCCGGAGACACCTCAGGCTCCGCATCTGCTGGCGGGGCGCCCCTTCCTCCCGCATAGGAAGGCGCGCCCAGCGCCTCCCTCAGGATGGGCTTAGGGGCTTCCGTATGGAGGGCCTCTGACCTGACCAGTGCTACAAGGGAGGTGTTCGGGCACCACTTGGAGGCGTGCCTTGATGCGCGCCCCCACAAGCAAGGAGCAAAGCGTGAGGCGCCAGGAGCAAGAGAGTTCATCACCAAGGCGATCGAGGAGCTTCAGGAGGTGCAAGCCATGCGCAGCGAGAGCGGCCCTGCAGCCCCCACCGGTGCAGCCACCGCCCCCGACGTGGGCGACGGGCTGCGCGTCTGCGTCAACATCCCGGGCCTCAACAGGGCTGCTTCACAGGACCTCTTCCGGCCGCCGCGCATCGGCCGGAGCTACCCCTGCAACTACGTTCGCAGGCCTTTTGGTCTGGTGAACGTTGGCGCTACATACCAGCGCCTGGCGCAGCGTGCTACGGTCTCTCACGAGGCCCGACGCCTGGCGGTGGCATTTCAGGAGGCCCTGGACCCTCGCTAGCCCCGCGGGCCTCGCGAGCCTCCGGAGCTGTCTGGCCCGTGAGGAGCAAGCCTGCCTGACAACCTTCATCGACTACCTTGACGCTCCAGTAGCATCATTGCCAGGTGACCTTTTGGTTTGTTCAATTGAGGGCGCCCCTCGAGCTGCACCATCCTCGAGATGCATGGGCCCGTCCCCGTAGCTGCACTGTTTTGCTCATGTATCAGAACTGGCCTTGCCTCGGTGAATTTATCTTGATATTTTACCTTGCTTGTCCGGTGCTTCGCCACCTTGAATGCTGCTGTGCCCTCGCAAGCCCACCTATGACTGCCTCATGATTAAGGGCGGGCATGACGTCTGTGCTCGGGTTCATCCCTACAGCGTTGTTAAATCCAAGTGATCGAGCTCTATCTCGCGGGCCAGCTCCCGTGCATGTCACCTCCCGGGGTCCTTGGTGCCTTGTCCTTGCATGAGCTAATCACGAGCGGGTGAGTGAGGGCGCGCGGTTCGGCTCGAGCAACTGCGGTCTTGGTGCCTCGCCACCACGGGAGTCGTGCGCCGAGTGTTCTTCCCTGGACTGTTGCATGAGAAGACTTGACACGACGTCTCTGCTTGGGTCCGTCCTGGCAGAGTTGATAAATCCAAGCGACCGAGCTCTGTTTGGTGGGCAGGCCCCGTCCACATCACTTCCTGTGGGTCCTTGGTGTCCGGCCTTCTCATGCGATGGTCTTTGGACACCCATTTGGTGCAGGTCGCCCAACTAACTTAGGTTTCACAAACGCGCCTTGCGCCAAAAACCAGGCGCAACCCGCCTTGAGGTAGGGCCTCCTGAGTCCCGCGCTAGCTCACGAGTGCCCAGATACACCTCCTCAAATGTTCTGCCGTGCCGGTCATGCGTCCAAACGAAATAGGGCTGTACACGCCCGGAGACTCTAACACAGAGCTCCCTACCCACGCCCAGTGGAAGCCCCATGCTCAGCGCTGGCGGATTCGGTTGCAATACAACCATGCCCATGCCTAGTGGAAGCGCCAAGCTCCGCGCTGGTGGATAAACAACTGGGGGTGCCCTAAGGGTTACATCAACCTCAGGATGGCCTCTTGGCTCTTCGGTAACGCTCTTCGCGGCCTGCCCCTGGGGCGCGCGCGAGCGGTGGCTGGACAGGGCGCCTGTCCTTGGGCTAGTCCTGGTAGCATTGCCCTCGCACACGTTACCCCCACCAAGATCCCTGGGGTCCTTGGCGCCTGTCTCCTCGTGCGCCCCCAGGCGCACGCTGGCAAAGAAAGGTATGAAGGGCCCTGAATTAGCCTCGCCGTCGCCATGTTTCCTCCACGCAAGCCGCTCGCACGTCAAGGGGGACCCCTGAGCACCGCGACTCAGGGGCCTCACTAGTCACGTAGCCCCTCACCCCTTGGTTTCGTCCTAGCATCGCAAGCAGACATTCCACTGGCGGCTGAGGTATGCGCGGGGCTGGGCCTTGCCGACGCAGAGCACAAAGGCAAGCAAGAAGGAAACTAAGCACAAAAAGGAAATTACAGGGTTCAAACAGTTATTACAGGCACCAAATGTATCACAAATTCGAACAAAGTCTTATGCCTCCACGAGGCATGATCAGTGTCGCAGGATAAACTCTAGGAGGAAGGGCCGTCACCACCGCCTGCTTCGGCCACGACAAGCTCGTCTTCAACGTCGCTATCGCCGCCATCATCGCCTTTGCTGCCGCCTGCCTCAGCTGCCGCATGGTTGGTATCAAGGTTGCAGGTGAACTTCCCCAGCAGTGCCTTCACATGACCTTTCACGGGCGCCGCCGTGGTGGCGCTGGACTCGAGAGCAACCGGACCGGTCACCGCGTCAAAGTTGAAGCTGGGATCACGAAGGTAAAGGTGGCTGAAGACGCGCGTCGCTGCCACGGAGAAGAGGTCACGACATTCCTCCTCCGGGATGGAGTTCACCTTGGCGGCGGCACCTTTGAGCTCCTCGGCAAGCTTGGAAGAGATCCCTGCATAGCCGCCCTCAGGGTCCATGAGCGGGTCCATAAATCCTCATTTGCAGATGGACTGCAGTGCCTGGTGAGCCCTAAGTTCGAGGGAAGGGAAGGCTTCATGCTCCACAACTGCTTTTCCTTCGGTGTCGGCAAGGATCTTCTCCCTGGTGTCCAGCCGGGCCGTTGCCTCAGAAACGTGCTTGGCATGGGACGCTTTGGCTTCGGCCACCTCCTCCTTCAGCTTGATCAGGCGCTCACGTTCCGCAGCCTGGTCGACGACTACCTTTGACAGCACGGAGTCGCGATCAGCAAGCCACGCCTCACGAGCCTTGAGGTCGTTCTCCTGTTGTTGAAGTTGTTGCGCGCGTGCAGCCTGTTCCTCCCGGAGCGCCTTCAGGCTTGCCTTCGCCTCGCCGCAGCGCTTGGAAGCTGCTTTTGCCTTGGCACACGCCGTGTCACGAGTAGTCTTCGCCTCATCAACCTCCCTCCTGCCCTCGGCGGCGAGGGCCTTGGCCAGATCCTGGGTGGCCTGGCTGGCCGTAGATAGCTCGCGCCATCCCATGGCGAGCCTCAGGCGCTCCTGCTTGAGGCGCTCATTGGCATCCTGGAGATCCGCCTTGAGCTGATCAAGCGTGGCATGGGCATCGGTCAAGGCTCCGCACCTGATCAAGGGGTCGTAGCTCATGAGCTCGAGAGTTGGCCGTGGAGGAATTGCCACGACATCCTAAGTTGGCATCACCACGGTTGGAAGATGCACAATGCCCTCCGCTGGAAGCACGAGGGGGCTCCTGGCCACTCTTCATGGTCAGCTCTTGCACCACGCCACTGGGGGTTGCCGGGTCAACCACCATGGTCAGGGGTGTCGGGGTGGCTTGAGGCAGTGTCGTGGGCTGCACTTCGTCGCATCCGGAGGCGGGGTTTGGAGCGGCAAGAGGAGTCGAGGCCGCCGCCCCTCCCCCGAAGTCGGAGGTGCTGCGGCCGTAACAAGAGGCACCGCGGGCTGGGTCACTTTGGCCTCTACGATCGTCCCCCTCGGGTGGTCGGCCGAGGCGCTAGGCGGGGCCGGTGCGCTCGAGTGCCCGGGCGAAGCGATGCCCGTGCGCCCAAGCACGGCCCCAGGGCGGCGCAGGGTACCCCCTCGCCCGCCTAATCCATGGCCGAGATCTGATGGCGCCTTCAGGACAAGGGGCTCCTTCGACACGATGCCCACCTTCTTCTTCTTTGCCGCGCCACCACTTCTGGTCGCCAAGAGGGGAGATGATATGAGCATGTGCGCGATCAACACTCGGTCGATAAGCAAGAAAGGTCACTTACTCGTCGGGCGCGGTCAACTTCCTCTTCTTCTCCTCCTCAGCGGAGGTCGACGCGCCCCCACCCTTCTTCGGCATGACTTTGGTCGCATCCCGGGGGTAGGCGAGTGGCCCTCAGCGAGCCCCGCCGCGGCGCCGCCGCTTCAAGGGGTGAGGAGGTCGCACCAAGGAGTCATAGCCGGTGAAACATTGTCCGCCCCGTCACGGGCCGCCCCGTCCTTCGACTGCGTGCCTGGCGGAGACTGACCTGGCCCATTGAACACCACGCTAGTGCGTGGGGAGCCCTCCGGAGGGGGCACTACCGTGCCCATGCCCGAGGCCGCCCGGTCGGATGCTCGCGCGGTTCGGGGAGCGGGATTCGACCGCCTGGGGACCCTGACGAAGTGCGGGGAGTCCACGGCTGGGAGCTCCTCGGCATCATCGTCATCCTCGAGATTGCGGAGGAGCTCGCGCTGCGACGGACAGGATGCCTCCTCCAGGTCGTCGTCCTCAGTCTCCTCCAAGTCCTTCTCGCCACCGCTGTTACCGGAGGACACCATCACGGGAGAATGGGGGTGGTCGGATGGCTCGAGCCCCGAATCGTTGAAGGCGGGCATGGCGGCGACCAAAGTCTCCTTGTCGCCGCGGCGATACAGCAGGGCATATGCCTCGGGGATGTTCCCTGGGATGCAGCCGAGCAGGGCAAACAAGGCTGCGTCTAGCTCCTCGCATGTCAGGCCAGCAGGACGCAGCCTCACCTCGTCCTCCGAGCCCTGGTACTCCCATAGGGGCTTTGAGTGTGACTGGAGCGGCGCCAAGCACTGCGTCAGGAACTCCTTCACAATCATCGCCCCCATCAGCTCCTCCACCCTCATGTGCGAGTCTATCTTCTCCAGCACAGGCCTCGCCCGAGGATCGGTGAGCTTGGCGTAGCTCCACGCGGGGGCGCGTGGTGGCAGCGCCACTGGAGGCACCAAGAGCGGATCGGAACCATGGGCGTCCAGGAAGACCCAGTGGTGCCGAAAGCCTTCCACCTTCTTCTAGGCCTTCAGGAGTGAGTTTCTGCTCTGAACTGCGACAAAGGAGACGCATGCGGATCGCTGGTCCCGGTCATGGAATTGCAAGCTGAAGTAGTGGCGGAAGAGAGCCACCGAGGGCCTTATGCTCGCGAAAGCCTCGCAGTAAAAAGCAAAGATGGATAGCAGGAGGATGGAGTTAGGCTGGAGATGGAGGGCATGGATCTTGTAATGCCTGAGGATGGCGTAGAAGAACCCCGAGAAGGGCGGGACGACCCCGGCGAAGACACTGTGGTAGAAGAAGGGGTAGACCGTCTTCGCCAAGGTGCTCCGTTCCGCAGAGCCGGCCCAGATCAGAGTCTCACCCCACTCGTTCATGTCTCCCACCATCAATGGAAGCACTAGACTGAGGTCCTCCGCCTCGGCAATGGAGGAGGCCACGAGCGTCGGTGGAAGAGATGAGGAGGACGTAACCTGGGCCGCAGGTTTCGATTTCCCGGTGGGCGCCATCTGAGAAATCCTTGGCGATGGGGGAGTAGAAGGAAGGAAGGTGCCTCGTCTGGATCTAGAGGAACCTCTTACGGGGGAAAGGGGATCTCAGCAGGAGGAGGAAGGCGTAAGGAAGAAGAGCAATAATGGCCTTGCCGTGTGCGCCAGGCTTTTTGTCAGCCTGGGCAGCTGCCGAGGCGGCGTGGGGGAGTGGAGGCGTCCGCGTCCCGTCGTGCGCCACGCGTCAAGCCTGGCCCGCAGGCGATTGGGGCCCACGTCGCTTCGCCCTTCACTCCTTGCCTTCGCTTCGAAGCCAGGCCGAGTGCGCCTTGGGCCCGGGGGCTACTATCGGTGTTCTGGGATCGGGGGTACCCAGACTTGCCTGCCTACGGCCGAGCGCGTGGCTCCACCAATGACGCAGTATGGCCTAGCTACAAGACTCCACGAGCAAGACCCTCGCGAGGGCCCCCGGCCTCGCGAGGCGAATGACATCAAGACCTCCCGAGGAGCAGCTTCCCGAGCCTGCTTCTCGAGGAACAGAGATCTCTATGCAGGTACCCCGCCTCATGAGGCTCGTGATGACATGAGCCATGACGACCAAGGCCAGGCGGGCGCCAGCGGGCCCAGACTAGGACAGTTTCCTCTTTGATGCTAAGGAGGCAAGGACAAGCGCGGGTTCCTGAGGAATCCCCCAAAGGTTTCCATTCCGGTGCAACAAGACCAAGACCACGGGCTTGGTAGGATGGAGGTCATCAGCGAGCCCACAGCTGCATCACGGCCAGAAGCTTTGCAGGTGAAGACCACCTTTCATCAGGATAAGATGTACTCTTGTCCCCCTTTGAAATTGGCCACTGTGGGATTCCTCCCGCCTAAGTTATCAGGGACGAGAACCGGGCCTAGTATAAGTATAGGCTAGGCTCCACCATAGAGAGGGATCGATTCATTCTCATCCTCTGAGCCCTCGCAAGGCAGCTCATCCACTGTACTAGTTCATCCTCAACCTGCTCATGATGCCAATCCACCACAAAGTAGGAGTAGGGTTTTACACCGCAAGGTGGCCCGAACCTAGGTAAATCACCGTGTCCTCCTCTTCTCCCTGCTTGCACGTACTCGACGAGATTAGGCCGTGAGGGCGGCGAGAAGTGAGATGTCGTGAAGCAAGATCCTTCATACACGCCCCAGAGTTCGAACCTAGTTTGGGTCCACGGAGCCCTGATTCTGACACCGTCCATGATGACTCTGGTAAGGTGGCATCCATCGATAATGGGATCTAGGACCAATGCCGCCGATCCACCATGACGAATACTGGTCGGATGGTCCTTGCGATCGAAGGTGATCGGACATGCCGACCATGGATTAAACTTCAGGGCTACAGGCTCTATGGCGTAGACGTTCCGAAGTGCGCGCTTCCTCTCCTTCTTGGGTATATGAGTGACATAGATCATATTCACTGTTTTGACCTCATGAGGGAATTGTTTCTGGCCTCCATTGTTCGGCCTGCGAGGTTCCTCATCGTCCTCGCTACGGAGGCTTTTGCCCATGTCCTCGGCTGTAAGTTTGCCGACCTGCTTGATTACGCAACAATTACGGTTGGTGTGGTTAGCGGGCTTGTCCGAGGTGCCATGGATCTGGCAAGGCCTATCTAGGATGACGTCCAACTTGGTGGGTCCATCCTGGTTTCCTTTAGCGGGCTTTTTCCGCAGCCCTGAATTGGAATTGCGGAATTCGGCATTTACTGCCGTGTCGTCAGCCTCGGCGCCATTGTGCCGGCGCTTACTCTTATTGCGCCGTGGCTTCCCGTTGCTATCCCGAACTTCCGAAGTGCTGGGGTCTTCTGGGTTGGTGCTTTTACGAGCCAACCAGCTATCTTTGCCCGCACAAAAGCGGGTCATGAGGGAGGTGAGGGCCACCATTTTCTTCGGCTTATCCTGGCCGAGCTAGCGTGTGAGCCATTCGTCTCGGATACTGTGTCTGAATGCGGCTATGGCTTCGGCATCCGAGCAGTCGACTATCTGATTTTTGGGGTCCAAAATCGATTCCAAAACTGCCGGGCTGACTCACCAGGCTGTTGGACCACGTGGCTCAGGTCGTCAGCATCCGGAGGCCGGACATAGGTGCCTTGAAAGTTGGCTCAGAAAGCATCCTCGAGCTCTTCCCAACTCCCTATGGAATCTTCAGGGAGGCTGTTCAAGCAATGCCGGGCTGGTCCCTTGAGCTTTAATGGCAGATATTTAATGGTGTGGAGGTCATCTCCTCGTGCCATATGAATGTGGAGAAGAAAATATTCGATCCACACGGCTGGGTCTGTAGTTCCATCGTATGGCTCGATGTTTACAGGTTTAAACCCCTCTGGGAATTGGTGCTGCATCACCTCATCGGTGAAGCACATTGGGTGAGCGGCGCCCCTTATTCGGGCCACATCGCGTCAAACCTCAGATTCGATCCTGGCCCGGTGTTGATCCCAAACTCTATCATTTTGGTCGAGCCATGCTTGGTATCCGTCTCTTCTATTGGGAGGGTAACCTCTTGATCCATAGATGGACCTTAACTGTCCTGGTCTAGCGGCCAGGTCGTGTCGCAGATTGTATCGATATTCTGGCTGCGCTTTTTCCTTGCCTTTAAGGCAAGGTGGGATGGGTGGGTATTCGGCATCTCCAGCCGGCCTGTCCCGTCCTCGAGGGGGGCGGTCTGGCTGGTCACCTTGAGTTCGTCTCGGTGGTGCGGGCTCAATGGCCTCATTGTCGAATTGCGGCAACAGCTTCCGCTTTGGGTAGCTTTTGTTTTGTTGATCATAGCCGTACCCTTTTTCGGCTGCCAAGACTTTTGTCCATCTAATATTGAGGGTGTCTTGCTCAGCCTTGAGCTACTGCTGCTTCTTCTTTAGGCTTCGTGCGGTGGCAATAAGTTGCTGTTTGAACCATTCTTGGTCGAGTGGATCCTCGGGCACTATAAAGTCCTCGGCTCCGAGGCTGACCTCCTCTTAGGAGATAGGGAGGTAGTTAGTGTCCTCGAAGTCATTGAGGTCCTCGGGATTGAACTCATCCTCATGTTCCTCCGAGCCGTCGGGCTGCTGGTTGGGGGTGGGGTCGCCGAGGTCTTCGATATTGTCCTGGGTGTCACCCTCCCCGGTGCCCGTGTTGGTTTCCCTACTCCTTCGTCCACTGGAACATCGGCGCTGTCATCGGCATTTGGGTGGCTCCTCTCCCGGCTTATCTTTCCTGGGGGTGCCATCACTGTTATTTGCGCCGTCGCCATTGTCCTTGGGGATGTACACCATGTAAACATCATAGGTGGAAGTTGCCGTCCACCAGCCCGTGAGGGGGGGGGGGGGGGGGATGGCATCGGTGTGGACTATTAAAATTCCCAGTGGCCTGCCTCAAGGTCCTGCTGAACACGGGCCGATGATAGGTCATTTGTGATGGTCATCATTTGGATCCGATCGAGAGCCTCGTTTATCAAGGCGAGACTGGTCGGATCGGTGTTTAAGATCCTTTCGGAGTTGATCTCCGATGTGATGATGATGTGACGAGTGGATTCGGCCGGGGTCGACTCCTGGTCTTCGGATGTCGAGCTAGCAAGGGGATTTGAAGATTGACCCGCAGTGATGAGGGGGAGTTAGGCAGGGACCGCTTCCTGGTCCAGGGGGGCCGAACTCGCATCGAGGCTCGAGGCCTGATCTACGGCGGGGGGAGTGAGCTTGGCCGCGGTTAACTCTGGGCTTTCAGAGGCAGCAATCGCATCCGGGCTCATGGCCTGGTGTGCGTCCGTGGCCGATCTAGTGATCGGACAAAGGGGGGATCCGGAAGCCGAGGCTCCAGGGTTTTCAGGCGTCTCGGGCGAGGCTGAGAAGTTAGTGACGACGTATTCCAAGTTGCTGAACCTGATACGATGCTCAGGGGAGAAGTTGTCAACCAGGTTAAGATGACCGGTCGAATTGGCATGTAGAACGATACTGCCAAATGGAAAAAGCTGGCCGGGGATGAAGATGTCCCCAGTGTTGATGCCGTCTCCAATGATCAGGCAAGCCATCGTCCTTCGGTGATCCAACAATGGAACTCTCAATGAAAGCACCAATGTTTATGTCAAAACCGGCGGATCTCGGGTAGGGGGTCCCGAACTATGGATCTTGGATCGATGGGGAACAAGGGATGTGGGACACGATATTTACCTAGGTTCGGGCCCTCTCTAAGAGGAAATACCCTACGTCCTGCTTGATTCTATTGCTTGTGTATATGGGAATTATAGAGTCGATCTACCAGGAGATTAGATGAACTAAACCCTAGACTAGTAGGATGATGATTGTTCTCTAGCCTCTACGGACTAAGTCCCCTGGTTTATATAGACACCAGGGGTATTAGGGTTACACATAGTCAGTTACAACAAGGGAACAAGCATGCCGAATCTTCTATCTTGACTTGGAGTACACACCAAGGCACAAACGGTCTCCCGTCCGGATACAATGCCGCCCCGTAGTTTGGCCCTTTAGCAGCCATAGTGCGGCCCAATTGTCTGGCCCAATGAGATAGGCCGGCATCCCGAGGACCTCCTAGTCCAGGACTCCCTCACAGGGTCCGCCCCTATAGCCGCTTCACTTTTGGTTGTGTACTGAATATGGTTATCCCTTGATGAATTATCTTGCTGGCTTATTTGCGTAATCGGTGCTGCGTCACAGTTGGAGGCACCACCTCGTGGGCGCCGTGCGCTGCAACTCTACTCTTGACCATCCCATGAGCGGGGGCTGTTGGCATGGTGCCTGTGCTCGGGTCCGTTCCTACAGCGTTGATAAATCCAAGCGACTGAGCTCTGGCTCACGGGCCTGCCCCATGCATGTCACCTCACTAGGTGCTTTGTGCCTTATCTCCTCACGAAATAGTCGCGAGTAATTTGCAAGCGCGCGTTGCCCTTATACCTCGTAACCTATCAGCATGTAGCGGCTTCGGAAGCTTGACGCTCAGATGTCGCGAAACTAGTGCCCCGCATCACCTTAGGAGGCCCAGCCTCGGGCGGCGCGTCTCGAGCGGCCATGCCATAGACAACGGCTCGATTAGAGCTACCATTCACAAGAGCTAAATAGAGGACGGGATAAAGATAAAAGCTCCAGGAAGAAGCATCCTCATGCCACGTGAACCTCTTGCAAGCTGCAGCCACCTCGCGCCATTCCCTGAAAAGCTAAGTTAACAGCCCCATGCGGCTCGATGGTCTTTTACAGCGTTCCTTCCTCTCGCGACCTCATCTGGGGCGAAAGCCCCTCCTCTTGCATGAGCCGCTTGCGCATTAAGGGGGACCTCCTAAGCATCGCGCCTTAGGAGCTCTTACCAGACCTCGGGCCCCTCACCTCCTGTCCTTGTCTCAGGCATGACGACCTGACATACCAGCGACGATCGAGGCCCGTGAGAGGCAAGGTCCTAGCGATGCAGAGCATTAGGGTGATCATGAAAGGATGGGGCAAGCTCAATGAGGAACACTATGGATGATCTCAATTTCAAACCACAAAAGCATTGAAGTTAAGGCGCGAGCCCCATAGTTCCTTACACGCCCCCGCGGGGCCAGCATGGTTCATTGCAGAAAAAAGCAAGCAAAAGGAGAAGGACCGGGCCCGACCAGCACCGCCTACGGGACACCAACTCCGGCACCGCCTGCGCTTAGTCGGAGTCTTCCTTCTTGACACGGAGGCGTGGGGAGTTGTCGGAGTCGTCATCGCTTCCGCGCCCCCCGGAGGAGGTCTTCCACTGCTGCCATCGCTGGAGGAGCTACTGCTGTCACTCTCCATGCAGCAGTCCAGGCGGGCGCTGGCTTCCCCGAAGGTCTTCATGAAGAGCGTGGTGGCCCCGTAATACTTGAAGTGGAGGACATGCCCCTCCTTCAAGCCGTGAGCAAACGCGAACGACTTCCATCCCTGCATCAAGAACATGAAGCCAGAGGGGGTGAACTCTGTTGCCACCCAAGAAGGACCGTTGCAGCAGCCGTCTGACTGCAGCCACAGGCCCAGGGGCGCGCAGTCCGCCATCTCCTCCACGAAGGAGTCCGAGAGCCGGAGCCAGGTGCGGGGCTGGCGATCCATCCCCACGAGGAACTCACGGACTGCATGGGCGGAGTGGCTCCATGCCCGGGGAAGCCGAGCGGCTGTGCTATCCATCCCCCCTTGACCGCGGCCTCCTCGGCCCCCGCGCCCGCGCCCGTGGATAGAGTTTTTTCCGGGCTACCTGAGCTGGCGTAGGCCAACAGTGGAGGACGCCCGCGTCCCCAGGAAGGCACCCCGGGCACGGCGGTAGACTTGTGAGGGCAGCCCCACCCCCTAGATGGCTTCGACGGCTCCGCCTCCTCTAGCGCTGCCTTTCCTTTCTCAGTGGCGGAGAACCTCCTCACGGGCGCCATGGCTGCACCAACAGTTGGTGGAAATGGAGAGACATGAGCGGGGAAGATGAGCCAAGGGGCCCGTCCCCTTGCCCTTATATAGCGCTCGATGGGGGGCATATCGCGCCCCTTCGCCTTCTGAAGATAGGTGCTGAATAGAGGAAGAGCAATGATGGCCCCGTGTCGTGCCCGACAGGCTTTATGTCAGCCCGGGCCTCATCGTGCACCACACATCGAGCCTGGCCCGCAGGCGGTTGGGGCTCGTGCCGTTTCACCCCCTGTGGATGGGGTCATGCTCACCGCGGGCTCGGGGGCTACTTTCGGGCCCATGGGACTAGGGGTACCCAGGCCCGTCTACCTGCAACCTAGCACGTGGTGCCACTAGGAGGCCCAAGGCAGGCCATCTCCAGGATTTCACGAGCAAGACCCTCGCGAGGCCGTCACCTCGCAAGGCACACATCAGCAAGCATCATCAGGAGCCTCGTGAGACGTCCCTCATGAGGCCATTCCCTGAGGCCCCTCTCGGAGTGGACTAGTCAAGGGTTGTTCAGCGGAGTCACGCAGCCTGCGTCTTCATGTGGGTGATGCGCATGGCGACGAGCGAAGCCAGAGGAGCGCCAGCAGGCGTGGATGAGGAAGCTTTCCTCTTTCATGCTAAGGGAGCAGGACAGCGCGCCAGTTCCCAAAGCAGTCCCCAAAGGTTACCCACTCGGTGTAAGAAGACCAGGATGGTGGGCTCGCCAGGACGGAGGTCACCACCAAGCCCACTGGCGCGTCATGGCAGGAAGCTTTTGCAGGCGAAGACCAACTTTATTCAGGATAAGCTGCAGCCCTGTCCCCCTTCGAATTGGCCGTTGTGGTAAGCCTTCCCTCCTTGTATTTTCGGGGGAAGAGGACCAAGGCCAGTATAAGTAGGGACAGGGCGCCACTGTGGGAGGGGGGAGTTCGGAGTCTACCATCTCCCCCTTGTATTCTGATACCCATCCTCTCTTGCGAGGCAATCCAACCACAAAGCAGGAGTAGGGTTTTACATCGCAAGGTGGCCTGAACCTGGGTAAACTGCCTTGTTTGTTGTTCTTCCTCCTTAGCTCGAGCACACTAGAGCACCGCCATGAAGTAGAGAGCTGCAGGATCGAGCGTTGTAGAGGCAGCGTGCGCACCCAAGTGTTTGAACCTTCTTGGGTCCCCGGAGCCCCGATTCCGACATATGCCTTCTATCACACACACACACACCTTGATTTGGCTTACTGTTTCTACTATTTTGGCTCATTGCAAATAGTTCGTATGTATAAACTGTATGCCACGTATCGCACACGTGCCTCTAATATGAATCACGCTTGATGACCCCACCATCGCACATAGTTTGTCTTATTGGTGATGGTTTTATTACCATACAGTTTGTGATTCATGCATCGCACATAGTTTCTTTGATTGGTCTCCTATACATGTGTCACGTTAGGACCATTCTGCGGTAGTACTGGTAGCAGGACTTACACCATCACCGTGGCCTGAACCTGGGTAAACTCTGGTATTTTCCTTCCCTCTCCTTCATCTCCAGCGTTGATGACCTAGGCGAGAATACATGTTCAGTCCGTGGCCAGAGTCACAAAGGGTTGTCACACACAACTCAAATGTCTGGGTTTTAGACACCGACAGACCGACTTAACGCAGTACCAAAGACCAAAGTGATAATAATGACACAACAGAAGGCGAGAGAGTGGAGGGGCTCTAATCCAAAGGGACACTGCTAGGACACCATCTAGTCCAGGCACTACAAAAAAACACTTCTGTGATGATACGTGTTTGTGACAGTAGGTCACGTGTTCTGTCATGCATGTACATCCATGATGATTTTATGACAGAATCAAGATAGTCATACCTGTGCTGTCGTAGAAGTGTTCCATGACAATACTGAAATTATCATCACAGAACTGACCACTTCCATGACAATAAACCCACGTCATGGAAGTGTTTTCGTCAAGGGTAACCGACACATGGCATCCACCATAACGGGTCACCGTTAAGCTATCGGGTCCAGTTTTGGATCCGATAACCCATTAACAGCAATGACCAATGGCGATTTTCCACGTGTAAAATTCTCATTGGCCGAAGGAACCACGTGTCAGCTCTAGGACAGATGTCATCCGGCGAATGGACGGGATGCACCTATGATACATCGACACGTGGCTCGGCCTAATAGTGGCCCATGCAGGTCAAAAGGCCGGCCCATTTAACTTGGTCAAAAGGTAGCGGGCCGGCCCACTGAAAGCCTGTTAACGGGCTATTCGCATATAGCCCATTTACAACCCGCTAACTCACGACCTGTTAAGGCCTATCCGAATTAGGCCCAGTAGCATCATCTGGGCCGTCCAATATGATTCCAGCCCATTGTAACTTCCAGCCCATGTATGGCCCATGACGTCTTCGGCCCATATGAGGCCCTTTGTAACTCTGGGCCCACTAACGACCTGTGGTGAAACTGGCCCATAATGAACATCGTACCGCTTTATACCCATTAAGGGCCCATTATTCCATTGGGCCATTTCCAGTCTGTCGGTGCAACAAACATTTGTAGTTGTTTACGAAACCCATGCACAGGCGTGTTGATAGTCATATATCCAACACCAATGGGTAACGCAAAACCAAGCCAGAGAAGCCGCTCTTCGTGAGATCAAGGAACGGATCGAGAAGACCAAGCTAAAGCATACAAGTCAAGATTCCAAGAGGAGTGTCCCTTGCCGGCCAGGCGAGGCCGGCAAGATCGACACCACAAGCATGAGCGAAGGCAAACCCCCGCCAGCAGCACCTCCAGTGCGACCGGGGACCGAAGCGCACACCCCTCAAAGATAGCCCGGCAAGGCCTGCCCCCAGCAGGCGCAGGCCAGCTACCACCGCTCCACCGCATCGCGATGCCAGTCACTTGTCGATGCGGTGTTGAGCCCTTCAAGTGATTTAGTGGCTCTCACTAAGCACGTGGCAGCTCCATGATAAGCAAATCACGCCCATTTGACACCCGTCCAAAGGTGTGTCAAGATGATAAGTTGAGGATGATTAAGTGGCGCGGCAAGCTTGCCGGGTTTCACCCTCAGCGCGACACCTAGCAGTGCATTTAATGCACTTTGTCCTAACTGCCAGAGTTAGGTATGATAGTACTGTTAGCTATCTAATCACAGGATAATGATTGTTTTGCCACTGTGGTTACCCCTTTAGCTATAAAAGGAGGCCCAAGGCAACCTAGAGAGGGATTCGGACCCCTCACACTTGTACGCGCGTAGTAGCTCTCCCTGAGGCCACCTTGCCGGTCTTGAGCGTTGCGTGCTATCGTGTTTTCTTCCATCCAATCCACCAAAGCAGGAGTAGGGTTTTACGCTTCTCAGCAGCCCGAACCTGGGTAAAAACGACCAGAGCCCCATCGTCGTGCTGCCTCATGGCTTCCACTTTTTGTGCAATGTGATCTCCCCCTTGCCGAACCACAAGGGGCTCATGGCCTCGTAGGTGATCGTGTCCACCCACGGCATCTTTCGCGTGCCAGGTAGGGGGAAACTCGCTTGCACAAACTAGAAGTTGCGAACAACGCGTCAATCTTCATCATCATCTTCTCCATCCATGGTGCCCAAGAAGAAACCCGGCACGACTATGCCTCCTTCCACTTCGAAGGCCCCCTCACACACAGCCGTGGACATCGTCGGCGCCACGGTAGTGTTGGGTGTGGCGGGTGCCACTGGCGACACAACCGGTGCAGGCGGCGCCGCCGTTGTGTCCCCTGCGGCCGAAGTTGGAGCAGGAAACGCCGGGGATGGGCAGCATCAGCAGTGCCCTGACGAGCTTGGCACGGAAGCTGCGGGTGGAGGGGACGCCCAGTCTCCACCTCCCAGCCGCACTGGCGGTCGTAGTCACAACAGCTACACCTGCTCGGGCGCAAGCCACGATTCTCAAGTCCCGCCCGCTACGGGCGCGGCTTCCAAGCGCATGCCTTGTCCGGTGCGAGACGGGCAAGGCGGGGCACCGAACGGGGCCGTCGACCCCCAGACACGCCCCACTCGCCACTAGACCGCCTTGGCGACCGGTCCACGATGGCAAGAACGCGTCGACGCTCCTGTTGGTTCGACCAGGAGTCGAGCGACATTGTGGTCCGCTTCGTTGGCCATGCCAAGCACGGCCGCAGAAGCAATGACGCGAGCCCAGCTCCTGTTGAACTTTCCACCAACGGCTGACAAGATGGATGAGTGGAGGGCCACCATCTAGAGTTTGATTTTCTTTGCTGAGGCCGGTAAATCACAGCATGCGGAGCCGTCACGATGCCGGCGAACGGCGACAGCACCCCGAGGCGATGGCCGTGTTGAAGGGGCTGCACCAACGGAGCAATCCCCTCCACGGCAGCAGGCCCAGCAGCAACCTCGGCGAGCTCAAAGAGTCGACGAGCCCGACGAGACGTCAATGGCTTCATCTGACCCTCAAATCCGTCGTGATCAATGGTAGGTTCTGGAAGAACGGCGGAAGGAAGATGCACGCGTCACCATAGAGCGACGCCGAGAGGCACGCCGTCAGTCCGACAGGCGCAATGGTCCAGACGACGACGAGCCCGCCCCCAGTGCTGGCAGGTACTTGCCTTTCGAGGTTGGGTGCCCTGCCTTCACTCGTGAGCTGCGGCAGGTCCGCTGGCCATCTGCCCGAGTCTTGAAGCCTGAGCTGCCAGAAAAATACGATGAAAAGTTAAACCCAGCAGAGTTTCTGAGCATTTATACAATCGCTGTTCAAGCCGCCGGAGGTAGAGATGAGAAGGTGTTCGCCAACTATTTCCCTTTGGTACTTAAGCCAAATGTGAGATCATGGCTGATGCACCTGCCGGAAAACTCCATTTCATCATGGGCAGACCTTTGCAATGAGTTCGTTGGCGCCTTCATAGGTGGCCACCAAGAGCCTAGGCAACCCAGTGATCTGCAGGTCCTTCCACAAAAGGAAGGGGAGGATTTGCGTAAGTATATACAGAGGTTCAATTGAGTGCATCGTAACATTATAGAGATACACCCTCCAACCGTGATTGCCGCATTCCATTAGAACATGCGCAACAGAAGGATGCGGGCCAAGATGAATGTCCGGCTGCCCAAATCCGTCAATGAGCTGTACACCTTGGCAGATAAGTGCGCTCGGACTGAAGAAGGGAGGCGAATCCCCGGAGAGGAGGTTGGCATCGAAGGGGAGGAACCAAAGGTGCAATAGGAAGCGCAAAGAGAAGACAGTATTGGTCGTTGAGAGCTCAAGCGATCCTAGCGCCAGCAAGAAGACTAAGACTGAGGCCCCGGCAAGGGAGCTGCTACGTGCGCTGATTGTCGGGAAGCCGCGGTGGCGGAAAAGGCCGGGCAATCCGACGGGCCGTACTGCAAAATCCACTACACCAAGGGCCATGACCTTCAAGAGTGCCATCAAGTTGAGCAGCTTGTTAAGAAGCAGAAGGCTGAATATGAGAAGCGTGACAGGGAGAGAAGCCGAGAGGGTGCTGGCGGGAAAGGCAGTGGTAGTAGAGGAGGCCACCGTGGCAAGACTCCGCAGTAAAAGGGAAAGCCCGCTAGAGGCCGCGAAAAGAAAGAAGGAGACGACGGGAGTGATGAAGAGGATGAGGAAGAAACCAGTGAACAAGAATTCTAGAAGGTAACTGAAGCCATGTGCATTGATGGGGGTTCATCCTTACACTCCTCTCACCGACGGCTCAAGCAATGGGCGCGTGAAGTCAATGCCGTGGAGCCAACTGCGAATTCCTGAAGGCCGCTTAAGTGGTCCCACACGCCTATCATCTTTGACGAAGAGGATCACCTTGACCGCACTACCGCGGTAGGGTGTTTGCCATCGTTGGTCTCCCCAACCATCCGCAACCTCAAGGTAACACAGATGCTAGTTGACGGTGGGGCTGGGCTGAATCTGATCTCCCCTAAAGTGGTATGCAAGCTACAGATCCCTGATGAAGAACTCAAGGCCACGGGTACATTCCAAGGAATCAACCCCGGCAGGAGTCGACCCAAAGGGAAGATCACATTGCCTGTAACATTTGGCGGGGAACTGAACTACCGGACCGAGAGGGTCGTGTTTGACATTGTTGAACTTCCTCTGCCTTACAATGGGATTCTTGGTAGTCCAGCTCTGGCAAAGTTTATGGTAGCATCCCATTATGCTTACAACACCTTGAAGATGCCAGGGTCGATGGGCATCATTTCCATCCCGTCAGACAAGAAAGATGCGATCATATGTGTAGACAAGATGTATTGGGACGCGGTAGCAACTGAGGCAGCTGACGCCCCAGCTCCCGCCAAGGAAACAAAGAAGGGAAAGAAGGCTAGCAGAGATGCCGGCAAGGACTCCGGGAAGCGCGCCTCTTCGGAGTGCGTCGCGCCTGTTGATGACCTGCCGGAGAGTTTCACTAGCAAGAGACCCAAGGTTGCTTCACCTCCTATGAAGAAGGTTCCGACAAGGCAGGATGGCATTGCCGGTACATTCACCATCAGCTCCACCATTGATGACAAATAGGAAAGCGCGCTCGTTACCTTCCTGCGGGCGAATGTCGATGTGTTTGCTTGGCAACCGTCTGACATCCCCGGTGTTCCCAGGGAGGTAATCGAGCACCACCTTGCTATCTGTCCTCATGCTCAGCCCATCAAGCAGAAGGTCAGAAAGCAAGCCTTAGAGCGGCAGCAGTTTATTGCTAAGGAAATCAAGAAACTTGAAGCAGCTGGTTTGGTCAGGGGGGTACTGCATCCAACTTGGTTGGCGAATCCAGTGGTGGTGCGCAAGGCAAACAGGAAATGGAGGCTCTGCATTGATTTCACGGACTTGAACAAAGCATGTCCAAAAGACCCTTTCCCCCTGCTGCGCATTGATCAAATTGTTGATCCACTTCCGGATGTGATTTGCTATCTTTCTTGGATGCGTACTCCGGTACCATCAGATATTTATGGCCAAAGAAGACGAAGAGAAGACCGCGTTCATAACTCCATGTGGCACGTACTGCTTTGTACGAATGCCTTTCAGGTTAAAGAGCGCCGGATCCACTTTTGCAAGATCAGTAGAAGCTGGTTTCGAGCCCCAGCTACACAGGAATGTAGAAGCTTATATGGATGATGTAGTGGTCAAGACTAAGGATAAATCAACACTCATTCAAGACTTAGAAGAGACCTTCGCAAACCTACGCAGGATCAATTTGAAGCTAAACCTTGAGAAATGTGTGTTTGGTGTCCCATCCAGCAAGCTCCTTGGTTTCTTTGTGTCCCAGTGGGGGATAGAGGCCAACCCCGACAAGATCAGAGTGATCGAGCAAATACGAGCACCTAATACTGTTAAAGATGTGAGGTGTTTGACTGGATGCGTTGCCGCACTGAGTAGGTTCATTTCCAAGTCTGCCGAGTGTGCCTTGCCTTTCTTCAAGATCTTGAAGAAGGCTAGCCCGATGAAGTGGACCCCGGAAGCAGAAGCAGCGCTGCAAGATCTGAAAGCCTACCTTTCCTCTGCTCCCACCTTAGTCGCGCCTAAACCACAAGAGCCGTTGTTGCTATATTTAGCTGCGATGAATCAAGTGGTTAGAGCTGCGCTGGTGGTGCAGCGAGAAGTGAATGAGGAAGCAGCTGCAGCAACTGCACCCTCCGGAGATGGAACTGAACCCATCGCGGCAGATGCAGATCAAGAAGAGGCGGAGCAAGCCAGCGAAGGCGATCCTAAAACCACGGCAAGGAAGAAAGTGGTGCAATGGCCAGTCTGCTTTGTCAGCTCCCTGTTACAGGGGGCTAGGTCAAGATACTCTGGAGTACAAAAGCTGATCTTCAGACTTATCATGGCCTTGAGGAAACTGCGCCACTACTTCCAAGCCCACGAGATCACAGTTGTCACCCGTTTTCCACTACAGCGCATACTGAGGAACCCCAAAGCCACAGGCAGAATAGTCGAGTGGGCACTAGAATTATCAAGCTTTGGTTTAAGGTATGAAAGCACCTCAACTATTTAGAGCAGAGCATTGGCAGAGTTCATTGCAGAATGGACGCCCACTCCAGACGAAGAAATGCCAGAAATAGTTCTCCCCGACAAAGAGGCACCTCAAGAGTGGATCATGTATTTTGATGGAGCTTTCTCACTGTAGGGCGCCGGAGCCGGCGTGCTTCTTGTCGCGCCCACCGGAGAGCATCTCAAATATGTGATCCAAATGTACTTTCCCCGGGAGGAGGCCACCAACAACACTGCTGAGTATGAGGGGCTCCTTGCCGGACTCAGGATTGCGATGGAGTTGTGAATCAAGAAATTAATCATCCGTAGAGATTCTCAACTAGTGGTGAGGCAAGTCAACAAAGATTATCAAAGTCCATTGATGGAGGCATATGTGGACAAAGTGAGAAAGTTGGAAGAGCACTTTGATGGATTACAAGCAGAGCACGTGTCACGAGCAGAAAATGGCATCATCGATCACTTGTCAAAGTGCACCGCACAAAAGCTCCCTGTGGAACCAGGAACTTTTGTCCTCCATCTAACTCAACCATCAGTATCCCCTTCAATGATGGCCAGAAAAAGAAGAAAGTTGAATCTCGACAAGCATTTCCTGGCAGAGCTCCCCGAAGCTGCGGGTAGAGAGGTTGGCAGGGGTAGCCTCGCTTCGGCTGGTGAGCCGCACCCTCCTGTAGAACCACAAGTCCTTGCAGAAGAAGGGAGCGCTCCCGCGAATGAGGAGATGCCTATAGTCCTTGTTGTCGAGCCACAGGCTCCAACTTGGGCGCAACACATAGCCCGTTTTCTTCAAACATGAGAACTTCCCGAAGAGCCTGAAGAAGCTGAAAAAGTAGCCCGAAGGTCTAGTATGTACCAGTTTGTCGATGACACTTTATACAGAAAGAGACCAAATGTGGTGAAATTGAAGTGCATTTGCTGGGAAGATGGGCTGAAGCTGTTGGCAGAGGTACATGGGGGTATGTGTGGCTCTCACATTGGATCAAGAGCCCTAGTCGGAAAAGCCTTCCGGCAAGGTTTCGACTGGCCTACAGTGCTCCAAGATGCAACTGAGCTAGTCACCAAGTGTGAAGCCTGCCAGTTCCATTCCAAAAACATTCATCAACCAGCTCAAGCTCTCCAGACGATCCCTTTATCCTGGCCATTCTCGGTCTGGGGGCTCGATATCTTGGGCCCCTTCCCCCGTGCTACCGAGGGCTTTGAATTCTTGTACGTTGCAATTGACAAGTTTACAAAGTGTCCTGAGGTGGAGCCAGTGAGGAAGGTGACTGCACAATCAGACGTCAAGTTCTTGAAAGGATTAGTGTGACGTTTTGGAGTACCCAGCAGGGTGATCACCGATAACGGCACCCAGTTCACGAGCCGCGCCTTCATGCAGTACATCCAAAGCCTTGGGGGCAAGGTCTCCTTTGCCTCTGTTGCTCATCCCCGAAGCAATGGGCAATCTGAGAGGATGAATGCTGAAGTGCTGCGTGGGCTCAAGATGAGAACTTTTGACAAGTTGCAGAAATGCGGCAGACGATCGATTGATGAGCTACCGGTGGTTCTTTGGTCACTCCGAACGACACCAAATCGAGCCACCGGCCAGACTCCCTTCTCCCTAGTGTATGGGGCAGAAGCAGTGCTCCCCACGGAACTCATATACGGGTCACCTCGAGTACTTGCCTATGATGAAGTAGAGCAAAAGCAGCTCTGGCATGACGATGCCGTGCTCCTCGAGGAAGATCGTCTCTGGGCCGCTGTGCGTGATGCACGCTACCAGCAAGCCCTGACTGCTACCATAGCCATAGGATTCACGCCCGGAGCCTTGAGGAAGGCGACCTTGTCCTTAGGCGTGTTCAGTTCGCCAAGGGTTCCAACAAGTTGACGCCGAAGTGGGAAGGCCCTTACCAGGTAGTACAAATCTCCAGACCCGGCGCAGTCTGTCTGGAGACCGAAGATGGCATTAAAATGCAAAACTCATGGAATATTGAGCATCTTCGGAAGTTCTACCCGTAAGGCGCGGCTGCCGGGCTCAGCTCCCGGCAACCACCTTTTGTACAAGCCTTGCCGATGCGCATGTAACCCTTTGTACAAAGCCAGGCACAGACCCTGTGCAGAGATAATAAAACAAAGCGTTGGCACCTAAAACTTGCATGCATGTTTATTTAAGTTTGACTTTGCTATAGTCCTTAAATCATATAGATGAGATAGTATGCTGTTGTTTTCCCCTGTACTAACAGCAGGGCTCCTGCCGTGGATAAACCCCTCCCCCAAAGGGAGGACAAGCTGGCGTATCGATCCCCGGCAGCGTAAAGCAGAGAAGTTCCCCTAAGCCATCCATAACTTACCCCTGTGTGTAAAGCTTGTGCGTAGAAAAACCTTGTCGCCCTCGAACATTTGTGCTACCATCTTTTGATTCAAAGATTACTTCAGTCAGGGTGGTCGCAGTAGCATTTGAAAAAAAAGGGTTGACGAGGGGCCGGTTCTCTTCGACGCTCCTAACCCGTCAGGCTGAGCCCTGCGGCAGCAACAGAAGGGACCAACAAGATGTCTTGCCGGAAAACCTTGTTTACTTGGAAGTATAGAGGAGTCATTCCTCAGCATGGACATAATACATGCACAAGTGCCCGACAAGCATATCTTTTTTCATTAATACGCGGGTAAACAAGGACAAACCATACATGGTACAAATATGGATGGAAGGATACATAATTTAAGCTAAAGTTTGGCGAGTGCCTACATCTTTTAGATTGAAAAAGGATAAGTGCCCCGTAATGCCTTTCTTGTCCTTCTCCTCCTAGGAGCTACAAAGGGAGGTGAAGAGGGATAAAGGGTCGCCTAGGCAGAAGCCCAGCCTGACCCTGCCAGGGCCAGAGGAACGCGACAGGAGGGACACCGGCAGGGAAGACGAAGCCGGAGTCCACGAGGAAGCCTGCCGGGGTCCACCTGGAAGAGGCGGAGGCATCCACACCCAACACCCTGGCAAATCGCTCTGCCGAGGAGAAGGCCAGGTGCAGATGGTGGTGCCGCCGGCACCTAGCTAATGGTGACGGTGCGTCCGGCGCTCAGCTGGACTCCGAGCCGCAGTCCTCCCGCTCGGCGCCGTCGTCTTCGCCGTCAGTGTCCTCTTCGTCGCTGTCACTCGAAGAGGAGCTTTCGTCGTCGGTTGACCTCTCCGCGCAGCACCCTAAGCGAGCACCCGAACGCCCGAAGACCTTGATGGAGAGCAGATCTGCATCCATTAACTTAAAATGGAGTACGTGCCCCTCCGCCAAGCTGTGGGCACATGCGAAAGTTTTCCAGGCGTGACGGAGGAGCATCACGTGAGGTGCGGGGAAATCAACGTCCGCCCGCATGTTGTCATTATAGCAACCTCTCATGTGCAACTTCAACCCGTGCGGCTGTTCCACCTCCATTACCCTTGCATAAGGGCTAGGAAGCCGAAGACAGCTGCGTGGGGGCTCGCGCAGCCTGATGATGAACTCCAGTGGCATGTCCCCGACATGGCCCTCCATTGGAGCCAGGGCGGCTGGAGGAGGAACAACCAGCGCACCACCGCGCCCTCCCCGGCCTCGCCGACCGCGTCCGTGTCCCGCAGCACCACCCTGTGTGCTGGATTCTACCCCCGGATCCCCAGCCGGGGCAAGGATACGTTGCCGAGAAGATGTCCTCGTCGCCACCGGAGGAGCACGACCGCGCCTTCTCCCTCTCACCATGGTAGAAGAGGGCATAAGAAGAAGAAGGAGGTTCGTGGGTGAGTCCTTTTGCCCGCCTCTGCGCTCCCTTTTATAGCAGAGCATGGCAGGGGGCTGGCTCCCCACTACCCCGTGGCAACCACCACGATCGACCAATCCGGTCCATCAGCGTCACTGGCAATGTCCGGAATCTCAGACCAGCCTCCTGCGCCTATCCACGGCACCAAGCTTTCTACCATGGCACTCATTCCCGCGCCCTGCGTCTCCACCACCAACCCTGCACAATGCATGCGACATACGTGGTGGAAACGACAGTGGTAGTGGGATGAGTAAAATGGCAGTTTCCTCCCCGTGAACGTGGGTGGCCCATGAACCATTATGTGGGTAGCCCCATGTCGTTCAGAATGACTCGCGGGGAAACCGGAAACTGGTCCAGTCACAGGTTAATGAAGAAGCAAGGAAGATATCAAGAAATGTTTCGATCCCATTGTGGTACGGCGAAGGTGTGCGCCTATGCATTTGTTAGGGCCTACCCCAACGATGCCCGGCAGCACGTATGGGCCAGGCCCGAGGGCTCCTGTCGGTGCAACAAACATTTGCAGTTGTTGACCAAACCCATGCACAGGCGTGTTGACAGTCATATATCCAGCACCAATGGGTAAAGCAAAACCAAGCCAGAGAAGCCGCTCTTCAGGAGATCAAGGAGCGGATCGAGAAGACCAAGCTAAAGCATACAAGTCAAGATTCCAAGAGGAGTGTCCCTTGCCGGCCAGGCGAGGCCGGCAAGGTCGACACCACAAGCAAGAGCGAAGGCAAACCCCCGCCAGCAGCGCCTTCGGGGCAACCGGGGACCGAAGCGCACACCCCTCAAAGATAGCCCAGCAAGCCCTGCCCCCGGCAGGCGCATGCCAGCTACCACCGCTCCACTGTATCGCGATGCCAGTCACTTGTCGATGCGGTGTCGAGCCCTCCAGGTGATTAAGTGGCTCTCGCTAAGCACGTGGCAGCTCCATGATAAGCAAATCACACCCATTTGACACCCATCCAGAGGCGTGTCAAGATGATAAGCTGAGGATGATTAAGCGGCGTGACAGGCTTGCCGGGTTTCACCCTCAGCGCGACACCTAGCAGTGCATTTAATGCACTTTGTCCTAACTACCAGAGTTAGGTATGATAGTACTGTTAGCTATCTAATCACAGGATAATGACTGTTTTGCCACTATGGTTACCCCTTTAGCTATAAAAGGAGGCCCAAGGAAACCTAGAGAGGGATTCAGACCCCCTCACACTTGTACGCGCGTAGCAGCTCTCCCTGAGGCCACCTTACCGGGCTTGAGCGTTGCGTACTGTCGTGTTTTCTTCCATCCAATACACCAAAGCAGGAGTAGGGTTTTACGCTTCTCAGCGGCTCGAACCTGGGTAAAAATGACCAGAGTCGCATCGTCGTGCTGCCTCATGGCTTTCGCTCTTTGTGCAACGTGATCTCCCCCTTGCCGAACCACAAGGGGCTCATGGCCCCATAGGTGATCGTGTCCACCCACGACACAGCCCGTGTTATCTTTCGGCCTTCTAAGGGCCCACTTATTCTTGGGTTCATTTCCATCATTCGATTACTTACGGTCTGTTACTGGCCTATTCTGCTCGTGGGCCAAATTCAGCCCATGGTTACAGTCGGCCCATTTATGGCCCGTTAATCCTTTGGGCCGTTTTCATACGGTCATCAAATACGGCCCATTAATGACCCGTTATGCGTGTCGATAGAATTAAGCCCATTATACATATCGGTCTATTAACGGCCCGTTATGGTCGGCCCATAAATAGACGATTCCCACTCTAGCCCATTTATGGCCCATATTGCGGTCCGTTATTGGTCCATGAATAGTATGGCCCATGTTTGGCTAATCGATCATACGGCCAATAGACGGCCCATTGATTCTACGGCCCGTACAAGGCTCATTGATTCTATGGCCCGTAGAAGGCCCATGGATCCTATGCCCGGTAGGAGGCCCATGGTCACTACAACAGGTAGTAGGACCATACTTACAATGGTCCGTATGTTGCCCATGGTTATTGTGGCCTTGTTTTAAAAAATAGGTTATTTTGGCCACTAGCAAACCGCGGAAAAAGAACTGCAACGACTACAAGCAAACAAATGAACAAGACAATAAGGAAATAAATAAGTAAGCAACTTACGCTAGGCTATTACAGCTATTACACATATATTACATCCACTAGGCATCAAAGTTCGCCACTAGTGCAAATATAGGGAACAAAGCAGCATATTACATACACTGGTTGTCAAAGTTGGCGACCAGTGCAAATAAACGCCGCAACAAAACAAGTCCAGAACTGAAACTACTTCAGAAGAGCTCAAGAAACAATATCCTGGGTACCCACCATGCTGGCAAGAAGCTTAGCAAGCTTATTAGCTTTCTCTTGTTTGGCGCTTAAATCCTCCAGCGCTTGCTGTTGCACCAGAAAGTATGCATCTGAATTCTGCTAGGACTTCCTCAGTCCATCGGCTTCATGTCGCAGCACATCTGATTGATGTCTTTCAACTTAAAGTTGAGACTCAAGAAGCCAAACTGATTCAGGTAGTGAGTTCGAAGAGCTTGTGCCAGCAGTAGTGGCCAGTAACTCAAACACTACATCAAGACAGGACTTTTGGGTTGTTTCACTGTCTTCAAGATAGTTTTTATCACCTTTCTTGGAGACCAACAGGGTTGCCTTACTATCTGGAACCTTATCTGCATTACTTTCTGTACCATTGCATAATGGGGTGCTGTTCTCCAATATTCTGTCCGCATTCTACAAGAGAAACAAGCAGACACATCACAGGTTTAGCATGTTGTATATGAAACTCATTTTGGTAAACCGGTTCAGTAGTAAGGTGGACACGATAACAGCATGAAACAAACATATATCTATGTACTATGGTCATTGTATGGTCTATATCATTCTAGTTTATGTTACCAAATCAAGATAGAGACACAATTCAAATCATATCTGTTTAAGACAAAGCAACAAAGACAGAATATAAGTGCGGGAAACTACACATCACTAACAACACTTGTAATGTGCATGACATGAGAACATAACTGTTTATTCAATTGAAACTAAAATCAACATAGAGCAAGTTACAATAGCAAACCAATTAAAGAAATAGATCTAAAACATACCTGTTGCGCCATTGGAGTTTCAATTGCATCCTTAAAATTTGAAATTAGTTGGTATGAGTAAATACAGTGATGCAAGAGCAAAGGAGTATGAACCATAGCTACAGAACCTGACCTGACAACAATTCTTCTTCTGCTTTAAGCACTGAGTTGGGGTTCGGAGTGGTGGTTCTCGTGCTGTAGGCACTGCAGTTGCCTTACTAACTGCTCGTGTTTGGGTGCTCTGTGGTGGAGACGGTGCTGTGTCAACTGGAACTGGATTACTATCTGCTGGGGTTGGGGTTAGAAGGGGTGTAGCTGGTTCTCTATCCAACTGGGTAGGGGTACAATCTGCGTGAGTCTGGGTTATGTGTGGTGTGGCTGGTTCTTGGGCAAGTACAACCATGGTTCTATCTGCATCGACAGGGAGCACTATCTTTTTCGAAGACCGTGTTCTTACTCCCATAGATACTTCCATCACCCCCTCCAATTCAAATGGCTGATAAACAAGAAAAGTAAATGAATGTACAGACATTGTATGATAGACAGGTGCAATGGATAGTAGGGAATAAAACTGGGCATGAAATAATTCATATTTATGTTGTCTAACCAAACATGATAGCATGACACAATTTCACATATATGATGGCTAACGAAACAGGATAGCATGACACAGTTTCACATATATGATGGCTAACTAAACAGGATAGAATGACATAATTCAAAATATGATGACTATGTAAACAGGATGACATGATATAACTATACGATGTGTCTATTAAAGTGGTTGGCATGGGATAATTCACATACATGCCATCGATGGAAACTTGATGGCATGATATAATTCACAGATAGAATGACATAATTCAAAATATGATGACTATGTAAACAGGATGAGATGGTATAACTATATTATGTCTTTCGAAAATGGGTTGGCATGCCATAATTCAGATACATGCTGTCTATGTAAACATCATGGCATGATATAATTCAAATATATGATTTATATACTAAGCAAGTAAGCAGATGGCAATCACATATATGATGTCTAAACTAAGCAGATGGCATTCAATATTGTGTATATGATGAAAAACTAAGCATTGCAAGACAACATATGCATGATATGAGAAATATAACCCTGCCAAGTTTGAGCATACACCTAAGAAGCTCTCTGTAACCAGCAAGATATCTGCTTCAGCATGTAGCATTGTCTGCTCTGAAGACCTTGTTTTCACTCCAGATTTTTCCATGACTGTGTCGAATGGCTGATGCACAGGAAGAGTAGTTGAATATACAAACATTATCGACAAATGGAATACGTAATACAAAAAAAGGATGGCATGATATAATTCACATATATGATGCTTGGCTAAATAGCATGGCAGTGCATAATTCACATATATAATGCCTTGCAACAAGATAGCATTGCATAATTCACATATATAATGTCTTGCAACAAGATGGCATTGCATAATTCACATATATGGTAATTAGACACTAAACGGGTGGCGTTCACACAAAGCATGTCTAAACTAAGCAAATGACATAGCAATGCAAGACACCATATGCACGATATGAGTAATATAACCCTGCCAATTTAGAGCATGCACCTCGAGGGGGGGGGATAGGACTGGTCATATCTGTCTCTGAATCCTCCTCCGAGGAGCTATCCGTAACCAGCAAGACATGCGCTTCATCAGATAGCATCGTCTGCTCTGAAGACCTTGTTTTCACTCCAGATTTTTCTATGACCGTGTCGAATGGCTGATGCATAGGAAGAGTAGTTAAATGTACTAACATTGTTGATAAATTTAATATGTAATAAAAAAGGATGGCATGATATAATTCACATAGAAGAAGACTGGCTAACCTTGATGGCATTGCAAAATTCACATATATGATGCCTGGCTAAACAAGATGGCATTGCATAATTCACATATATGATATAGAAACTAAACAGATGGCATTCACACAAAGCATGTCTAAACTAAGCAGATGACATATTTGATGCATAAACTAAGCAATGCAAGGCGCCATATGCATGATATGACCAACATCAGCATGCCAAGTTAGAGCAAAGACCTCAGGGGGTAAATAGGAGTGGTCTGCTCCCTCTGAATGCACCTCTGAATAGTTATCTTCCTCTTGATTATAGTCTAGAATGGGGGGATGGGGTGTTGCTTTTGCACCCACCATGGAGCGACGTCTGCATGAAATTTATTGCCATGCAAGACTTGTCTCTTTTGCTCTACTTGTTCAGTACCATTGTGTACAATAACTGACATGCATAGGAATAAAACATAGTGAGATTATGTAAGGAGTGCATGCAGAAATCCAGAGTGATGGTAGCAACCTGTGGATAGACCCAAAACCAATGATAGCTGGCAGATAATAGCTTCAGTTAAAAAATGCAGATAATGGCTCCTTTAATGTTTTTTCTCACCCAGCATGAAACTCATAGCAGACACCCGAGATTAACCAGATAGTAGACATATACTATTGATTGCTGCCCCAATATGTACCCCACAACCATTGAAAAACTCAAGTTTGAGCATTAGTTTGGACCTGACTTGGAGTCTAATCGGTGAACAGGACAATAAAGTAGCATGTAATATTAAGCAATGCATAACGTAAGCAGACACGAAAGAGTGCGACCTCTCTTGCGGACCCGTGTAGTCCTCAATGTCATCTGCTCAGTTGATGATGGTAATGCAGTTGTCATGGCTATCGACGGCGGGGAAGATCTTAGGCGGCGAAAGAGAGTCTAGAGGGCGGATCCCTGCTATGGTGAACCCTTTCGTCGTTGGAGCAGCTGAGCTGGGGTGGACGACAGCATGGCAGGAGCCAGACAAACCACACAAGGTTTTCTTTGACACATATCTGTAACAGAAGTAATTCTGTAAGGGCTTGTTTGAATTGGAGGATTCTAACAATTCAGGGATAGGAAATACACAAGAATAGGATAGGAATGCTTGTGCAAAACAGAGAATTTAAAAACACAGGATTTCTGTCAATCTGGGTGTTTGGTTCACAAGAATTGGAAGATCACAGGAATGCAAAGAAGCATGGTCAAATTAAGTCAAACCACAAGAAAATGTACAGTTATAATGCTATTATGCTACTATCACTTAGTATTGTGCTTCATGAATAGGAATTTGAAAAGGAGGCCAAGTGGATATTAAAATTCCTACGGTTTTTCTTTGAAGGAGACACTAAAGGAACAGATCCTACAGTTTTCCTTTGCTCCATTCCTTTGAACCAAATGCATGAATAGTAGTACCATAGAAAACTTTCCAATTCCTATGTTTTTCCTTCACTTTTCCTTTCAACCACTGGCGATTCTAGTAGGCAGGCTTAAACAGGCGAAAGCCTGCAGTCCAAAAATGTTTTTGTGCTACTTCTACTACTTTGGACCCAGGGCACTGCCCTACTAGCTTAACTCCCAGGCCCATCTGCACATGCACAACTCAAACGCGCAGAAATAAATAATGATGACTTTCGAGAGAGTCCATCACGAATAGCTAAGTTGCTTGGTACCTCACTGCTTGTCATATAGGAGAAACTAATCGTATTTCATGTTACTACCCGTGGTTAGTGGACTATATATATAGGGTGGGTCTATTATGATAACACCCCTTAAGACCCTTATTCTGATAACACCCACCTTATTCTGCACATCCCCACCAGATCGCCGCCGCCCCTCCCCTCCCCGCCTTCTACCTTGGCAGTGGCCTGGGAGCGCCGTCGCCCCTCCCCTCCCCGCCTTCTACCGCGGCAACGGCCTGGGAGCGCCGCCGCCCCTCCTCTCCCAGCCATCTTCCGCGGCAGTGGCCTGGGAGCGCCGCCGCCCCTCCCCTCCCCGCCTTCTTCCGCGGCAGCGGTCTGGGAGCGATGCCGCCCCTCCTCTCCCCGCTTTCTCCAGCGGCGGCGGCCTGGGAGCGTCGCCGCCACTCCCCCTGACCTTCTTCAGTGGCGGCGGTCTGCAGCGACACCGCCCTTCCCTCACGGCCTTCTTCCGCGGTGACGGCCAAGCAGTGCCGCCGCCCATCGCCTTTCGGCCTTCTTCCGCCGCAGCAACCGAGCAGCGCCTCTCCCGCTCGCATATCGGACTTCTTCCGCGGCAGCAGCTCGGTAGCGCCACCATCGATCTCCTCTGGGCCTTGTCCCATGGCATTGAGCGGAGGGTCTTCAATTACCTGTACTTCATCAGATGTGGATTGGTGCTGCCTCGACATCACACCAATTCAAGCAAGGAGGACCGTGCGCAAGGTTCCTTCATCCACGGTTGCTTCTTCGATTAAGGCTGCAACGACCTTCAGAGCAAATCCTCCATCTCCACTCACCTTGAGCAACGTCCAGAACGGTCATGAACTTCTGAAGGGCAAGTGGACTGCACGGGTGAACGCAAAAGTGGTGCAGACGGACGAGAAGGGAACTTCCTCCTACAAACGCAAGAAAGCACTGCAACACGAGGTAAGCAGTACACTTCCTAAACTATCTTAGTTTACTTATTCAAGACAAAGCAGTACACACAGTCCAGTACGCCTCCAAAAACGATGCAGTGCAGTTACTTCAGTTCGCCGTGAAAAAAATGCAATGCAGTTGCTCGGTTATGCAGTACGCTTGCTCGGTTATGCAGTACGGTTGTGGTTCACTACGGACAACGATGCAGTGTGGTTACTTCAGTTCACCCTGCGGGATGATGCAGTCAGCATGCATTAGTTCGCAGTACCCTTTCAAACACATTGCAGTTCGTATGATTTAGTTCATTTTACCTAACAATGCAGCTCGGTCGTTTTGTGCAGGAAATGACGTTCAGCAGATACAAAATACCGCGCATAATTGACAACCCAGGGACCATCAACTTTCAGAAGAATAAAGCTTCTTCCAGAAGAGACACTGGCTGGGTTACCCCTGAGATTCCTCGAGGATTCTTCACGACAACAAACAGGGTGCAATACTCTCCAGAAGAACATTTTTTCTAGGAAGAAGAGGTAGTCGAAGATGGCGATGATGTAACCTTCATGTGGGAGGGCACTCACTGACAGGATGATGAAGATGATGACGATGAAGATGGGCCAATAACAGTTCTCAACCCAGAGTACAAGCACGAGTTCACTACATTTGGGCAGCATGTCCGAACAGACAACGATGATGTTGTTGACCATGATGTTGCAGAAGATGATGATTATGATGATGTGCCGCCGCTCCAAAAATTTCAAACCAATCCAGTGAGACATCACCACAACACTGGATTACCACCGCGTCCACCTGCTGCATCATAAAACAGAGCTCACCGTCCACCTGCTGCATCGAAAAACAGAGCTCCAAGTAGACCTGCTGCATCAACTTCAACACTGCGACCACCAAGGGTGCCTCGGTCAGAAGTCAAAGGCAGGTACAAATCCTCCTCACTATTGCCGCCACGAGATCCTCAACTACACAGATCTGCTATAACCCCACCATGTCCAATACAACCCGGCGAGCTACAAACGCCATCGGAAGAACGACATTACACACATGTAAGTTTTATGTCCTGGAAAGATAATAATATTTGCAGTCCATTCAGATAACATTGCAGTGCACACTAATATTTCCTGTGAAGTTTGGCCTAACATCTAATACAGTCGACTCTTTCGAAAACTTAGTAACATTGAAGTGCTTTATTAAACTCGTATGCAGTCCTCGTATTTAAACAGAACAGAACACTTTGTCTCATAGAGCATTGCACTTGATGCAGGATAAAAACATGCCACTAAACCTCATACCTGCCGCTGGAATGAAGTTCACCACGTACGACAAATCATGGGACTTTTACAAGACTTATGCAAGATATGCAAGGTTTGGCATACGCAAGAGGGCAAAACACAAGACAAATGCCTACATTGTCTGCTCAAGAGAAGGGACGCACAAGCAGACTGTGTCAGATTATGGCCGGAAACGTGAGAAGACATAAAAAAGGATTGGCTGCAAGGCAAGAATTAGAGTCAAAAAGAGGAAGGATGGCAAATTTGTGATAGAAATGGTTGAACTCAACCACAATCACAATATGCTAGAAAGCCCCGGGATGCTTTTGCACATGCGCTCGCATAAAAGAGACGATCCTTTGATTGACCAGTTGGTGAAGGACATGCAGCTGGACAACCACACACACGAACAGATGATGTCAACACTGTCGCATATGTTTGGTGGTCTGCAGTTCATGGGACATACTAGCCACGACTGGGTCAACAAGTAAGCACGTCACAGAACATATCGCTTGAGCATTCTGTGGGTAATTATTTCCTGTTTGATAAGATGAGTTTGCATTGCGTTTGAAATGCAGGAAACAAAAGTTTGCTAGAGAAGAGTCCCAAGATGACGTGAAGAAACTTCTGGATTTCTTCGAGAAGATGCAGACGATAAACCCAGAGTTCTTCTATGATTATGACGTTGATGCAGATAATCATGTAAGAAACGTCTTTTGGGCCAACGCAAGTTGCAAAGGATCATATGAAGATTTTGGAGACTGTGTTACATTTGACGTGACATATAAAACTAACAATTCCACATGCCGCTGGGAGTCTTCGTGGGAGTGAACCATCATCTACAGAGCACCATATTTGCTGTCGCCCTCGTGCGAGATGAAACAATACCGTCGTTCGAGTGGGTTTTTAAAACATTCTGTATGAACAACAAGCCGCCAATCTGCATGCTCACAGGTACAAAAAAACAACACCTGTATACTTACGTTTGTTTGGTACACTTCTATTTCTTCCGTCTTTCTTACACACAAACAACTTAATAAAAAAACACTATTTGTGCCTTCTCAGACCAATGTTCTTCGATGAAGGTAGCATTAAAAACTATCCTCCCAGATACATTACATATGTTGTGTCGGTGGCATATCATGAAGAAGTACAAAGACCACCTCGCCTTGCTGTATAAGGCGCACGAGAATCTCAAGGATGAACTCACTGCGGTGCTGAACCACCCACTAATGCCATCAGAATTTGAACGGGCATGGAAGGACCTCATGCAGAAATACAACTGATACGTCTCCAATGTATCTATAATTTTTGATTGTTCCATGCTGTTATATTATCATTCTTGGATGTTTTACAATCATTTTATAGTCATTTTATATCATTTTTGCTACTAACCTATTGACATAGTGCCAAGTGCCAGTTGCTGTTTTTTGCATGTTTTTTACATTGTAGGAAATCAATACCAAACGGAGTCCAAACGCAGCGAAACTTTTTGTGGATTTTTTTGGACCAGAAGACATCCAGTGGGCTGGAGAAGCGCCTGGGGGGGGGGGTGCTCCGAGGGGAGCACAACCCACCAGGGCGCGCCTGGAGGCCCAGGCGCGCCCTAGTGGGTTGTGCCCACCTCGGGTGCCCCCCGAACCGCCTCTTTGCTCTATAAATACCCCAATATTCCAGAAACCCTAGGGGAGTCGACGAAAATCAATTCCAGCTGCCGCAGTGTCCAAAACGACCAGATCCAATCTAGACACCATCACGGAGGGGTTCACCACTTCCATTGATGCCTCTCCGATGATGCGTGAGTAGTTCTTTGTAGACCTACGGGTCCGTAGTTAGTAGCTAGATGGCTTCCTCTCTCTCTCTTGATCTTCAATACAATGGTCTCTTGGAGATCCATATGATATAACTCTTTTTGCGGTGTGTTTGTTGGGATACGATGAACTTTGAGTTTATGATCAGATCTATCTTTTTATCCATGAAAGTTATTTGAGTCTTCTTTGATCTCTTATATGCATGATTGCTTATAGCCTCGTATTTCTTCTCCAATATTTGGGTTTTGTTTGGCCTACTTGATGTATTTTTTTTAATGGGAAGAGGTGCTTTGTAGTGGGTTTGATCTTACGGTGCTTGATCCCAGTGACAGAAGGGAAACGGACACGTATGTATCGTTGCTACTAAGGATAAAACGATGGGGTCTATTTCTACATAAATAGATCTTGTCTACATCATGTCATCGTTCTTATTGCATTACTCTATTTCTCCATGAACTTAATACACTAGATGCATGCTGGATAGCGGTCGATGTGCGGAGTAATAGTAGTAGATGCAAGCAGGAGTCGGTCTACTAATCTTGGACGTGATGCCTATATAATGATCATTGCCTGGATATTGTCATGATTATTTGAAGTTTTATCAATTGCCCAACAGTAATTTGTTCACCCACCGTTTGCTATTTTTCTCGAGAGAAGCCACTACTGAAACCTACGGCCCCCGGGTCTCTTCTTTAATATATTTGCCTTTGCAATCTATTTTCCTTTGCTTTTATTTTCAGATCTATTAAACCAAAAATACAAAAATACCTTGCTGCACTTTATTTTATTTGGCGTTCGATCTATCAATATTTACTACTCTCTCACGTCCGTTTGCCAATTTTTGGCGCCGTTGCCCGAAAGGGATTGACAACCCCTTTTACACATCGGGTTGCGAGTATTTGTTATTTGTGTGCAGGTGTTGTTTACATAGTGTTGCTTGGTTCTCCTACTGGTTCGATAACCTTGGTTTCATCACTGAGGGAAATACTTACCGCCGCTGTGCTGCATCATCCCTTCCTCTTTGGGAAAATACCGACGTAGCTTCAAGCCGCATCAAAAGGAATTTTTGGCGCCGTTGCCGGGGAGACATCATCAACATCTACCAGGTTCCTAATCACAAATCTCATCTCCTCACAATTTACATTATTTGCCATTTGCCTCTCGTTTTCATCTCCCCCACTTCACAAAATTTGCCATTTTATTCGCCTTCTTTTTCGTTCGCCTTTTTCTTGTCAGATCTCATGTTTGCTTGTGTTGCCATGTGCCTTCTATTTGCTTGCATCTTCGCTTGCTAAAAATCTTTTGTTATGGATCCTCATCCACTTGCTAATCTTTTCAAAAGATCCAATTATGATGAACCATTGCTAGTGAATTGAGTTCACTAGATTATCTTTATGAAGTTTTGCTTGAGATTTATGAATCTGAAAATTGTGATGAAGTGTTAAACGAAGGAATTTATAAAGTGGTTCCTGATAGCCCCTTGAATGAAAAGCATGATTGCAATGATGTTATTATAAATTCTATTAATGTCAATTGTGCTAATAATATGCAAAACCCCAAGCTTGGGGATGCTAATTTTGATATGTCCACTACTTATTGCAATGATCATGATTGGGGTGATTCTTCTTATGATCTTGAAAATTTATTTAAGCCTCATGACGAATATGTTCTTGATAATAATGTTTGAAATAATATTGAAAGTGGGTTTGGAAGAGTGTCAACTTTAGGTAAAAATAATCCCACATATTTTGAGAGTGTTCAATCTTATGAAATTTTTGATAAAAGTGGGCTTGGAGAGGCCATGACTTTATTTGATGATAATCCCACTATTTTGGAAGAGTCTCAACTTTGCATGCATGTGGATCATGTAGAGAATATGTTATGTGATAACTATATTGTTGAGTTTGAATATGATCCCACATGTAATTATTATGAGAGAGGAAAATATGGTTGTAGAAATTCTCATGTTACTAAATTACCTCTCTTCATGTTGAGATTGCTATTGTTTTCTTCCATGCATATGCTAGATCTTGCTTGTCTTGCTAATTTGTTTTCCTATAAAATTCCTATGCATCAAAAATATGTTAGACTTAAATATGTTTGTCACATGTTTTATGTGCTCTCTTTGTGTTTTCATTATTATCTTTCATGTGAGCATCAATAAAATCTTATGCCTAGCTAAGGGCGTAAAACAATAGCGCTTGTTGGGAGGCAACCCAATGAATAAAATTTATTTTTCGCTTTTCGCTTTTTGATTTCTGTTTTTGAGTGTTAGAACAAATATGCTACTGTTATAATTGTGTTTTTTGTGTTTTAATTAGTGTTTGTGCCAAGTAAAGCCTTTAGGATTATGTTGGGTGATAGTTGATTTGATCTTGCTGAAAAACAGAAACTTTTGCGCTCACAAAAATATTTTTTATTTTTTACAGAAGAGTGATTTTGAGTTGATTCTTTTTGCATAACATTAATAAACAAATTTATTACGTTTTCCAAATTTTCAGAATTTTTGGATTTACATAATTATTCGAAATATCCATATTGCTACAGACTATTTTGTTTTTGACAGATTCTGTTTTCTTTGCGTTGTGTGCTTGTTTTGATGATTCTATGGTTTTCTTTGAAGAGATTTTGGCATAGAAAAGTTGGAATACAGTAGATATAATGCAAAAATAAAATATGAATGGGTTTGCAACAGTACTTAAAGTAGTGATTTGTTTTCTTATACTAACGGATCTCACGAAGGTTTTGTTCAGTTTTGTGTGATTGAAGTTTTCACGTTTTGGGTGATATTACGATGGATGAAGGAATAAGGATTAGCAAAAGGCTAAGCTTGGGGATGCCGGAGGCACCCCAAGATAATATTCAAGAAGTATCAAGCAACTAAGCTTGGGGATGCCCCCGAGTGGCATCCCCTCTTTCTTCTAACGACCATCGGTATTCTACTTGGAACTATATTTTTATTCGTCACATATTATGAGTTTTGCTTGGAGCGTCTTGTATGATTTGAGTCCTTTCTTGTTTTCCTTTTTATTTTAAGTATTGAATCCTTACTGGGCACACCTTTTTGAGAGAGCCAAAAACTATGCTATGCTTGCTCCTATGCTTCACTTAAATTTTTAGAGCCATGGAATTGCTCTAGTGCTTCACTTATATCTTTTTGAGCACGGTGTGCTTTGTTATTTTTTGAAGAAATGCTCTCATGCTTCACTTAGATTTATTTGGGAGTTAGTAAAATTTTAAGAAATTCTCTCTTGCTTCACTTAATTTAATTTGAGAGAAAGAAGTATTATGCTCATGATCTTCACTTATATTTGTTTGAGCTTATCAAAAGCAACACATGAAAATTAGTTCCAAATTGATAGATATCCAAGAAGGATATAATAAAAACTTTCATGAAGATCATTGGACAAAATAAACTTGATTCCTTGTAATAGTTTTGAGACATGATGATCTGATATGTGAGTTATGTTGATGAGTAATTGTGCTTTAGTAAGAATATTGGTGTTAAGGTTTGTGATTCCCTATGCAAGAACGAAAGTCAATAGTCATGCAATGAAATTATATCCTACTTGTGGTGCATTATTCGGTGTTAATTATGCTTAATGCCCGCTTATGAGATTATTCGTTTTTTGGTTGGTCACTTCTCAATCTTTTGCTAGCCTTCATTTTGCACTAAGTATGATCACTACTTGTGCATCCAAAACCCTCTAAACCAGTTTTACCACATGAGTCCACTATATCTACCTATATGCGGTATTCTTTTGCCGTTCTAAGCAAATTTGTATGTGCCATCTCTAATTTTCAAAATAAACTTCTCTTTTGTGTGTTCATACCGCTCGTGAGGTGGTGAGGGGTGGCTAATATTTTCCATGCTAGATGTGTTATTCTCACGATGAGTGTTTATTCACTTGTCATTGCACAAGAGTAAGGCAAAGGTATTAGGGATGCCCAGTCCCGAAATGACAAATGAATTTACTTTATGTTGTCAAATAATAAATTCCTTGGAAAGTGTTGGTATGGAGGGCACCCGTGGATACAGCTAGCCATGGAAAGTGAAAGAAATGGTGAAAAAGGAATAAACTTTATTTTCTGTTTGGGAACCGCCTATGATATATCTAGCATGGAAAGTGTTGGGAACTCTAAGTCGTTTTCGTTGGTGGGAAAAGCACACCTCCCAAAATGTTTTTATCTCTAAGTTTTTTGCTTTGAGCTCTGGCACCTCTACAAATCCCTACTTCCCTCTGCGAAGGGCCTTTCTTTACTTTATGCAATTTTTATTTTTAATTTGAGTCTCCATCTTCTCTTATAAAGCACCAACTAGGAGGCACTATGATCGTACTTGAGCATTGGGTGTAGTTAATATGCGAGTGTGTTTCATGAATGGATCAATGGTTGAGCATGATGGGCTAGGGATAACATATTTTAGCGTTGATATTTTGAAAGACATAGTTTCTTGTTGATATGCTTGAGTATTTAAGTCATCATGTAAAAACTAGACTATTGCTTTGAATCATATAAAAGTCCAAATGTCCATGCTATAAAGGAAAGAATATGAGATGACATGTTAGGCAGCATTCCACATCAAAAATTCTGTTTTTATCATTTACCTACTCGAGGATGAGAAGGAATTAAGCTTGGGGATGCTGATACGTCTCCAACGTATCTATAATTTTTGAATGTTCCATGATGTTATATTATCATTCTTGGATGTTTTACAATCATTTTATAGTCATTTTATATCATTTTTTGGTACTAACCTAATGACATAGTGCCAAGTGCCAGTTGCTGTATTTTGCATGTTTTTTACATCGCAGGAAATCAATACCAAACGGAGTCCAAACGTAGCGAAACTTTTTGTGGATTTTTTTTGGACCAGAAGACATCCAGTGGGCAGGAGAAGCGCACGGGGGGGGGGGGGGGGGGTGCTCCAAGGGGAGCACAACCCACCAGGGTGCGCCAGGAGGCCCAGGCGCGCCCTGGTGGGTTGTGCCCACCTCGGGTGCCCCCCAAACCTTCTCTTTGCTCAAATACCCCAATATTCCAGAAACCCTAGGGGAGTCGACGAAAATCAATTCCAGCGGCCGCAGAGTCTAGAACCACCAGATCCTATCTAGACACCATCATGGAGGGGTTCACCACTTCCATTGGGGCCTCTTAGATGATGCGTGAGTAGTTCTTTGTAGACCTACGGGTCCGTAGTTAGTAGCTAGATGGCTTCCTCTCTCTCTCTTGATCTTCAATACAATGGTCTCTTGGAGATCCATATGATATAACTCTTTTTGCGGTGTGTTTGTTGGGATACGATGAACTTTGAGTTTATGATCAGATCTATCTTTTTATCCATGAAAGTTATTTGAGTCTTCTTTGATCTCTTATATGCATGATTGCTTATAGCCTCGTATTTCTTATCTGATATTTGGGTTTTGTTTGGCCAACTTGATCTATTTATTTTGCAATGGGAAGAGGTGCTTTGTAGTGGGTTTGATCTTACGGTGCTTGATCCCAGTGACAGAAGGGGAACCGACACGTATGTATCGTTGCTACTAAGGATAAAATGATGGGGTCTATTTCTACATAAATAGATCTTGTCTACATCATGTCATCGTTCTTATTGCATTACTCTGTTTCTCCATGAGCTTAATACACTAGATGCATGCTGGATAGCGGTCGATGTGTGGAGTAATAGTAGTAGATGCAGGCAGGAGTCGGTCTACTAATTTTGGACGTGATGCCTATATAATGATCATTGCCTGGATATCGTCATGATAATTTGAAGTTTTATCAATTTCCCAACATTAATTTGTTCACCCACCGTTTGCTATTTTTCTCGAGAGAAGCCACTAGTGAAACCTACGGCCCCCGGGTCACTTCTTTAATATATTTGCCTTTGCGATCTATTTTCCTTTGCTTTTATTTTCAGATCTATTAAACCAAAAATACAAAAATACCTTGCTGCACTTTATTTTATTTGGCGTTCGATCTATCAATATTTACTACTCTCTCATGTCCGTTTGCCAATTTTTGGCGCCGTTACCCGAAAGGGATTGACAACCCCTTTTACACGTCGGGTTGCGAGTATTTGTTATTTGTGTGCAGGTGCTGTTTACGTAGTGTTGCTTTGTTCTCCTACTGGTTCGATAACCTTGGTTTCATTACTGAGGGAAATACCTACCGCCGCTGTGCTGCATCATCCCTTCCTCTTTGGGGAAATACCGACGTAGCTTCAAGCCGCATCAACAACTTGCAAAATGACGAAGTGATGAATTCGCTATGGGATGACTGGAACGAGTGGATCTCGGCTTACTACAAGGAAATTTTCTGTGCTCGGATGACTTCCACGCAGAGAAGCGAGAGCATGAACCGCATATTGAAGAAAAACTTCATCAAAGAGAAGCATGATCTCCATCTGTTTGCTCAACAGGTGGACAAGTGCATTCAGACCAGGAAGGCCGTCGAGCACATAGAGACTGTAGGAAATGAGGTAAATAAAATGTCCATCAAAAGCTGCTAAATATAACTACAAAAACAAACAATTTTTTCATTTCTCTGAGTCGTAACGCTGCATTTCTGATCATGCAGTCAGAGGTAAAGACAATAACCAAGTTTGGGTTCGAAGTTTAGCTATCAAAAGTGTATACAAGGGCAGTTTTTGCAGATTTCAAAGAAACACTCTACCGCAGCACTGCATTCAGAGCAGAATGGTGCGTTGAGAATCCGATAAAGTATCTCATACACCACTACAACAGATCTGATGCATTTGATTGGGCAAGGCATGATTTCCAAGTGATCGCCGATGAACAGAAAGGTTTCTACGAATGTGAGTGCAAACTCTAGACACACATAGGTGCGACTCGCTAGCACAAAAAATCCTAATTTCTGAAAGTCATGCATGAAGCTCACCTACTGAACTTTAAAAGTCCACATGCATGAGTAACTCACAAAACCAAGTGAAGTTCACTTCCTAAAATGAACAAATAACAAAAAAATGTGTTTATTAATTTCATGCAGTTTACTTACAAAACAAAGAAAACATGTGTTGTCTGCAGGGCTCTTTTGCGTCCATGTGTTATGCATGCTTTCTCACCTAAGAGTACTCAAGATTCCTGAGGTGTACATCATGAAAAGATACACCCGGAACGCAAGATCAAATCCAACATTTGACAGAAGAGACTACGAACAAACAACACCAGATGGAAGTTCGCTATTTTGCCGTAGAAAATTGCTGTCAGAAACAGTAATGGACCTTGCAAACAGAGCGACAAGGTCCGACGCTGGGTGCCACAGATCGTTGTCTGGTATGAGGGCACTGATCGAGGAAGTTGATGTGCTCAACGAAGAAGAAGAAGAAGAAGAAGCAGCAAAAATAAAGCAAGCAGAGAAATCCCAGCTTGACAAGAAAACCGAGCAAGTAGAAAATACCAAACACAATACAACTGGTGCAATTAAAAAAGAAACAGTTCTTCCACCTCCTGTTTCAAACACAAGAGGAAGGAAGAAAGGGGGCGATGCAACCGAAAAAAAGGTTGCATGCAAGGAGAAAAATGATGACAAAAACAGCAAGCCACAGCCTGAGCTGGACAGTGATGGTCAGCCACTGGGAATAAGAAGGTGCAAGACATGTAATGAAATCTGCGGCCACAATTCCAGGACATGTAAAAAAGACATGAACAAGAAAACCATGGACATGGCGATGCACAACCAAACAGAGATTCCGCTGACAACACTAAGAAATGGACGAAACCAAGACATTACAGCATCTGCAAAAAGAGGAAGAGACACAATTCAAGAACCTGCCCCAAAAGAACAAGATCAGAAAACGAGGAAGACGAAGAAGATGAAATCACAGAAGAAGATGGTGACACAACTGAAGAAGAAATGGCTTATGAGGAGGAGGAAGAAGAAGAAGAGGAGGAGGAAGAAGAAGAGAGTGAAGAGGACAAAGAACATGATGAAACTGAAGAAGGAGTGGCTTATGAAGAAGCAGATGAAGAAGAGGAGGAGGAGGAGGAGGAGGAAGAAGAGAGTGAAGAGGACGAAGGACATGATGAAACAATGCCCACAAGACCACCAAACAAAAGACAGAAAACAGAAGGGAATGCTGCCATACAGAAACAACTGAGAAGGACACCACATACAAAAAACAAGGTAGGAGCACGAAAGGATGCAGTTCACAGTGCTGGAAAACAAAAGTCGCCATCAACCAACACGAGAGGAGCAAAGAAGGTTGCAGTTCACAGCGCTGGAAAATAAAAACCGCCACCAACCATCACGCGAGGTGCAAAGAAGGTTGCAGTTCACAGCGCTGGAAAACAAAAACCGCCATCAACCAGCACGCAAGGGGCTACAAACACAACGATGCAAAGACAAGAAGCAGCAACACCGCCACGGAAAACAAAATAAAGTGCAACATTAGACACACTCCAGTCACCGCGAAGAAGCAGCAGGTTAATGACCAAATAGATGCAGTTCAATAAATTAATCATATATATAGCAGTTTGCATATCTGTATGACTTATGTATCAGTTTAAATTTTGTGTAAACACGAATTTCCCGCTGACTATGAGTTCTTCCACTAAACCATACGAGAGAAATGATGTATAGAGTAAACCATATATATAGCAGTCTGGAGTAAACATTGACACACTTTGATCCACAACCCATAAAAAATGCAGTTAGCTCATAGACAGCACGAAGTTCTGACTTATAATCCAAGCGGTTCAGATCACAAAAGTACTTATTACAATCACGTCAAAAGATGAAGCATTCGATACGCAAAAGTACATAGTACAATCAACCTCATAACCTTAACCAATCACGTCAAACATGATTCTAACCATACGATCCTTGAGTTCAAAAAAGTTGAGGACAACAACTTGCTGAGACTTCAGGCCACTCTCAATGACAAATTCCTTCCAGCCTTTCTGCAGATACAGTCGCCCATCAACGTCTACATAGTACTTGGCTGGTTTCAGGTGTCCATTGCAGAGAACAACTTGGAGAATTCCCTTCTTCTTGAGCCGGAGATACCTAACAGCTCGTTGGGGGATTTTCTGCAAAAAATAATAAAACTGTTTGAGGATGATACTAGCAGTACAATTCTCATACTGTGCACAGAGCAGCAAAAACCTACACACAGTATAGACGCGAGCTAGATGAAGTGCACAATAGTCCAACAAGCAGTACAGATAAAATGCACACACAGTTCATGAACCTCTTATACAAGGGCGGTACATGCAGTACGGAACATGGTAATATGCATTACGCTTCTAACTATCATGCAGTTCTTGAGAATAGTTGCATGTAGTACACAACGTACACGTGGGAAAATTGTGAAAACTAGTAGTGCTCATCTAATATCTAAGCAGTTCACATATTGTAACCATGCAAATTAAAACACGAGCTCCATACACACAAGCGAAAAAATAAAAACAAGATATAAGTACACAGTGCAGTACACTTCAATAAAACAAAAGAAGTGCGTTCCTAAAATACTAGAAGTTCAGACTAGTATGGAATTATACAAAAAATAAAAGACACAAAGAAAAAATTAGATCAAGCAAAAATTACCATCTTGTAGTGAGTCTCCACGTCTGTGGGCGTAAGCTGATGGATAAAAGCACTTGTGCAGCCAAGGCCACGGCGAAGCAGGGCGGAATAGAATGCAACAACGTTGATGTGGCCCATATCCAATCCCTCCATGAATACTGTGCCATATGCAAGCTGCTCTGCTCGCCCAGCTCGGCACAAGACCTTGCCCCCCCGGCGAGCACGACGGGCCTGCGAGCAAGCCGACCAATCGCAGTCCGTCGGCACACCACAACCATGGTTGCAGCAGGAGAGTTTCGCGTAGGGGCCTGGAGCCATCGCAACAAAAACCTAGAAAATGAAAAGAAAGAAAGAAAGGCTGGAGGAAGGAGAGAAGTTGCGGCTAGAGGAGAAATGAACTGCAAAGGAAGGTTAGAAATTGGCCTACATATATAGAAGAGGAATGCAAAAGGTCTAGACACGCAGAAAATAAAAGTGAAAATTAAATAAGAGTTAATGAAACTTATGTTACCAAGAATGAAGGACAATCAATAAAGGCTTATGTTACTAAAGAAAAAGGACAAAAAAAGGTGTACTTTGACTGCAGCTCCTCCCACCCACTAATCACAGATAATTAAATATTTATATTTCTAAAAAATTATAATCCGCAGACCATTCTAAACAAAGGTGAATGCAGTTCACGAAAGTAATATCAGGAAGTTCACAACGTGTGTACATGAAGTGCAGTACATGCTTAAATGAAGCACAAGCGAAGCACTTTCGTGCCGTACACAACGCATAGACTTAGTGCACGTAATGCAGTCCGTAAATGCAAGCAATGCAGTCCGCAACATTGGTACAAGCAGTACAAATGGTGCATACAAAAAACGCAACTACATGCAGTTCAAAAAGAAAAAAATGCTTGCAATACGAAAAGAAAAAAAATTGACCACCCAGGTGCAACCAGGCCCCAGCCAGTCTCGTAGTAAGTCTGAGCCCAAACTAAGCGAGTCCGTTCTGAGCCACGATGCATGGGGCCGGGCACACAAGGGCCCATAGGTCAGGGAGGAAAGAGTTGCGAGCACCGTGTATAAGCGCCCAATAAGTAACCAGAGGAGTTCGAGAGCGTTGCCTCGCCAGGGCTTATAAATAGGTTCAGCGCACTCTCGGCGAGCGAGGTGGGACTAAACATTAGCGCGCACACAGCGCTCCGGGAACCAGCCGTGCTGGTAGGCCTACTTGGGTCGAATGCGTTTTCACTCCCCAACACAGGCCCAACACGCTAGAGTGGTTAAAATACCACGGCCCACTAACAATAAAACAGTGACTACAAAAATAAAACAGCAAGAAAAATTAAAAACTTTTTTTAAATGAATAACAACCACAAAAAAAAAGTGTGTGGGCACTGCCAGAAACTACAGTTCGCTGTCATAAATAAAATACAGGAAGCCCCAAGTCAACGTACAAATGCAGTCCGAGACCTACAACAATGCAGTTCGTCATGTGGAAGCAGGAAGTATTGTTACTTCTGAAATGCAGTTCCATTTCAACTGCATTGCAGTTCGGTTGAAATCAAGAATGCAGCCCTGTTAGTTAAGCAAAGAAGTCTGATACACCTATCCACACTACCCTCCATCCACACAAAAGCTGCATCACCATCATCTATAAAAAAGAGAAAATAAAAAGAACTCCATCGAAAAAGTAATGTGCTTACATCTATATGAATCCTGATCCAATCTAATACAGTATATGAAGAATAAAATCAGTTATAGGCAGTACAATTTATGGACATAGGAAGTTCTATCATGATACCCAAGAAGTGCACTTAGTAAGAAAATTCACCGAAAACACAATCATCTCATTTTCTGACAGTAGTGTGCATACCTGAAGTTGTCACGAAAAAAGAGGCGATGACGTTTCGGATTTCCAACACACTAAGACAGCCTCCACATCGCAGAACCTCTCTGCAGTTGCCACGTAACTGAAAACACAACCCCACTACGCTACCACCCCCCTCCACCACTCCCACGTCCTGTCACAGAGAGTAGAGGAGAAACCACAACTGCTTCGTCCCCCCAAAAACCCCATTGCAGCTTCTTCTCCCCACTTCCTTTCACTAACCTCTCTCCCCAGAACAAACAAGAGAGAGAAGAGGAGAGCCATGGAGGATGCACCTCTGTACAAGCAGCACCGCAGGTACACCAGGGAGCTCCATGATGTCGGCCTCCACGGCAACCACAAGCTCCACGTCGTTTGCACAAGCAAGGGTGGAGACGTGGACAAGATGCTCTCCACGCTCAGGAGGAAGCTCGGCGGAATGCCCGTCAAACTAGTCGGCGTTGATGTCGAGTACACGCACTAAGTGAAGCCACAACGGGCAGCAGTGCTCCAGCTATGCGTAGAAAAAGAGTGCCTTGTCTACCACATCTCTGCAGCTAAAGACATGTGACAATAATTATCAATCTGTACTATTGGTTGTAAATCTTGATTTTAAATTTTCTTCATTGCAAATGCCATTATATAAACTTGGGTTCTCATTTTTAAAAAGCTTGGCATAGGAATTCATTGACAGTTTTCGGCTGGCTCCATGTAACTCATGTGTTCAATTCTTGAATTAGATGATCTAGCGATCCACGTAGCTTTATTTTGTTTTACCAAATACAAATTATCTGCCTGAATAATAGAAAAATGAACTATTACTACCTACTTTCAATCCTGTATCGATTTGGAGGTAAAAAAGATCATATGCATTTGTTTTTGAAACATGTATGAAATTCAATTCAAGACAACAAACATGCACAAACATGCATTTGTTTCTGGAATCTATTATGAGATTTACTAGTTATGTTGTACAAAGTATTAGCAGCTACTCACTGCAACAGATTCAGGGATTCATATTGCAATTCAGTTTCAGAAAATCAAAAAACATTGGTGGTTCTAAAAAATAACTGGTACTGTCTCACTATAATCATTCTATACAAACATCTTGCAGGCCAATGGAACTAGACAAATTCCTCATGAATGATGAATACACCTTCGCCGAATTCGCCATTGAAGTAGACAAAAACAAGCTGAAGCTATCTGGCTTAGAGATCAACTCCGACAACTACATTGGTATTCAGGTGGAATGGAGAGACCCATACAAGAAAAATATTTTTGACTCTTTGGCTGATGTTGCCGGCAGGCTGATCGACATTCACTACCATGACATGAAGAACAAAATCGACTGCAAGGAGGACCATACTCTATGGGGGTTTTGCCCGCTGCCAGACAAGCTTATCAAGTATGTAGCAATAGATGCATTCGCAACCTACGAGTTGATGTCTACTACGCAACTTTATTCTTGTAGACTCGTGTTGGGCCTCCAAGCGCAGAGTTTTGTAGGATAGTAGCAATTTTCCCTCAAGTGGATGACCTAAGGTTTATCAATCCGTGGGAGGTGTAGGATGAAGATGGTCTCTCTCAAACAACCCTGCAACCAAATAACAAAGAGTCTCTTGTGTCCCCAACACACCAAATACAATGGTAATTTGTAGGGTCAATTCCATTTTCCCCCCTAATCTTGCCCAAGTCTCATCTTTACCCCTAAAAAAAGCATGTGCTCAACTTTGCCCCTCTTCCGTCTGGTGCCGTTTCAGAAATACCCCTCCTCGCCGTTTCCGTCCAGTCAAAGAGCTTTGACCATTTTCAGGACAATTTTGGGACAAGTTTGCCCCTACTTACATGTGGGGCCCACCGAACAGTTATCTCTCTCAGTTTTCTTCTTCCTCCCGACGCTAAGAACAGAGTGTAGGAGGAGGCGGCCGTACAGGAGATTTCGACGGCTTAGTGCTGGAGAGCTAGGAAAGGAAGATGGCGTCCATGTCCTCGACGGCTCAGTGCTTGGTGACTTCAGCCGCGGACGACGAGGTTAGTAAAGTCTGCATATTTGGGGATTTGAGATCTAGGGTTTGTGCGGATTTGGGATTTTTTATCCATGTGTATCCGATTTCGTTTGTAGGTGGATGGTTGCGGCATTGTGCAGTTTAGGTCAGAGCATTTCATTCCCAATCCCATCTTTTGTGGCCTTGAGGAGCGCTCGAAGCGTAGATGCCCAGGGCACGGGCTAGTTCCGGCTCGCCGTGTAGCTTGGGGAGGAACATTGTAACAAGGATCAGAATCATAAACAACATCACAATCATAAACAACATGCACAATTAACTGTTAGTCTACCTGAAATAGTTTGGTATTTTTCAGAAAGGATGCATGCATCCTCTACTTACACCTTCTATATGCACAGTGTACTGTTAGCCTACCAGGCTCACTCTTGTCAATTTTGAATTCACTTTGAGTCCTGATTGCATAAGTGGCTAATGCATTTCTACACTCCACAACATCAGAGAATATAGTTCCTTCTGCAACAGAAGGATCATCTCTGTCAAAATGCACATCTGGCCTGGCCTCATCAGAACTCTCAGAGTAACCCATGTCATTCTCCTCCTCTCTCTCATCTGAATCTGTCTGATCAAACTCTGGAGGAGCAATGTAATCATCCTGTTGAGCTGCTTCCTTCCCCTTTGGCTTCTTCCCTATTACAAATTCAGGATGCATTAATTCATCCTCATCATCTGTGGGTACATCATCAGGTTGTTCCTCTTCTATGATTGGATCACCATCTGCTTGTTTGCTACTGCTAGGACCTGGTTCATGCACTGAACTATTTTCTGAATTTCTTCTTCCACCTGAACTTCCTCTGCCACCTGAATTCCCTCTTGCACCTGAACTCCCTCTTCCTCTTGTTTGACTGCACCTAGCTTGAGAACTGTGAGCTTGAGATCTAGTTCCTCTCCTCTTAGTCTCTCCTCTAAGCCTTTGTATCACATTAATTTCTAACTCTACTGTCTTAGTTTCAGCATTGGTTGCAAACATAATTCCCAATTCATCATCAGACTGCACTGGCACCCAATTAGTCTTTTCCATGTCCCAATACCTAATTTCTACAGCATCATATAGGCCCCATGGATATTTATCTGAGATTGCAGCTCTAAACTTCACAAATGTTGATGTGCAGTCAACTACAAAACGGAAATTAAACCCTGTGCCGGATCCTTTTGTACCAGAACTGCCTAACACGGCGGTTTCCATCCTATAGTTGTGATAGAAAGCTCTAGTTTGATCCATTCTACGGTAAATGTTGAGAAAAATAGAGGAAGTCAAAGACAGTGAGCATAGCAATCGCGCGAGTAAGCTAATGGTGACTGTGCAGAGACACTTACCCTGTTGGAACACCCGGTGTGGTCACCACTGTGGTCTTAGAGCTCTCAGCTCTGCCGCTGCCGGCGCCGCTTCCACGAATGACAGCCATCCGCGAAATCCCTCGGTGAAGAGGAGCGGCGTGTCAGATCCAGTCGCCGCGCATCTCAATCCCCGCGCTATCCCTCCACTGCGGCCGACGGCGAACGAAATCGCGGGCGGGCTAGGGTTAGGGTTCTAGTCGCCACAGAGAAGAGAAGAGAGGAGAGGAGAGGAGATCTGCGAGTGAGTGTAACTATTCGAAGGGCCCCACATGTAAGTACCAGGGGTAAATTGTCCGAAATGTGTCTCCAGCACGGTTAAAGCTCTTTGACTGGACGGAAAGGGTACGGAGGGGTATTTCTGAAACGGCACCAGACGGAAGAGGGGCAAAGTTGAGCACATATTTTTTTTAGGGGTAAAGATGAGACTGGGGCAAGATTAGGGGGAAAAATGTAAATGTCCCTAATTTGTATAGGTGCACTAGTTCGGCGAAGAGATGGTGATACAAGTGTAATATGGATAGTAGATATTGGTTTTTGTAGTATGAAGAATAAAAAACAGCAAGGAAGCAATTGATAAAACGGAGCACAAACGGTATTGCAATGCCTGAAAATGAGGCCTAGTGTCCGTACTTTCGCTAGTGCAATCTCTCAACAATGATAATCTAATTGGATCATATAACCATCCCTCAACGTGTGATGAAGAATCACTCCAAAGTTCTTATCTAGCGGAGAACATAACAAGAAATTGTTTGTAGCTATTCTTTCTGATCGATCTATCCAAGAGTTCGTACTAAAATAACACCAAGTTATTCTTTCTGATCGATCTATCAAGAGTTCGTACTAAAATAACACTAAGTTATTCTTTCCGATCGATCTATCAAGAGTTCGTACTAAAATAACACCAAAGCAAATTCAGATTCATAATACTCAATCCAACAGAAAGAACCTCAAAGAGTGCCCCAAGATTTCTACCGGAGAAACAAAAGACGAGAACGTGCATCAGCCCCTATGCATAGATTACCCCAATGTCACCTCGGGAATCTGCGAATTGAGTACCAAAACATATCTCAAGTGAATCAATATAATACCCCATTGTCACCATGGGTATTCATATGCAAGACATACATCAAGTGTTCTCAAATCCATAAAAGTATTCAATCTGATAAAACGAAATCTCAAAGGGAAAACTCAATTCACAACAAGATAGAGAGGGGAAAACACCATATGATCCAACTATATTAACAAACCCCGCGATACATCAAGATCATGACATCTCAAGAATACGAGAAAGAGAGATTAAACACATAGCTACTGGTACAAACCCTCAGCCCCGAGGGTGGACTACTCCCTCCTCATCATGGTGGCCGCCGGGATGATGAAGATGGCCACCGGTGATGATTTCCCCCTCCGGCAGGGTGCCGGAACGGGGTCTAGATTGGTTTTTCGTGGCTACAGAGGCTTGCGGCGGTGGAACTTTTGATCTAGGGCTACCCTGAGTGTTTTTGGAATATTTGGGAATTTATAGGGCGAAGAGGCGGTGCGGGAGGCCACCGAGGTGGGCACAACCCACCGGGGCATGCCTGGGGGCCGAGGCGTGCCCTGGTGGGTTGTGCCCCCCTCGGGGCACCCCCCAGGTGCTGCTCTGGCCCATTGGATGTCTTCTGGTCCATAAAAAATCCACAAAAAGTTTCGCGGTGTTTGGACTCCTTTTGATATTGATTTCCTGCGATGTAAAAAACAAGCAAAAAATAGCAACTGGCACTGGGTCAATAGGTTAGTCCCAAAAAATGATATAAAGTTGCTATAAAATGATTGTAAAACATCCAAGAATGATAATATAACAGCATGAAAACTTCATAAATTATAGATACGTTGGAGACGTATCAGCATCCCCAAGCTTAATTCCTACTCGTCCTCGAGTAGGTAAATGATAAAAGAAATAATTTATGAAGTGTGAATGCTAGCAAAGTGCATAAGTTTGATCAATGATAATTTCAATCACTTTTCCTAGCATCATAACAGTAATTCTTTCTTATAAAACTTCTCATGTTAAAGTAGCAAACAATTCACATGTTAAGGTTCAAACAATGAATTATCTTGAAACTCAACAACCTATGTTCTCAGTCACCAAACAATTGCAATTCAACTTATTCAACAGAGTCTAAGTAAGAGCTCCACATACTCAACCATCATATAATCTTCTATGATTGCTAACACTCACCACATACACATGAGCAAAACATTTCAACCAGACACATAGAAAGATGGGGGCTTATAATTTCGCCTCCCAACGTATTCACCTCAAGGGTGATGTCAACAATAATAACATATGCTACCCATATCCAACTGGATATATGTGCCTAGATGTTTCCTCACCACATGATGCTTGCCAAAAGAGAAAAATAAAAAGGAATAGAGAGAAAAATTTTGACTCCTGCATAAAAGTAAATACATAAAAGTAAAAGATAGGCCCTTCGCAGAGGGAAGCAGAGGTTGCCATGCGCTTATTTGTTTCTATGCTCAACCCCTTAGTGCAAAAGAACGTCACGTTATATTTACCCTTATGATAGCAACCTTTATTATGCAGTGTGTCGCTTTTATTCTTTGCCATCACAAGCTCGTACAACGCTCAATTTTCTCTTACACTAAATGATCTAACACTTTTAGAAGCAATTTTTATTGCCTTATCGCACCGATGACAACTTACTTGAAGGATCTTACTCAATCCTTAGGTAGGTATGGTGGACTCTTGAAAATAAGATTTGGGTTTAAGGGTTTTTGGATGCACAAGTAGTATCTCTACTTGGTGCGGCAAAGATGGGGGGCAAGCACCACATGTTGAAGGATCTATGACAATATAACTTCTATGTGAATATGAACAAGCATAAACCATTACGTTGTCTTCCTTGTCCAACGTCAACAATTTTGGCATATAATATTTTGATGGGGGCTCAAAATCACAAAAGATTTCCAAGATAGTGTATTTGCATGTGAAAGTTCTCTTCCTTATAGTAATCATTCATGAATTGCTTGTATGACCAATATTGTGATTGTCAAGCTTCAAAAGTTTTCACTTTCTAAACCCAATGTGAAGGTACCACTAGGCATGATATGAACATATGAAGCACATATAATTTCAACTTTAGGATATTCAATTCATTCAACAATTTACTCATAGGATATAAGTGAAGCACGAGAGTAAATGACAAACTAATCCAAAAAGATATAAGTGAAGATCAAACGAGTAGTCATGTAAATGGGTAGCTATTTGAGAACTCTCTTTTATTTAAAAACTTTCAGATCTAAGTATTTTATTAAAAGAGCAAACAAAACAAAATAAAAAGACAATCCAAGAATAGCACACATCATGTGAAGAAGCAAGAACTTAGGCTCAACCGATACTAACCGATAATTGTTGAAGAAGAAAGGTGGGATGCCTACCGGGGCATCCCCAAGCTTAGATGCTTGAGACTTCTTAGAATATTAACTTGGGATGCCTTGGGCATCCCCAAGCTTGAGCTTTTGTGTCTCCTTAATCCCTCTCATATCATGGTTTCCATAAATCTTAAAAACTTCATCCACACAAAACTCAACAAGAACTCGTGAGGTAAGTTAGTATAAACCAATGCAAAAACCTTATCATTATCTACTGTAGCAAATCACTAAAATTATAATTTAACATTGCATACTAAATGCCTCTGCATATTTAATAGTTCTATCCTCAGATAGAATCATTAAACAAGCAAACATATGCAAACAATGGAAACATAACAGCAATCTGCCAAAACAGGACAGTCTGTAAAGAATGCAGGAGTATTCATACTTATCTAACTCCAAAAATTCTGAAAATTTAGCACACTGTAGAAAATTTATCAGATCTTACTTTGAAAAAAGTTTCAACATTTTATCACAATCTGAATTTTCTTGAGAATTTTTTTCAATAGCAATAAACTTTCTGTTTTGAAACAGCAACATGTAGACTTGCAAAATAAGTATGGCAAAGGCTATCATTGCCACTTTTATTGAAATAAAAAATGCAAAACATTATTATAAATAACAGAAAGCAAATCCTAACAAAATAAATTGACACTCCAAGTAAAACACATATCATGTGACGAATGAAAACATAGTTCCAAGTGAGGTTACCGATAATGTTGGAGACGAAAGAGGGGATGCCTTCCGGGGCATCCTCAAGCTTAGTTGCTTGGATCTTCCTTGAACATTACCTTGGGGGTGCCTTGAGAATCCCCAAGCTTAGGGTCTTGTCACTCCTTATTCTCCTCATATCGATATCTCACCCAAAACTTGAAAACTTCAATCACACAAAACTTAACGGAATTTCGTGAGATGGGTTAGTATGATAAAGACAAATCATTCACTTTGGTTCTGTCAAAGACAAGATTCATAATTTTTTCCACACAATGCCTACTGTAGAATATCATTTCCAAAATTTATATTGAGCAATATAAGCCATAGAAACTAGGAAACAAGCAAACTATGCATTGAAAACAGAATCTGTCAAAAACAGAACAGTACGTAAAGATCTGAATATTAGTCATACTTCTGCACCTCCAAAACTACTGAAAAATTAGGACAACGTAGAAAATGTGCATACCCATCAACTGTAAAAAATTCAGAGAGTTTTGACGCTCCAGTGAATTATAAAAATTCTGTTACTGGGTGCAAAAGTTTCTGTTTTTGCACAGAATCAAGTCAACTATCATCCACACTATCCCAAAGGCTTTACTTGGCACTTTATTGAAATAAAAGTTTTAAAACATGATTACTACAGTAGCATAATCATGTGAACACACAAAAACAGTAGGTAAAAGTGTTGGGTTTCTCCCAACAAGCGCTTTTATTTAATGCCTTTTGGCCAGGCATGATGATTTCAATGATGCTCACATAAAAGATAAGAATTGAAACATAACGGGAGCATCATGAATCACATGGCAACAACATTTAAGTCTAACCCACTTCCTATGCATAGGGATTTTTTGAGCAAACAATTTTTGGGAACAAGAATCAACTAGCATAGGAAGGCAAAACAAGTGCAACTTCAAAACTTTCAACATAAAGAGAGAAAACTTGATATTATTGCTATATGTAAAAGCATATGTTCCCCTCTCATAATAATTTTTCAGTAGCATCATGAATGAATTCAACAATATAGCTATCACATAAAGCATTCTTTTCATTATCCACAAGCATAGAAAATTTATTACTCTCCACATAAGCAAATTTATTCTCATGAATAGTAGTGGGAGCAAACTCAACAAAATAACTATCATGGGATTCTTGATTGGCATAATCAAATTAAGCATTAAAATTATGATGACAAGTTTCATTGTTATCATTATTCTTTATAGCACACATGTCATCACCATAATCATCATAGATAGCAACTTTGTTGTCATAATCAATTGAAACCTCTTCCAAAATAGTGGATACATCACTAAATAAAGTCATGACCTCTCCAAATCCACTTTCATAATTATCACAATAAGATTCAACACCCTCCAAAATAGTGCGATCATTAGTACCTAGAGTTGACACTCTTCCAAACCCACCACAGTAGGCAAGTCCGTTCTGAGCCACAATGCGTGGGGCCGGGCACACAAGGGGCCACGGGTCAGGGGGATATAGTGCAGCGAGCGCCGTTTATAAGCGCCCAATCAGTAACCAGAGGAGTTCGAGAGCATGGCCTCACCACGGCTTATAAACCGTTCTGCGGCGCTCTCGGTAGGTGAGGTGGGACTAAACGTTAGCGCATACACACAGCGCAAGAGCAAATCACCCGTACAGCAAATGCAAGGCCGACTTGGGCTGAATGCGTCTTACACCCCAACGGGGCCAACACATTCTCACGACCCAAAACCACCAAGCCCCATGACACACAACTAGCACGCAAGTAAAAAATATGCAGTCCGCTGACCCAAAGAATGTAGTTTGGTATGAGGAATCAAGATGTGCTATCAATTAAGCATTGCAGTTCGCTTAGATGGCTCGTTCCAGGCTCGGCCTCGCAGGGGGGAGGGGAGGGGGTCACGACCCCCTCCCACCCTTGCTCGGCCTCGCTCTAACGCACGCAGTGCGCTTGGTTGACAGGCGCAGTGCAGCTATTCTGTTTTTCCAACCCAAGCACGCACGCAACCCCAGAGCCACACCCCTAAGATAGAAAGTGGAGCGACGGGGTGTGACGTTCTCGCCTCCGCATGCGACGCCGCAGCACGCCGCTTCGTCGCCTGCTCCGGCTTGTTCCAGGCTCGGCCTCGCACGGGGGAGGGGGTCACGACCCCCCTCCCCCCTGCTCGGCCTCGTGCTAACGCACGCAGTGCGCTTGGTTGACAGGCGCAGTGCGGCTATTCTGTTTTCCAACCCAAGGACGCACGCAACCCCAGAGCCACACCCCTAAGATAGATAGTGGGGCGGCGGGTTGTGACGGACTCGCATCCGCATGCGACACCGCGACACGCCGCGTCATCGCCTGCTCCGGCTCGTTCTAGGCTCGACCTCGCAGGGGGGAGGGGAGGGGGGTCACGACCCCCTCCCCCCTGCTCAGCCTCGCGCTAACGCACGTAGTGCACTTGATTGAGAGGCGCAGTGTGGCTATTCTGTTTTCCAACCCAAACACGCACGCAACCCCAGAGCCACACCCCTAAGATAGATAGTGGGGCGACGGGGTGTGTCGGACTCGCCTCCGCATGCGATGCCGCGGCACGCCATGTCGTCGCCAGCTCTGGCTCGTTCCAGGCTCGGCCTCGCAGGGGGGAGGGGAGGGGGGTCACGACCCCCCTCCCCCTTGCTCGGCCTCGCGCTAACGCATGCAGTGCGCTTGGTTTGACAGGCGTAGTGTGGCTATTCTGTTTTCCAACCCAAGCACGCACGCAACCCCAGAGCCACACCCCTAATATAGATAGTGGGGCGACGGGGTGTGACGGACTCGCCTCCGCATGCGACGCGTGGCACGCCGCGTCGTCGCCTGCTCCGGCTCGTTCCAGGCTCGACCTCGCAGGGGGGAGGGGAGGGGGGTCATGACCGCCCTCCCCCCTGCTCGGCCTCGCGCTAACGCACGCAGTGCGCTTGGTTAACAGGCGCAGTGCGGCTATTCTGTTTTCCAACCCAAGCACGCATGCAACCCCAGAGCCACACCCCTAAGATAGATAGGGGGGCGACGGGGTGTGACTGACTCACCTCCGCATGCGACGCCACGGCACGCCACGTCGTCGCCTGCTTCGGCTCATTCCAGGCTCGGCCTCGCAGGGGGGAGGGGAGGGGGGTCACGAGCCCCCCTCCCCCCCTGCTCGGCCTCGAGCTAACGCACGCAGTGCGCTTGGTTGACAGGCGCAGTGTAGCTATTTTGTTTTCCAACCCAAGCACGCACGCAACCCCAGAGCCACACCCATAAGATAGATAGTGGGGCGACGGGGTGTGACGACCCCCCAGAGCCCGATTAAAAAAAAGGAAAAGTTGTGATGAAAAAAGAACTTAGCCATGATGCAGTTCAGTTATACATATGAATGCTGTGCCATTCTGCAAAAAAGATTTTGCACAGATGACAAAAGGTGAAAAAACAAACACCTACAAAACAGCGCGGGAGCAAAAAAGCAAAAATCGCACGAAAAAAAAACAAGGGTTCGCATATGTATATATATATTATTTATACAAAATAAAACACACACAGTTTCATCCATATACGCTGCTGCAAAAAAGCAGACGATGCACAAGGACAGAAAAAGTTGCCTTTTCGTACACGTTATCTACCTTAGATAGCACACAGTACACACCATAACCCTAGCTCTTGTCCATACACAGGCCTTTAACCAGAAAATATGCCAAATGACTGTTACTGCGACTATGACTGTGACAGGGAAGTAAGCCCGAGGCTTGTAATCAGATCTCGTAGCTCAGGCGACATGTCTTCATAATACAACATGTTCAAAGGATTGAACAGCACCTGGAAAATGTACTCCGCCTTCCAATCTTCAATAGCAGGCTGAAAAAAATTAAAAAATGCAGATCAGTGATTAAAAAAAAAAGGTTGTCGTAAGAACGAAAAGTGAAAAAAAAAGCCGTAACAAAAAAGAAGAAATAGAGAAGGTATTACATCGGATTTGACAATTCTGTCGACTAGACGCACGCCGTCATACACCTGCGTCAACCTCAGAACATAGATTCCACACTCGTTTGGTCCCTGCGCTGGCACGGCCGGGTAAGAGGGCTTCTCTGCCAATTTAACCCAGTCAGGGTGATTCTTAGAATTATACAACTTTTCACCATAAATCGTCTTCAACAGCTGACTCATCCTCCTCATCTGGCAAAAGGTGGAAAGGAAGCACAAAGTAAAAAACACACGTCACAGATCAATAACTATCCGACGAAGCAAAAATACAAGTTCTTCTCAATGTCTAGACAGTCCCTCTTTTAAATGCATGTGAGGTCATTTCGTTTTATCACTCTTTTATACAGATTGGATGTTTGGGAGAAAAATGCAGTTCTGTGTTGCATATGTTGCAGTGCACTATATTAACAAGTGTGGTGCTATGTGTACTAACAATGCATGTGCAGTTTGAAAAATATATGCACTAGGAGAAACACAAAAAAGCTTTCACTTGGCTAAAAAATGACATACCACTTCAGTGCAATCTGAGTGGTAGTCAGTCCTGCGCCACTTTGTCGTGAAATCAAGATGGCCAGTGTACTTCCCGGTGTCATGGATATCAATGGTCTGGCGATGCTGGTTCATCGTGTAAAAGGCATAATGACCATCCTTGGAGCGCGGCATCATAATCTGTCGCATCAGAAAACAAATGAAATGAAAGTTGATTCGACACATAGCATTAGGACCACTGCTTGAAATAACTATAAAAAGAAATGCAACAAAGAAGAAAAATAAATGATGGAAAACAATGCCTTACCAGTTTTGCGTCCAACAGGTTTTCGTCGCCAATAAAAACCTTGAACTTCTTAACTGCATCTTCTAAAACAAATGGGTTATGCACAACTGGCAACACAGGGTGTCCTTCCTCATTTTTCTTCACATCGGTTTCCATTTGAAGAACATACTGCATAGAAAAAGAACAAAAAGGACATGAAAAAAAGAGTGAAACATGCATGCACGCGTGGACAAAAAATTCATTACAAGAGAAAAAAATGTACCAAAGCAAAAAAAAAACATGACAGCAGACACATTTACCGTGATAAATAAAGGTGAAAGTAGCACACGTTCACCAGAACGATAAACTAAACTCATTTCAGGGTCTTGCTTCCAGTACTTAATGACAAAATCCATGAGATACAAGTCCGTGCAAGCTCCTTTGCCAAATGTATTATAGATATAGTCAACTTTGACTGTTTCGACATCACCAAAAGCATTATTCACCATCAAGAACGCGTTACTGCAGTAAACATACACAGATGGGATCAAAAAATAAAGTTAAAAACAAAACACACAAAAAGGATGAAGGGCACACACATAAAACTTACTCGTTGTATTTGGTTACAAAATCTTGGCTGGGAACGAGATCCTTTATATTCCTCGCCTCATCAATATATTTGAACCTCGGAGGCCTTAATTTCTCTAAAGAGCCTATCAACTTAAAAGCCCTCTCACCTGCCCTCTTGTTCGAAAATACTTGAGCCTCATCTACAGGAGGGTGATTGATTGCTGCACTCCTAGTCCTAGTGACGTGTGGCACCGGCGTAACAAAATCATCATCATCAACATCAACTACCTCATGCGGATAGCCGGGGCGAGCAACCTTTCCACCATCAGGTCCAGATGCCGCATTTGTGTTCAAACCATCTCTAGCAGAAGAACCAGAATTCTCTGGGGAGATTCCAATGGCACAATCCTCCATAACTACCTCAGAACCCTGCGACTCAAACAATGATGTACAGCCTCCATGAAGACCCCCATCAAAACCTGATAACGAGGAGAAAAAACATGGGAACACTCAGCCCAAATACAAAACCAAAAACATTAAATGCATCTCAGTAATATAAAAAAATGCAGTTCACTAAAGAAGAGAATGCAGCCCATTTGTCTAGAACAAATGCAGCCCACTTGTCTAGAACAATGTAGCCCACTTGTCTAGAACAGTGCAACCCACTAATATAGAACAATGCAACTCACTTGTCTAGAAAAATGCAGCTCACTTGCCCCGAATAAAATGCAGCCCACTTATACAGAACAATGCAACTCACTTGTCTAGAACAATGCAGTTCACTTGCCCCGAATAAAATGCAGCTCACTTGTCTACAACAAATGCAGCTCACTTGTTTAGAACAATGCAGCTCACTTGCCCCGAATAAAATGCAGCTCACTTGTCTACAACAAATGCAGCTCACTTACAGAACAATATATAGCCCTCCACTGTAATTCACGCATTTCACTAAACACACTAGTAAAAAAAAGACGTTAAGAAGCGGAAGCAAGTAGTAGACAAAAAAAATAATGGAAATAAAGAAGTTCACTAACACAACCTTTATCTGCAAAAATTAAAAGTGACGATAACTCATGGGAACACTTTGTCAATGTGAGCCAACTATAGAGCATGGCCTTTCTGATGTAGCCAATGTGCTCCACCCCAAACCGAGCAACTCGAACACCATCCCAAGTCTGCAAGAATTGAAACATATAGAATCCACAATCATGCCTGCAATAAAAGAACAAAAAACATTAGTTTCACATAATGAAATATAGAAGAACAGTTGAGCAGTATGGTGGAGAGGGGCTGCAAGAAACATACCCATTTGGCTGAATTGGGACAACATGTTTCAACACAAATCCATCAAGTGTGGGAGGATTTAGCGGCTCATCAGAACTTGAGCTACCTTCTTTCCATGCAACCTTGATATTTTTAACCATCCTCCTAAAAATCCTGTTCGCTTCAGAGCTGCCAGGTTTATTGAGCAAGTCAAGAAATTCAAACCGCCTTTCTTTCACATTTAAGGCAACTACACAATAATGACCAACGCCATCCCTCATCTCTGGCGGATCAAATGATGCAAACAGGACCTGTTGGAAGTAAAAAAAAAAGTATTACAAGAACAAGAAATAGAACACTATAAAAACCAACACACAAAAAATGGTTTTCGACACATAAAAACGTTACTCACCATATCTTTTTTATCAACACGCTCCTCGGCTTTTGAAGAGAACATCAATTTCACACTCCTGCCTACACTACCACCATGCCAAATACTTGTCTGCCAAAACAAAACCAAACAAGAAATAGTGCTCAAGCAAACAGGTCATCACACGACATCAGAAAATAGAATAAAAAAAACAAAACAAAAAATTCTGCATGCTTACACAAATATGGTATGGGACAACCATCGTCGGAGATCCCTTAAACTTATCTACCAGCAAAGAAACCCCGAGATCTACAAGGCCTGTAGTGAGCATCCCTTTATCCCAAAAAGATTGACCAACTTCGCCAATGGTAATATCGGCCACCTCAGTTTTAAAAGCAATCATGTCCCTGATTTTTTTTTGAAAAACTGAAACATAAGATACTACAAAAATAACAAGAACGAGAAAGGGCAATGACTGCGATTAGAAAATACATATGAACAAAACAATTTATAAAAAGCCATACTTCTTCTTTTTGTCCCTCCGAGCCCTCGTAACAGCAGTGTACAACTCATTGTATCTTTTGAGAAGGGCTGGATCAATGCTCGACGGTGTCACAACAGGAAGTTCGTCATCCGTAATAAAAAAGAAAAAAGGGAACAAATAAAAGATGAAGTTCACTTTTATAAAAGAATGAAGTTCAATTATAAGATAAGGAAATTCAGCTAGCTATTTTGAAAATCACCAACAAAAGAAGAAGTTTCACTTATCATTAAACATCTAATGGAGCTACCATAGTAATTAAAAAAATGGATGAGAAAAACTTCAACTTCACTGTTCGAAACATAACACTTGCCTTCAGTGTAAGAGTCTTCATGCTGTTGTTCTTCAGAGCTGACCAAAACATTTTCTTGGCTAGGTTGCGACGAAACCACCACAACCTTACTAGACTGCCATACTGTAGCAACATCAGCATTCTCTAGATTTACAATAGTCCGGTCAACCACAACGTCCTTAGATACTTCAGCTACATTAGGCTCCACTCTAAATACATCAGGAACATCGTTGGACGCTAGACAAACAGGAGAAGCAGCAACACTACCAGCAGGAACGACATTCTCCAGCGGCTTTTCAATGCCAATATCAGAATCTTCGTGCTGACTAGGGGCAACAACATCGTGGGATTCCTAAGCTACAGATGGTTCTCCACTGTCAACGGCAACCAATACAGAAGCATCCACACTGCCACCACCAGCAACAGCACAATCCACATGGTTCACATCATCATGAACAACGCCAACAGATTGACGAACTTCTACGTTTTCATCTCCAGCCTGTAAAAAAGTTTAAAAAAGACACAATGACACAAGTGAGCGAGGGGATAATTAACAGAACAACACATAGTTCACTTATGTCAAAGACTGTAGTCCACATAAGTAAAACATATGCAGTACACTAATGTCAAACACCGAAGCCCACATATGTCAAAGAACTGCAGTCCACATATGTAAAAGAACTGCAATTCACTTATGTCAAACACTACAACCCACATATGCAAAAAAGAACTGCAGTTCACTTATGTCAAAGGTTGAAGCTCACACATGTAAAACTATGCAGCTCCCGTATGTAAAAGAAATGCATATGAGTGAACAGAACAGCGTATGTCAAGCTTATAACAACAACAAAAAAATTAGATTACAACCCACTAACAGAAGAAGTAATTCCACTAAAACTTATCAGATACAACATCCGGAGGAGACGACGCAACAGCCAAGTCCTCATCCTTCTCAGGGCCGTCGTAGGAAATTTGTGCACATCACAAGCAGCAACTCCAGTCTACGGGCATAGAACAAACCAAAAACCAAATAAGATGGTAACGACCAAAAAAAGGAAAAAAACTTCAACTATGCACAAGCAGTACACATTTTACAATCATGAGGTACACAAAAAAAATGGAAAGCAAAAAATACAAAGTTCAAGAAGAGATGCCACATGGCAGAACAGGTATGGGAGAAGTAATTGTACCTGACCAATTCCATGTCCCTAGATCCATGAACACCAGAAGATTCCACTCCAGCCAATGAAAAAAACAAAGAGTGAGGAGCAGTCCACATAATACACGAAAGATGTTCAAAAAGGACAAAAAATGGTCAACGTACATTATCAGTGCCGGCACCAGCGTCCTGTCGGTTCATTTCATCCAAAATGTGCTCAGCATCCTTCTCATATCGAGCACATTTTTCTTCCTGTGAATGTTTCAATTGAGCATACGAAGACCGAATATTCGTCATTGCAATCTTCAAGCTTTCAACCACGCCACAATCAAAATTGTGAGCAGCAACAATATCTTCTTCCCGGGGGCCATGGCCAGCAGGGAAAAAACCAGCAACTGTCCTCAACCTGTCACCAGAGGTTGGCAAATCTTCAGTCAACTTCAAAACCTTCAGAAGAAGCTCATCAATCTCCTCGTGTTTTTTGACGCCAACAAATGTCTGTTCAGAAGAGCTTCTATTATCAAAAATCCGACGAGCCGTGAAACCACGAGTAGGCAGCGGCTCATCATCACAGGCAGGAAGCTGGCTACAGATAGGCTCATAGAACCTAGCATGAGTGCTAGGCCCCGCATCAGAGCTGCCACATAGCACTGCAGCAGGACGGTTGTACACAATATCGCCTGATGCCTTCCACTACAAAAAAGATAAAAAAGGAAGAGAAGTACACATGTGAATACTAGAAAGTTCAGATTTATAATGACGGCAATATTAAAAAAAACTCTGATCTTAAAAACTCAGATGCACTAACCAGCAGCTTCCCAAATTTGTAAGTTTCCAATAAATCTTTCCCTTGACAAGCATATCCTTGTTGTATAACTTCATCAGGTCCTTGGTCATCAGGTATGACGCGCGTGGGCGTCAACCTGTGCATAACTAAAAAATTGCGAAGCTTCAAGCAATCAAGATACATAATCAGGGGGACAATGGCACAACCCTCTGCACAATTCTGCTTGCTGCCTTCTGTCTGCCATCTCAACACAGCTGCCTGCAGCTCATCAACAATATGCTGACAAAAGTCCATCTGCGCCATAGCTGCATAATCCATGTTCTCTACCCTGGCAGCAACCCTACCCAACCGAACTGCAGGCCCGGGGCACAGCAAATTCTGATAAAGTATCAGGAAGAACACCTTGACAGCAAGATCAACAGTCACATGATCATCTTCCTCCACCAACACCTCCAGCTTCTGAACCAAGTCCTTGACACCTATACTTTTTGAACGGTCAAAGCCAAGCTCATCCTTGAGGGCAGACAACGAGTCATCATGGCGACTGGTAGCAGGCATGGGTGCAGTGTGACGTCCCATAGGTAAATAAAAAATGTGATGAACTGCATCACGATTGATTCGAAGAACCCTGCCATTCCCAAAGTCCATTTGTCATCGTGGCAGGGTCAATCACTCCCATCAGATAGCACATAAGAATGCGCGAAACATTTTTCTTTACTGTCAATTCAAAGACAACACCAAAGACAGCATCCCGAACACGTCAACAGTGTTCTTCTTTCAATAAAGCAGCAGCTTTGCAAATAGTGGGGAGCGACAAACGTACAGTCTTGTTAAATCGAGCATCATCTCCCTCGGCATCATCTTCAGTTACATTGCCATTACTAGACTTCTTCCTCTGTGTAAAAGAAAATGCAGTCCACATTAGAAGATTAGCCATAAAAAGAGACAAAAAAAAAGAAAGAAAGAATAACAATGAAGGAAACAAATGCAGTCCACTTCAACAAACCTTTGGAACAACATCCGCCTCCTGACCAGAGTCAGCACCAACACCTTCGTCGCCATCATCACGAGGCCGCTTGGGTTGACTCTTAGATGGACCACAGTCTTTCCATCTACCACTATGAACATCCCTCACAAAATCAGCAAGCACAAAGTCATCATCGTCAGAGTTGGCACCTTCACTGACATGTGGTCGCTTCCACTGAGGATCCTTTGCACCAGCTTCAGCAGTTCTCTTACCAAGATTCTTGTTCATGCAAGAAACATGAGGACTCCGTCGAGGAGTACCACCTTCCTCAGCAATAGAACTCAGTCTCTTCTTCTGCAAACCAGGCTTCTTGACTTTAACAAATTTGGCACCCTTGGCACCATTTGCAAGTCTCCTCTGCTTCTCTTTCTCTGCATACTCCTTTGAGTCACTTTCAAACCTCAACTTCTTCTTGCTTTTCTTCAATTCATATGCACGAAGCTGTTCCGAGACCATCCACTCCTGTGTAACTTCCTCTGTACCATCAACAGATTGTGATTGTGTTTCAGACAAGACATGACGCCTAAGACTCTGATCAAAGCTCACACCAACGTCACCCTCTGCAAAATAATGGTCAATCAATTGAGTAATCTCCTCAAACCCAGGCGCCCGAGCATGAAAAACAGACACTGCGTCAAAATGAAGTTTAACTATGGTCATTATAAAGTGCACAAAAGGAACAAATGCAGTACACTTATACATATAAATGTTGTGCTGCATACATAAGCTAAATAAAAAATAATGCAATTCATATATCAAATGTAATGGAGTACACCCATATGCATACAAAAACCTGAATAAAACAACAATGCATTTCACACATACATGCAGTGAAGTTCACATATACATATAAATGCAGTGCTACATACACTAACTTCACGTTTGTTTCCAAAAAATGTCGGACTAGATACAACAAGACAACAGCGGTTTGTACAACATCAAGTAAGTAGTATACACAAATAAACAAAGCATTCACATAAAAAAGTAGGTATTTATAAGAACAATGCATTTCAAAACTCACATGTCACATATGAAATTTACAACAGAAAGAATGATACAACCAAATTGGAAAAAAAACAAGAAAAAAAAACAACATGCCAAAAGGAGGGGCCACACTTATGGGAGAAGATTCAACCGGTGAATTCGCTTGATGGCCTGCCTCACCACCATGATCCTTACCACCAGGACAACAAGAGCCAATTGGTGTATCATTGTGACCACTGCAAGGAACGCTGACAAATAATGCAAGGAATGCTGACAACTAACACATCATAAACAAATCTGTAGGATGAACTAGGAAACTAGATAAACAACACAGAAAATAAACAAGGCCAAAGTAAGTAGTCTACTCTGCTTGGCGAAGACATGCCGTTTGCCTGCAGCGCAAGGACGGAGTGACAGATATCAGCAACAAAAAAGACGAAATCTGATGAAACCCTATATGCACCTTGCTCTGCCTACAAAGCACACGCGAGTACCAACTTCAAATCGAGATCAAATAGCCTGCTTACGGGAAAAAAAATCCATGAGCAAAAAACGCAGCAACGCTACGACAATCACAAAACTAGATGAGGGGACGATCACGACAGAGGGCACGAGAAACATACCAGAAAAAGGGGCTGAACCATGGTGGTGGGGGCGGCAACGGAGGGGAAAGGGCTGGGGAGCGGAGCGGGAAGGGCTGGGGGAGCGGACGGGGGCGCGGAATGCAGCAATATGGACCTCTTGAGGACGGCGGTTCCGCAGGCGATTGTGGTTGCTCCGGGCGACGGCGGTTTTGCTCGAGTGAGAGATTTCTCGGGAGGCGGTGCAAGAGAGGGGAGAGGTTTCTTTTCGGTCTCTCCCTATGAGCGTTGTAGTGGGATCGCCTACGAGGGCCACGTGCGAGGCCCACGTGCGAAAGAGTTACATAAATTGGGCTGGCCCAAAATGGCCCGGCTAAATAAGACGGACCAGATCGAAACAAAGGATTCTCAAAAAAAAAAGATCGAAACAAAGAAGTTAGTACCACATGCAGTTCGCTGTGAAAGAAAATGAAGTTCGAAAAGTCAAAACAAATAAATACATGCATTTCGTAAAAAAGGGGGGGGGGTCCCCCCAACCCCCCCCCCCCACACTCCACCCGTGACAGGGGTTGCAGCAAGTATACGCAAAACAGGTGCAGTACGCAGCTATAGACAATGCAGTGCATTTTATTAGATGAATCAGTGTGGTACCATAAGCAGTGCAGTTTCGCAAAATACATACATGGTCTAGTTCACGGCGAAAAACTCATAAATTGCGGAATATACTACACTTTTTCAAGGGGTTGCAGCAATTACACGCAAAACAGGCGCAGTACGCAGCTATAGACCATGCAGTGCATTTTATTAGACGAAGCAGTGCGGTACCATAAGCAGTGCAGTTTCGGAAACACGTATAATACATATAACGTGACAATGCCCGTTCGCACAAAACGTGGTTGTTAACAAATTTTATTGATGAGAAATAAAATAAAACCACATTAAAAAAACCACGTTCGGAGAAAACCGCCCAATCCGAGTGGTTCCATCGCCACAAACCCACGATCACAGACGCAACCCCAACCAACGATCTGCACAACCGCATCGTCAGCGAGATCGTGCAGTTCATCCGCTGCGGCCATCCCCTCCTTAAATTCAGACCCCCGCCAAGGCTTTCTCATCCACAACAACACAAGTATCCATTGCGCTGCCACCAAATCTCTCCATCACATCAATCTCCACAGAAGACACCAAGCCCTACTTCCGGTGATGGGGTTCGTCGACGAGTACAGGAACATGGAGGCCCACGGCAACACCAAGTTGCACGTCATCCACACCAACGACAAGAAGCAGATGGCGACCTCCCTCTAGCAGCACGAGCGCCACCTCAGGCTCCAGCGCCACAAGATCGTCGGAATTGATCTGGAGTACAACAACAAGCCTGATAAGACACAGAAACATGCCCTCATCCAACTCTCCGTCGGCAAGACTCAGCCGGTGCTGCTCTTCCAACTAAGCGCCGCTGAAAGGTGCACCGTCTTCGACAACTTCCTCGCCGACCCCAAGTACACGTTTGCTGGCTTCTCCATCGACGGCGACAAAACCAGGCTCGAGCGCGTCAATCTGGAGGTCGCCAACTTCGTCGACATCTAGAAGGAATGGAGGGTGCCCGAGGCCACCAAGGAGTTGGACTCCCTTGCAGACGTCGCCGGCATGCTCATCGACGACTACTACAACAACATGAAGAAGAAGATCACCAACGAAGAACACGCGCTCTGGACCTCCCTGCCCCTGTCCATGAGGCACATCGAGTACGCGGCAAAGGACGCCTACACAGCGTACGAGATATGGAACAACATCAACCTCACCCAAGATGGGCTTCGCCATGCAAAGCTGGAGAAGGAGGAGCCTCCCAAGAAGCGCGCCAATAGCAGCTAGGGAGACTCTACCTGGTGAAGAAGTAGATGGTGCCGGCCAAGGAAGTATCTCCAACATTGCTCGCGTCATTTTAGATTTATCCTCAAATTTGCTTTCTGTTGTTTGCTTATGTAACGTCAGTTTGCTTGTGATCATTTGCTTTTGCTGAACTTAGTTTGCTTGTCATACAGAATGGCTTGTAATGATGAACTTTGCTTATGTTATGAAGAACTTTATTTCAATTACAAAACTAGAGTTCAATACTACAACATACTGCAGTGCACATAAAGTATGTGATTCGAGCAGTCCACAAAACGGAACGAAGATGTGCTGCACAAAATATGATGCATGCAGCGCAAAAAATATGTGCACATGCAGTACAATACTCTGACAAATGCAGTGCACACAGACCTAACAAAGCAGTGCACACTGTATATTAGAAAAGAATACGTATGAGGAAAAACACTAAGAAAAATTCGACCAAGATGCAGTGCACAAAATATGATGCATGCAGTGCAAAAAATGCACCTGCATATGTAGTGCGAAATGTGGGCACATGTAGTACATAAGTATGATGAATGCAGCGCATAATGATGTAACTAAGTAGTGCATGCCTTCTACTTATTGAGCTTGCGTTGGTTTTTCCCTTGAAGTGGAAAGGGTGATGCAGCACAGTAGAGGTAAGTATTTCCCTCAGTTAAGAACCAAGGTATCAATCCAGTAGGAGAAGAATGCACAAATCACCAACACCTGCACAAACAATCAAACACTTGCACCCAACGCGATAAAGGTGTTGTCAATCCCTTCACAGTCAATTGCAAAAGTGAGATCTGATAGAGATAGATAAACAAAAGATAAAATATTTTTGGGTTTTTTGGTATATAGATCTGAAAATAAAAGATTGCAAAATAGTAGATCGGAAAGTAATATGATGGGAAATAGACCCGGGGGCCATAGGTTTCACTAGAGGCTTCTCTCATGAAGGCAAATAATACGGTGGGTGAACAAATTAATGTCGAGCAATTGATAGAAAAGCACAAAGTTATGACGATATCCAAGGCAATGATTATGCATATAGGCATCATGTCCGTGTCACGTAGACCGACTCCTGCCTGCATCTACTACTATTACTCCACACATCGACCGCTATCCAGCATGCATCTAGAGTATTAAGTTCATAAAGAACGGAGTAACGCTTTAAGTAAGATGACATGATGTAGAGGAATTAACTCAAGCAATATGATGAAAACCCCATCTTTTTATCCTCGATGGCAACAATGCAATACGTGTCTCGCTACCCCTACTTTGTCACTGGGTGAAATCACATAGGATTGAACCCAAAGCTAAGCACCTCTCCCATTGCAAGAAAAACCAATCTAGTTGGCCAAACCAAACTGATAATTCGAAGAGAAATACAAAGATATTAAATCATGCATAAAAGAATTCAGAGAAGATTCAAATAATATTCATAGATAAGCTGATCATAAATCCACAATTCATCGGATCTCGACAAACACACCGCAAAAGAAGATTACATCGGATAGATCTCCAAGAACATCAAGGAGAACGTTGTATTGAGAATCAAAGAGAGAGAAGAAGCCATCTAGCTACTAGCTATGGACCCGTAGGTCTGAGGCAAAGTACTCACGCATCATCGGAAGGGCAATGGAGTTGATGTAGAAGCCCACCGTGATCGATTCCCCCTCCGTCGGGATGCCGAAAAAGGCCCCAAGATGGGATCTAACTGGAACAGAAGGTTGTGGTGGTGGAATAGTGTTTTCGTGGATGCCTCTGGTGGTTCTGGAATATATGTGAATATATAGGAGGAATGGCTAGGTGAGAGGAGTCCCGAGGGGCCCACAAGGCAGGGGGGCGCCCCCCCTAGCGCGCGCCCTCCACCCTTGTTGCCTCCTCGCGGCTCTTCTGACTTGGACTCCAAGTCCCCTGGGTGTCTTCTGGTCCAAGAAAAATCATCGTGAAGTTTTATTCCGTTTGGACTCCGTTTGGTATTCCTTTTCTGCGAGGCTCAAAAATAAGGAAAAAATGGAAACTGGCACAGGGCTCTAGGTTAATAGGTTAGTCCCAAAAATAATATTAAATAGCATATTAATGCATATAAAACATCCAAAACAGATAATATAATAGCATGGAACAATAAAAAATTATAGATACGTTGGAGATGTATCAACGCTCTATATTAGAAGATACGTAAGAGAAAAAATATGAAGAAAAAAAATTGACCACCCAGGTGCAACCAGGCCCCAGCCAGTCTCGTAGTAAGTCTGCACCCAAACTAGACGAGTCCGTTCTGAGCCATGATGCAAGGGGTCGGGCACACAAGGGCCCACAGGTCAGAGAGGAAAGAGTTGCGAGCGCCGTGTATAAGCGCCCAATAAGTAACCAGAGGAGTTCGAGAGCATTGCCTCGCTAGGGCTTATAAACCGGTCCGGCGCGCTCTCGGCGGGCGAGGTGGGACTAAACATTAGCGCGCACACACAGCGCTCCGGGAACCAGCCGTGCTGGCAGGCCTACTTAGGCCGAATGCGATTTTGCTCCCCAACATAGGCCCAACACGCAAAGAGTGGCCACTAAAAATAAAAAACATTCCCACATACCAACAAAAACCACGGCCCAATAAAATAAAAACAATAACTAGAAAAATAAAAACACTACCATAATCCACGCATTCTGCAGTTCGTTTGCATACACAATGCAGTTCGGTAGACTGAAGTAAGCAGTGCTATTGCTTTTCAAATGCATTCTCGTAGACTGAATCAGAATCCCTCCACCATCTAACACCAACCACAACATTTATTACTTTTGTTGCTCAATTAGCTGCATAAAACCTATCCATTCATGCTCCAGACTCACAAAACTCCTCCCCTCTTCCTCTTGTTCTTCAAATCGTAGATCTAGGGTTCCGCCCATCCCCAACTGTTCTCTGAATTTCCACTAAACCATCCATGGATTGTTCGTGCGGGTGCTTGGCAAGGATGGCGCCGATAGCGGACACATGCGTCTACGCCAATGGTTTGGGGCTCACCGACGCCTAGTGGCGCAGCAAGCTCGGGTGCTTGATGATACCCAACAGGGGGTTTCGGGCACCATTTCTTCATCGCCTCACATCCTTAGACCTGCAGGAAAGTTTGGTATGTTTTTCCCCTCACAATTTTTGACACAATCTAGGTTGCAAATCCACATCTAAATGTATATTTCCATCAATTTGTTCAGTAGTATCAACAATACAAAGATTTTGTATTGTTGTTCAGATTTGTCAGCTATTAAGACTAGATAGTTCCACCTATTTTTCTTCAGTACCACACCAGGTATCGACACTAGTTAGATCAGAACCCCAACACACGAACAAAAAAGAGGTTCAATAGATCAGTGTTGCAGTTCTCTTAACATGCTAGCGAAGTACACTGCAAATGACCTTGCAATACAAACATGTTATAGTATAAAATATATTGTACTAAAACTAGAGGTCAATTCCGTATATAAGTTTGTTCATACATTGCAACTACTTTACTAAATAGTAGTCATATATATGTACATATTTAAATCAACATAAACAGATCTTCCTAATATAAATAAAAACATTTGGTGTTTACTTATAAAAATTCTTTTTTCCATCCATGCCAAAATGCAGAAACTGCCATCCACAATAAAGTTTCCTACTCCGAGTTCAGGGAAGGTTACTTTGGAGACACAACACAAGAATGGGTATGCAGACATGCAAGCTGACTACCACATCGACTCTGAAGACTGCATCAACATAACTGCTGGTTGGAAAGATTTTGTCTCCCAGAATGGCTTTGAGGCCGGAGAAGTGGCCATGGTGTTTTTCTACAAAGAAAAAGACTCCCTGAAGTTTACAATATTTGCACTGTAGGCTGTCTAAGATAAAGCAAGCCATATGTGGCATATTTCTAATGCTTTGCTTATGTTGTATGCTTTTAAAATTATGTCCATCAGACACTTTGAACGGTGCCTAATTAATGTATGCGACCTCATCTCCATCATTTTATCACCCTTTTAGACAAGTTGCTGGTGACATAATACAGTTATCTAATACACATAGTGTGGTCCTAAAATATAAAAAATGCAGTCCTCTCAACAGTAACAATGCAATGCGAATGGTCGAAACTTTGTAGTTAACATATGATGTTCAAAAGAATTCTCATAGTATGCAGTTCAAAAAAATTGTCACAAAACTATTCAGCTAACACCAGCACAAAAATAGACCATCTATTCTAACAGCAGAATAGCAGATTAACCATACTACTAATGTAGTACGAAAAGTGCATATTATGCAGTTATCTAAAACATAGAGTGCAGTTTAAGAAAAGTGAAATCTCATAAGCTGCAATGACCACTGTAATACAGCTACAACGAGGTCCACTACTAACGAAAATGCAGTGCACTACAATGTATGCCGAAACTGCAACAATAAAATTAAAGCAGTACAAATCCGGACATGTGGGAGACTAACAGAGGTGCTAATTCACTCGCACTTCCATAACTCGCCTAAAAATTGCCCAATCACTAAATTTTTGAAAAATACCTCGCAAAAAATTACATCGAACACACGTTCACTGGACGAACAGCATGAGCTTTTCTTTAAAAATTGCAATTCAAAATTTGAAGATTACAGCCGCAATATAATGAATTCAAACCAGCAGTGACAGTAATTACATGATTCAAAAATGCATCGACGCACAAAATCCAGAAAATCAACAAGAACAGAGGAGCGGACGAAGCTCACCCGCCCACACTATCAAAGTCGCAGGAATTGAAAACTAACTCCTAAAAATTACACAAATTCTAGAGTAAAGGGAGCAATTAAACGAATGCAATCAAAGAATTCCTAGTAACAAACAACATCCGAGCGCCAAAAAGTCGCATCCGACATGAACACGAACGAACAGAGCAAAGCTCGTCCACCAAATCGCTCGATTTACCCAGATTTTAGTCGTTTTTCCCGCAAATTACAATGAAAAAAGGTCAAATGGCGTCCAGAAACAAATTAAATCATCCCGCAACACCCGATTCCACACAGAACAGACGGGCGGACCGCCAAAAAATGAAGCAGTTCTCTCGTAAAGCATTGCAGTGCTCATCGTACAAAGATGCAGTGCACTTGCGTTGAGCTTGTAGTGCGGAAGTGTTAGCAGAATAACTATTCTGGTAATATTAGTAGAATAGACCGGCTGTATATATATATACACACATCTGGGCTATTCTGTTTCGCGTAACAGAATATTATTCTATTAGCCTACTTGAACTGACGGCCTTGAGACATTGGACTGACAGGATTTGCCACATGAACTGATCTTCATGTTTCTTCGACGAACGGAAACAGGGGGTTCAACGGGGAGCTTCCAAGGGTTCTCCGGCGCGCTGCTGCAGGCCATTCGTTGCCAGAGGAGACATGTACAGTATTTCGCACGTGCGCTTGCTCACCTAGTCGTGTTTTCTAATCTCAAGTCACCGAAGGTGCCGACATGGGCATTTTGCGGTGGAGGTGTTGTGGGCGTTGGCATTTGACGTGGTGTTCGTAGCCGTCGATTTTACGTTGGTTTTCTTGTTTTATGTGTTATAGCGATGTCGGAATGATCGGTGGGTGAGAGTTTTTCGATATTTTTTTGAATGTAATTTCTGATGAGAAGTTTTGTTGTTCTTGGTCGTTGGCCATGGCCGCCATTCAAGTGTGTTCTTCTTTTTTTGATGTTTTGTTTTCGGATTAGCTTTGCAGGGATAGCGAGGAGGATCGTATGAGCAGTTTTGCATTGTCAATTTTGTTCCTTGAGTTGTTTCTACCCCGGATTCCCATGTGATTTGGTCATTGGCAGAGGTGGTGTATCATGGCTGACTGTAGCCTACGATTTTCTTGTAATATGGTGAAACTGTGTAATTAAGTTTCGTGTTTTTTTGTGTTATTGAATTTTGTGGGCAGACATCCATGCTTCTTGAATGGCTGCCGTATGTGTAGTTGGACTGCTCGCTATCAAAGTTATATTTACTATGCGTTGACATCAGAGTAAGTAGTTTCTACCGGCTGCCTATCCAACCATCTGCACTATTAATATAAAGCCATTCCCCACCCCTGCCCCCTCTCACTTTCATTGCACCAGCTGCCACCAAAGAAAAGCCAGATGGATCCTTACCTGGGAGAGGTCATAGAGGAGGAGGGGGATGCCGTCGATGTGAGGGCTGCAGCAGCAGAGCAGAGGAGGATGTGGAGGCGCAGGCACAGGCAGAGGGCACAACATGCGGCCGAGGAGGAAGTGGAGGCGGAGTTCAATAGACGCCTTGCCGACGAGGTGCTGGAGTCTTGCAACTCCAATGAACTGGAGCTACTTTTCCCAGACGACAGGAGAAGAACTCTCTACAGATCATCAGGTGGGCTAGGGTGAGAGCAGCCACGGCTCCACACCCATCCACCAGGGCCAAGTGGCGTCGGTTCTTTGATCGTTATGACTGAAGTACTGAATTTTTATGTTTTTAAGATTATGTTGGGAGAGAGCAGAGAGTTGAATGACTAAATGAGTTCAGCTGTCTATCTCTGAATGAGTTATTCTATCTACATATGTTGGTATGTGCACTTTGAACTGCTGCCGTATGTGCTCTCCCATAATTATTTGAACTGCTGCTTTATCTGTACTTGAACTGTTTGCGGTCAATGTTGTATGACTTGTATGACGACATCGTCATAATAACTATTTTCTACCGGCTGGCCGCCCACCTGCCTATTTATTACTTTTATAATCTGCGAGTCTTCATGGCTATAAATTATATGCATCTGTGTGTGGTGTGTGGCTCAGTCTCCTCCTCCTTTTTCTTCCTTCCACCAGAATCAGATCTAGGTTCCTCCCTCTTCTCTCTGTTCTTTTTCTTCCCTTTTCCTGTAGTGCCCATGGAGGATTGTTCATGCGGGTGCCTCGCAAGGATGGTGCCCATAGCTGGCGCTTATGTGTACAAACCTGGTTTGGAGCTCACCCAGAGTCAGCGCCGTGGGCAACTTTCTTCACTGCTGTACAACAACCATGGGTTTCGTGCTCCCTATGTTTGTCGCCTGACGGCTGGGAACTTGGAGGAATCATGGGTATTTGTTTCCTATTTTTTTTGTGCTTTGTAGGTCTCATTTTGAATCCCATGGACTGAATCTATAGTTTATTTTTATCAATAGTTTGTCTATAGTTCTTATTTGGTTTTGTCAGAAGTTAACAGTAGGGATTTGTACATGTTGTTCAGTAGTTAACAGTATTTATTCCTTTTGCATAATTCTTGTTCTGTTTTTGTCTGAAGTTTACTGTAGGGATTCATATGTATATTTCTTTAGTTTGGTCAGGACATAGCTCTAGTTAGTTTTGTGTTTTGTTTTGGGTTCAGATTTTTTTTTCACTTGTTATGTAACAGTTGCTAGATCTATGCAAATATTCAGTTATGTCAGGTGTTCACTTTTTTTTCTTACTACCATGCGCATTTGCAGAAAATTACATCCAGAATCTGGATTGTTGCTCCTAGTTCGGGGATACTGAAGATGGAGACGGCAGACAAGAATGGGTATCAGTTGATGGAAGTTGCCTACCACATCGATTTCGATGGTTGCATCAACCTAATGACTCGGTGGAAGGAGTTTGTGGCAGAGTCTGGAATTGAGGATGGAGATGTGGTTATGGTTATTTTCTTCAGGGAAGACGACTCTCTGATGTTCAGAATTTATGTGCTGTAGGTTTAAATGTGGCAAATGAGGCTGGTTGTGAGATTTGTGTGCGTTTGATTATGTTGCAGTTTTTTTAAACAATGTGTGTGAGATGGTTGAACTCTATGATCGTATGTTATTGTATGCGCTATATTTTTAATGTAATGCTTCCTATTTTGGCTCAAGCGCAATTGTTTATATTGTTTATATTTTCTATATTTGGTTTGGAACAACTATAGTTGAACTGATGTGCATCCTTTGTTTTTACTGGCATATTTTCATGTAGATAGCTCGCACATGAAAAATATATGCTGATGATGGATGTAGCACCCCTTGGGTTGAGTTTGTTGAACTTGCATGCTAATAATGATAGAACTGAAGTACTTTGAATGTCAATGCCCAATTGCATTCGTTTGTTGTAGAGCAGTTTTTCTTAGTACTGACAGGAATTTAGAGCACAATTTAGTTTTTAGTTTACTACTGATAGTTCTGGTAATTTTTTAAATAAAAAGAATTTAATCTTGCTGCACAGTGCAAATTTTATTTGAACTTTTTCAAAAATTGTTTCTAAATTTTTTATTACAATCTTTCTACGTTGAAGTATCATTTTAAAAATTTGTTTAATTTTTTTAACAACGAATATGTGTTTGAACTTTTCTACATTATTTATTTGAACTTATTTCTTTATGTGGTTAATTTTTTAAAAAAATTGTGCATTTTGTTGCTTCGATTGGTCGTGTGGTATCCGAAGTAATTGTGTAATGGGTCGTTCTGTTGTATTGGGCCGCCACCCGGAGCCATTGTTTTCAGCCCAAATAGCCCGTCCGCGCGGCTATGCAATGGCGCGTACGCGTGCGCTATGCGTTTAGTCCCACCTCGCTAGCCGAGGAGGCTCTCGACCTATTTATAAGCGCTGCCAAGGCACACCTGTCGAACTCCTCTGAATATTCACTTGAGCGCTTATACATGGCGCTCGCTTTCCGTCATGACCTATGGGCCCTGTTTGGTTGGCCCGCGCAGTATGGTTTACAATGAATTCGCCAGCGGTTCGCTGTTGGCTTGAGTCCTAGTATCCACCTACGTTGGGCCGGCCTGTCCCTTGGGCGGTCAATTTTTTTTATTGTTCTTAGTATTTTTTGTTCTAGTTTCTATGAGTTCCTTTTTTGCCTGATATAAGCATTTTATTTTCTTATTGGTACTGAATGTTCTCCTCTGCTTGAACTGACATCTTTTTTTATAGTGTGTTTCCCTCGCTTTCTTTTTGTTCTCATTTTTTCAGCATTTTTGGATTTGATGAACATCCGGGTAAGACATGTAGGACCGCACTGAGGGGCATAGTCGTACTGACACATCTTTTTTTTTTCTTTTTTTTGTATGGACTGATGAACAACGTCGTCGGTAAAAAGGCGGCACCACACCGAGTGCTGGTTGCACCATAGCGCGAGGCCGAGCCGGGAGGGAGGGGGTCGGGACCCCCCTCCCCCATCCTGGCGAGGCTGAGCCAGGAACATGACTGTCCCCATTATCTATCTTTTAGAGGGAAAGCCAGCACCACACTGAGGGGCATAGTTGTACTAACACATCTTCCTTGTATGGACTTTGCCCCATGATCTATCTTTTAGGGTTTAGGGTGCGTGAGGTGGGGGGGGGGACAGAATAACCGCATTACGCCTGTCAAACGAGCGCACTGCCGCGCTAGCGCGAGGGTCGGGACCCCCTCCCCCATCCAGGCGAGGCCGAGCCTATCTTTTAGGGGGGTTTAGGGTGCGGCGGGGGGGGGGGGGCAGAATAACCGCACTGCCCCTATCAAACGAGCACACGGCCACGTTAGCGCGAAGCCGAGCCGGGGGGAGGGGGGTCGGGACCCCCCATCCCCCATCCCGGCGAGGCCAAGCCAGGAACAAGCCGTAGCAGCCAACGACGCGGCGTGCCACGGCGTCGTATGCAGAGGCGAGTCCGTAACATGACTTGCCCCATTATCTATCTTTTAGGGGAAAAACCAGCACCACACCGAGGGGCATAGTTGTACTGACACATCTTCCTTGTACGGACTTTGCCCCATGATCTATCTTTTAGGGTTTAGGGTGCATGGGGGGAACAAAATAACCGCACTGGGCCTGTCAAAGAGCGCATTTCCGCGTTAGCGCGAGGCCGAGCTGTGGGGGAGGGGGGTTGGGACCCCCCTCTCCCATCTCGGTTAGGCTGAGCCAGGAACAAGCCGTAGCACGCGACGATGCGGCGTGCCGCGGCGTCGCATGCGGAGGTGAGTCCATAACATGACTTGCCCCATTATCTATCTTTCAGGGGAAAAACCAGCACCGCACCGAGGGGCATAGTTGTACTGACACATCTTCCTTATATGGACTTTGCCCCATGATCAATCTTTTAGGGTTTAGGTTGCGTGTGGGGGGGGGGGGGACAGAATAACTTCACTGCGCTGTCAAACGAGCGCACTGCCGCGTTTGCGCTAGGCCGAGCCGGGAAGAGGGGGGTCGGGACCCCCCTCCCCCATCTCGGCGAGGCCGAGCCAGGAACGAGCCGTAGCAGGCGACGACACGGCGTGCTGCTGTGTCGCATGCGGAGGCGAGTCCGTAACATGACTTGCCCCATTATGTATCTTTTAAGGGAAAAACCAGCACCGCACCGAGGGGCATAGTTATACTGACACATCTTCCTTGTATGGACTTTGCCTCATGATCTATCTTTCTAGGTTTAGTATGCGTGGGGAGGGGGGGTAAATAGAACAACCGCACTGCGCCTGTCAAATGAGTGGATTGCCGCGTTAGCGCGAGGTCGAGCCGGGGGGAGGGGGGTCTGGACACCCCTCCCCCATCTCGGCGAGGCCGAGCCAGGAACGAGCGGTAGCAGGCGACGACGCGGCGTGCCGCGGCGTCGCATGCGGAGGCGAGTCCGTAACATGACTTGCCCCATTATCTATCTTTTAGGGGAAAAACCAGCACCGCACCGAGGGACATAGTTGTACTGACACATCTTCCTTGTATGGACTTTGCCCCATGATCTATCTTTTAGGGTTTGGGGCGCGTGGGGGGGAACAAAATAACCGCACTGGGCCCTCTCGGTAATACACATCATAAGCTTGCAAGCAAATGACTAAGGAGTTAGTCACAAGGTGATGTATTACGGAGCGAGTAATGAGACTTGCCGGTAATGAGATTGAACTAGGTATGAAGATACCGACGATCGAATCACGGGCAAGTAACATACCGATGGACAAAGGAAATTACGTATGTTGTCATAATGGTTCGACCGATAAAGATCTTCGTAGAATATGTAGGAGCCAATATGGGCATTCAGGTTCCGCTATTGGTTATTGACCGGAGAGGTGTCTCGGTCATGTCTACATAGTTCTCGAACCCGTAGGGTCCGCATGCTTAACGTTTGATGACGATATAGTATTATATGAGTTATGTGATTTGGTGACCAAATGTTGTTCGGACTCCCGGATGAGATCAAGGACATGACGAAGAGTCTCGAAATGGTCGAGAGGTAAAGATTCATATATAGGACGATAGTATTCGAACACTGGAAGTGTTTCGGGGGGTACCGGGTACTTATCGGGTCACCGGAAGGGGTTCCGGGCACCCCATATGGGCCTTATGGGCCAAGAGGGGAAATGCACCAGCCATAAGGGGCTGGTGCGCCCCCCCATATGGGCCGTCCAAGGTGGATAAGGAAAGGGGAAGGAGGAAAGGAAAGAAAGGGAATAGGATTCCCCCTTCCTTCCTCCTCCCCCCTCTTTCCTTCCCCCTCCGACAAATAAGGCAGAGGGGCGCCACTTGGGAGGACCCAAAGTAGGATTCGGCCTACTTGGGGCGCCCTCCTGGCTGCTCCCTCCTCCCCACCACCTATATATATGTGGGAGCGGGGGCGCCTAGCACACCCAGACAATTGTTTAGCCATGTGCGCCCCCCTCCACCGTTTACACCCCCGATCATATTTTGGTAGTGCTTAGGCGAAGCCCTGCGGAGATCACTTCACCATCACCATCACCACATGAGTTGTGGGCGGTGATAGTCATGCTGCTTACCACCAATGTCTCATTTTGAATCGGCGGTATTGTGGGATGAAGCGGCCCGGACCAACCTTACATTTCCACGCACATGAGACCGGTTCCACCGACAGACATGCAACTAGTTTTGCATAAAGGTGGCTGGCGGGTGTCTGTTTCTCCTACTTTAGTTGAATCGAATTTGACTACGGCCGGTCCTTGAAGAAGGTTAAAACAGCAAACTTGATGAAACACCGTTGTAGTTTTTTGCCGTAGGTAAGAACTGTTCTTGCTGGAAACCCATAGCAGCCACGTAAAACTTGCAACAACAAAGTAGAGGACGTCTAACTTGTGTTTGCAGGGTATGTTGTGATGTGATATGGTCAAGACATGATGTGATATACGTTATTGTATGAGATGATCATATTTTGTAAGATATCTGACAACCGGCAGGAGCCTTATGGTTGTCTCTTTATTGTATGAAATGCATACGCCATGTAATTGCTTTACTTTATCTCTATGCGTTAGCGATAGTTGTAGAAGCAATAGTTGGCAAGACGACCACGATGCAACGATGGAGATCAAGGTGTCGAGCCGGTGACGATGGAAATCATGACAATGCTTTGGAGATGGAGATCAAAAGCATGAGATGATGATGGCCATATCATGTCACATATTTTGATTGCATGTGATGTTTATCTTTTATGCATCTTATTTTGCTTAGTACGGCGGTAGCATTATAAGATGATCCCTTCACTAAATTTCAAGGTAAAAGTGTTCTCCCTAAGTGTGCACCGTTGCTACAGTTCGTCATGTTGAGACACCACATGATGATCGGGTGTGATAGACTCTACGTTCACATACAACGGGTGCAAGACAGTTTTGCACATGCGGAATACTTGGGTTAAACTTGACGAGCCTAGCATGTACAGACATGGCCTCGGAACACTGGAGATCGATAGATCGAACGTGAATCATATAGTAGATATGATCAACATAGAGATGTTCACCATTGATGACTACCCAATCTCACGTGATGATTGGACATGGGTTAGTTGATTTGGATCACGTATCACTTAGATGACTTGAGGGATGTCAATTTAAGTGGCAGTTCTTAAGTAATATGATTAATTGAACTTAATTTATCATGAACTTAGTCCTGATAGTATTTGCATATCTATGTTGTAGATCAATGTCCTGTGCTACCGTTCCCCTAAATTTGAATGCGTTCCTAGAGAAAGCTAAGTTGAAAGATGATGGTAGCAACTACACGGACTGGGTCCGTAACTTGAGGATTATCCTCATTGCTGCACAGAAGAATTATGTCCTTGATGCACCGCTCGGTGACAAGCCCCCTCCCGCTAATGTAGATGCTTCGAACGTCTGGCAGACGCGGTCTGATGACTACTCTATAGTTCAGTGTGCCATGCTCTACGGCTTAGAACCGGGACTTCAAAGACGTTTTGAACGTCATGGAGCATATGAGATGTTCCAAGAGTTGAAGTTAATATTTCAAGAAAATGCCCGGGTTGAGAGATATGAAGTCTCCAACAAGTTGTATAGCTTCAAGATGGAGGAGAACAGTTCTGTCAGTGAACACATACTCAAAATGTCTGGGTATTATAATCACTTGACTCAGCTGGGAGTTGATTTTCCAGTTGATTGTGTCATTGACAGAGTTCTTCAATCACTGCCACCAAGCTACAAACACTACTGGAATCAGCTCCTTTGCCGTCCGCCATGGCGGACGGCAAAGGCATAGATCACAGACGGCAAACCTCTTTGCCGTCCGCCAGCAGACAGCAAAATGTTCGGATGAACACGTGCAGCAAAGGCCTTCTTTGTCGTCCGCTTCCTGGAAACGGACGGCAAAGAATTGTGCCGTCCGCCATCCGAGGCCAGCAGACGGCAAAGAGAACGGATGGCAGTGCGGTGGCGTGAGAGCCGTTAGGGGGTTAACGACGCTCTTTACCGTCTGTTAGCGGACGGCAAAGAGTCAAAGCTCTTTGCCGTCCGCTGACAGACGGCAAAGAGCTGAGCTAGGCAGTACCGGGAATCTGCCACGTGGCCAGCTATGCCGTCCGCTGGCAGACGGCAAAGTGACCAAAAAGGCAGCCAGTGCTCCCAGGTTTTACAGGTAGCTGCCACGTGTCCTCTTTGCCGTCTGCTAGCGGACGGCAAAGGTATTTGCCGTCCGCTAGCAGACGGCAAAGAGGCTATGTGTCCCCCGTTTTTATTTTTATCCATTTAATTTGACAGGGTTTCAAACACAGATATACATATATATATATATTTTTTTTTTCACAGGCACACACAGATATACATATACATATCTATCTCCATCCATGACAACATACATATATACATAAGAAACATAGTTCCATCCATATATAACATATTACATATCACAATGTTCATCCAACACATTGTTCCATGCATCCATATAACAAACGAAAAAAAGATAAGGGAAACAAGAACTCCATGCATCCATGCAAGCTTCCATATAGTGAATTAAATCTGCAAAATGGAAACAAGAAAGTTAGAAGAAGAAGACTAGAATCAGAAGAAGAAGAAGAAAATGAAGAAGAAGAAGAAGTAAGCATACTTAGGTAAAATGGAGCTAACCTAGCTAATTGTGCCATTTTTGAGTGAACTAAGCATATTATGCCATTTTTTTATATAACTTAGAGCTAACTTCATTTTGTAGAAGAGAGAAGAAGAGAAGAAGAAGAACAAGAAGAGAAAGAAGAAGAAGAAGACTAAAGAAGAAGAAGGAAGAACTAGAAGAAGAAGAATCTTCTTCTTTTCTTCTTCTTCTTTTCTTCCTATTCCTTCTTTTCTTCCTCTTCTTGGATTTTCTCATCTTATTATGTCATTTGTGGACTAAAAGGATAAATTATGTCATAAATGAATTAATAGGCTAAATAAGAAGAAAAATGCCATTTTTGAGCTTACCTAGCTATTATGCCATTTTTGACCTAACTAAGCATATTATGAGATATAACTTAAGCTTACTTCTATTTGGAGAAGAAGAAGAAGAAGAAAACTAGAAGAAGAGAAGAAGAAGAAGAAGAAGAAGAAGAAGAAAGAAGAAGAAGCAGACTAGAAGAAAGAAGAGAACTTCTTCTTCTTCTTCTTCTTCTTCTTCTTCTTCTTCTTCTTTTCTTCCTATTCCTTCTTTTCTCCTCTTCCTTGATTTTCTTCATCTTATTATGTCATTTGTGACTAAATAGGCTAAATTATGTCATAAATGACTAAATAGGCTAATAAGAAGAAAAATGCCATTTTTGAGCTTACCCTAGCTAATTATGCCATTTTTGACCTAACTAAGCATATTATGCCATTTTTGATATAACTTATAAGAGCTAACTTCATTTTGGAGAAGAAGAAAACTAGAAGAAGAAGAAGAAGAAGAAGAAGAAGGAGAAGAAGAAGAAGAAGACTAGAAGAAGAAGAAGAAGAAGATCTTCTTCTTCTTCTTCTTCTAGTCTTCTTCTTCTTCTTCTCCAATCTCCTTCTTCTTCTTCTAGTCTTCTTCTTCTTCTTCTTCTTCTTCTTTTCTTCCTATTCCTTCTTTCCTTATTATGTCATTTGTGGACTAAATAGGCTAAATTATGTCATAAATGGACTAAACACGCTAATTAAGAAGAAAAATACCGTTATCACGGAGATGTAGGAATGGTCGGGGCTGCGCCAGTGCCAGACGGAGGTGAAGGACCGGTCGGGGTTCTGGCATTGGCAGAAGGAGTGCTCGATGCTTGTCGGGAGCCATGCTGCACCAAAGATCATTTCCCATAATGTCGCGTTAGCAAGTTCGCAAACTGAAATGTGAATAGTAGTAAGCAATGACCATTCAAATCAAACTCACCATGGTCGCTGGAGCAATCTGGGGCATCGGCGGAGGGGCCTGACCGTTTTTCTCGCACAAGCTCTGCATATTTGGTTCTCACGAGTCAGTCATATTAGATAGTAATGCGAACATTACGTGCATGATTGGGCTAATATGCACGAGAAACATACCACGATGAGCTCGTATAGGGCCCGGTTAGCGCTGTCGTTCCGGTTCCTCTCCTCCTCCAACAGCTTAGCCGTCTTCTCCTCCATCTCCCACTCCCTCTCCGCCGCCTCCCTTTGTGCCTCCCTTTTTGCCTCCTCCAGAAGCTCCTTCGTCTTCAATCTCTCTTTCTCAACAATAGCCTGCAACACACCACTCCTCGTTAGCATTGTAATCATCGACGGACGCACACACAATGTAATGGAGGAAAGGTGAGAGAGTCCGTATAACTAACCGCCATGGCGATCTCCGCGGGCCATGCACGAGGCGTTATCTCAGGATCAGAGCTACTCAGGCGCTTCTTGATCTGCGGGAGAGTCTGAGGACAACGTATCAGTCCATCACCCATGGCTAGAGAGCCATGGGACCTCCCGCCACCAGATATCATCACCAGCTCTGTATCAAAAGGATCCTGGCTCGGGTTAAAGTCCTCCCCTTTCCTCGCCTTCCCCTCGTGTCTGTACTTCACTAGCTTGTGGTGGGAGGTCTTGTTGGTGAAGTTCTCTGGATCATCTAGGTCAGACTCTGTGAATGGCTTGGCCTTCTTGTACGGGGCCATATGGGCCATGCCATAGAGGTCGAACAAAATATTAGTTAAGGGCTCAAGCTAGCATGAAGAATGATATTGCTATGTAAATAGGTCATTTTGGAGCTAAGAAAGGTTATTATGTCATTTTCGAGGAAAATAAGCTAAGTTTAGGTCATTTTCGAGGTAACCAAGATTATTATGCCATTTTTGACCAAAGTATGCTAATTATGTCATTATTGAGCTATCTAAGGTTATTATGTCATTTTAGAGCTAATTATGTCATGAATGAACTAGCTAAGATTAGTTGAGGTCGTTATTGAGCTATCGAAGGTAGTTATGCCATTTTTTAACTGACTAAAGCATATTAAGTCATTTTATAGAGCTATCTAAGGTTATTATGTCATTTTAGAGCTAAATATGTCATAAATGAACTATCTAGCATGAAGAATGAATTGCATGAATCATAGCAAACCACATACCCAGTTATCCCCGTACTCAAATAGGTTGGAGCTCCCTTGATGGTGTGGCACACCTTCCATTTGGTCGCGCTTATCCTTGGCCCTTTGGTGTTCGACTTTCCATTGGGCAGAGCACCACGCATCCACCAACGCCTCCCAACAGTCCATCTTATCCACACACCATCTTGGGGGCACCTAAGTGAGTCAAGAGAAATTTCATCGCTACGCCTACGAATCAAATCAAGAAAACTAAGTTCAAGGCCTTAAGAATAGGTAATTACCTGCATGTACTTCTCCTTACTCAGAAACTTGCCATGACACTTCTGCTTGCCCCTCCTAATACCCTTCGAGGCGTAGTAGTCTCGAACGGCCTGCACCCGAGCCTCGTGGCTTAAGTTCTGAAGTAGACGCTTGCACTCGTTTTCGACAACCATACACGCGGCCTCCTGCTCTCCCTCTGAAACCCTGTAGAAGGTCTGCAATCAAACAAGACAACACTAATTAGTACAATCCCTAGGTAGTGTTGATTTTTAATATCGTAAAGGAGAAATTACCCAAAACCGACGGAACACAATGTCCGCCACCGTCTCGCACAAGACACCGTCGACCCTCTCCTCCGGTGGGGCCGGGGCAACCGAGTACAGCTCCCAGGTCAGTGCTAGCTGTGGAACCTGACCCTCACCGGGCAACGTGACCCACCCAAGGAAGTGCTACCGGCAAAGCACACCAAGGACCTGGTTGGGCCTACGGGAACCATGGGGGCGTACCCAGCCCCTGCAGTATGACAAGGCCAACGCATTAGATATTAATTTGAAGGAACATGAAGGCAAAAGGTTAAAAAATAGTAAATGCACTTACTTCAACCCTTTAGGCGCAATCAACCACCTCTGGTCGGGTGTCGTCGGCACAGGCGGGAGCTTTGTACAGCCACGCTTGTAGACCTTCTTGCCGTTCTCAACCAGCTCATCGTCGCTGTAGCTATCTTCTGAAAAGGTGTCCTCGCTACCATCCTCCGAGCCACTAGCCTCCGGAGTCTCGTGGGAAGAAGACTCCGGGATCGGAGTCTTCTGGGACGAAGACTCCGGGACCTGGGACGAAGACTCCGGGACCTGGGACGAAGACCCCGTGACCGGAGTCTTCTCGGACGAAGACCCCGTGACCGGAGTCTTCTGGGACGAAGACTCTAGGACCGGACTCACGTGGGGCGAAGGGTCGGCGACCTGAGTCTGGTGGGGCGAAGGATCAGCGACCGGAGGCTCATGGACCGGAGTCCGAGGGTCCACGTAAGACGGAGCACTCCTGTGGTCGGGTGAATCAGCTGAGGGTGTCGGCGACGAAGGCATAGCAGCTTTCCTACCTCTCCCACTGCCACGTCCACCTCTACCAGCCTTCTTCGTCCTCCCCCGACCTCTCCCAGCCGTAGAAGAAGCGCCCACCGTAGCTGTCTGCATACCGTCCTGCACCGCTCTCTGGAGGGGCTGCGCTGCAATAATGCAACCACCCCTCCCGGTAGCGCTCGCAGGAGGCTCGGGGCGCTCTGGACCCTTGCCCACCATCCTGTCAACACCTGCAATGACAAAAAGTAAACGAAATTAGTACAACATAAAAAATTTGGATACCTGACATGAACATAATAATATGTATACAATTTAAGTGTATCATAATCATGAACATAATATGTATACAATTTTCCTTTTCTTCTTCTCTTCTTCTTCTTCTTCTCGTCCTCTCCACTTTCTTCTTCTTCTCCTCCTCTTCTCTTTCTTCTTCTTCTTCTTCTTTTTCTTCTTCTTTCTTCTCCTCCTCCTCCTCTTCTTCTTCTTCTTCTTCTTCTTCTTCTTCTTCTTCTTCTTCTTCTTCTTCTCCTTTTTCCTCTTCTTAAACCTAGCACTAATTAACCTAAAACAAAACAGGAAAAAACTACACCTAAACCTAGTATTCTTCTTCTCCTCCTCTTCTTCTAATTATTCTTAATTTTTTTCATGAACTAAACATAAACCTAAAACTAAACTAAACCTAAGACCAAACTAAAGTAATATAAACTAAACTAATATAGAACCAAACTAACAGTAATCTAAACTAAACTAAATCTAAAACAAAACTAAAAGTATCTAAACTAAAAAAATGAAAAAAAAAAAAAAAAAAAAGAGGAGAAGAGGGGTGCGGCCGGGGCTCACCTGCGGCAGGAGGGGCGCCGGCGGCGGGTTGCGGGCGGAGGGGACGGGGAGATGGGAAGGGAGGCGAGGAGAACCCGGAGAAGGGGTGAGACCGGGCCGGCTACCACAGGTACCCTCCCGGCGGGAAAGGAGGGCGGAAAGCAAGGGCAGCAGGCGGAGCGAGGGGCATCCAGTCACTCCCCTACATTGCCCGGGGGGAGCAGGGAGGGCGGGAACCGCGGGGTAAGGAACGAGAAGGGATCTGGGCTCAGACCGGGTGCGGAGAACTGACAACCCACTCTCGGAAGAAGCGGATAAGCGGAGGAGGGGGGGTCGAAGCGAGGAGCGGGTGGGAGGAGAGGGGGTGGGGGGAGGAGGAGGGGAAGGCGATGGCAGGAGAGGGGTAGAGGGACAAGTGGTGGAGGAGATGGTGGAAGAAGGGATAAGGAGAGGAGGGGTGGTGACTCGAGGAGGGGTGGCCGGTCGGAGGAAGGGGGTGGCGGACGGCAGAGTCCGGGCGGCAGCGGTGTTCGACGGCGGCGTTGCGGGCGCGGTTGAGTTGGGGGTGCGGGCGCGGTTGAGTTGGGAGAGAGGGGAGAGAGAGGGGCGGGTGGGGCCGGAGAGACAGAGAGCGAGCATAGGAGGGGGGAGACGGCCGTTAGCTGGGCCATTTCTTTGCCATCCACCAGCGGACGGCAAAGTTCCAGAAGGCAGACGGCAAAGACCAGGCAGACGGCAAAGAAGCTGACCTCGCCACGCCGTGCCCTGTGGGGCCCACCTGGCCCTTTGCCGTCTGCCTTCTAGCTCTTTGTCGTCAGCTGGCTGACGGCAAAGAAACAACGGACGACAAATAGACTTTTTGCCATCTGCACATTCTTTGCCGTCCGCTATGTGGAAGCGGACGGCAAAGAGGCTCTTTGCCGTCCGCTGGCCGACGGCAAAGAGGTGGCAGACGGCAAATTATCAGATTCCAGTAGTGAAAGGCTTCATGATGAACTATAATATGCAAGGGATGAACAAAACAATTCCCGAGCTCTTCGCAATGCTTAAAGCCGTGGAGGTAGAAATCAAGAAAGAGCATCAAGTGTTGATGGTTAACAAGACCACTAGTTTCAAGAAAAAGGGCAAGGGAAAGAAAGGGAACTTCAAGAAGAATGGCAAGCAAGTTGTCACTCCCGGGAAGAAGCCCAAAGCTGGACCCAAGCCTGAAACTGAGTGCTTCTACTGCAAAGGGACTGGTCACTGGAAGCGGAATTGCCCCAAGTATTTGGCGGATAAGAAGGATGGCAAAGTGAACAAAGGTATATTTGATATACATGTTATTGATGTGTACCTTACTAATGCTCGAAGTAGCGCCTGGGTATTTGATACTGATTCGGTTGCTCATATTCGGTTGCTCAATGTGATCGCCGTCGGCACGCTACCTCTACATCTACCTTCGGGATTAGTCTTAGACCTGAATAATTGTTATTTGGTGCCAGCGTTGAGCATGAACATTATATCTGGATCTTGTTTAGTGCGAGATGGGTTTTCATTTAAATCAGAGAATAATTGTTGTTCTATTTATATGAGTAATATCTTTTATGGTCATGCACCCCTGAAGAGTGGTCTATTTTTGTTGAATCTCGATTGTAGTGATATACATATTCATAATATTGATGCCAAAAGATGCAAAGTTGATAATGATAGTGCAACATATTTGTGGCACTGGCGTTCAGGTCATATTGGTGTAAAGCGCATGAAGAAACTCCATGCAGATGGGCTTTTGGAATCACTTGATTATGAATTATTTGATACTTGCGAACCATGCCTCATGGGCAAGATGACTAAAACTCCATTCTCCGGAACAATGGAGCGAGCCAATGACTTATTGGAAATAATACATACCGATGTATGCGGTCCGATGAGTATTGAGGCACGCGGCAGGTATCGTTATTTTCTGACCATCACAGATGATTTGAGCAGATATGGGTATATCTACTTAATGAAACACAAGTCTGAAACATTTGAAAAGTTCAAAGAATTTCAGAGTGAAGTGGAGAATCATCGTAACAAGAAAAATAAAGTTTCTACGATCTGATCGCAGAGGTGAATATTTGAGTTACGAGTTTGGCCTTCATTTAAAACAATGTGGAATACTTTAACAACTCACGCCACCTGGAACACCACAGCGTAATGGTGTGTCCAAACATCGTAACCGTACTTTATTAGATATGGTGCGATCTATGATGTCTCTTACCGATTTACCACTATCATTTTGGGGTTATGCATTAGAGACATCCGCATTCACGTTAAATAGGGCACCGTCTAAATCCGTTGAGATGACACTGTATGAACTGTGGTTTGGCAAGAAACCTAAGCTGTCGTTTCTTAAAGTTTGGGTTTGCGACACTTATGTCAAAAGGCTTCAGCCTGATAAGCTCGAACCCAAATCGAAGAAGTGCGTCTTCATAGGATACCCTAAGGAAACAATTTGGTACACCTTCTACCACAAATTCGAAGGCAAGATCTTTGTTGCTAAGAATGGATCCTTTCTAGAGAAGGAGTTTCTCTCGAAAGAAGTGAGTGGGAGGAAAGTAGAACTTGATGAGGTAATTGTACCTTCTCCCGAATTGGAGAGTAGCACATCACAGAAACTGTTCCAGTGATGCCTACACCAACTAGAGAGGAAGCAAATGATGTTGATCATGAAACTTCAGATCAAGTTACTACTGAACCGCGTAGGTAAACCAAAGCACGATCCGCACCAGAGTGGTACGGTAATCCTGTTCTGGAAGTCATGGTACTAGACCAAGGTGAACCTACGAATTATGAAGAAGCTATGATGAGCCCAGATTCCGATAAATGGCTTGAGGCCATGAAATCTGAGATAGGATCTATGTATGAGAACAAAGTGTGGACTTTGGTGGACTTGCCCGATGATCGGCAAGCCATAGAGAATAAATGGATTTTCAAGAAGAAGACTGACGCTGATGGTAATGTTACTGTCTATAAAGCTCGACTTGTCGCAAAAGGTTTTTGACAAGTTCAAGGAGTTGACTACGATGAGACTTTCTCACCCGTAGCGATGCTTAAGTCCGTCCGAATCATGTTGGCAATTGCCGCATTTTATAATTATGAAATCTGGCAAATGGATGTCAAAACTGCATTCCTTAATGGATTTCTTAAACAAGAGTTGTATATGATGCAACCAGAAGATTTTGCCGATCCTAAAGATGCTAACAAAGTGTGCAAGCTCCAGCGATCCATCTATGGACTGGTGCAAGCATCTCGGAGTTGGAATATACGCTTTGATAAGGTGATCAAAGCATATGATTTTATACAGACTTATGGTGAAGCCTGTATTTACAAGAAAGTGAGTGGGAGCTCTGTAGCATTTCTGATATTATATGTGGATGACATATTGTTGATTGGAAATGATATAGAACTTCTAGATAGCATAAAAGGATACTTGAATAAGAATTTTTCAATGAAAGACCTCGGTGAAGCTACTTATATATTGGGCATCAAGATCTATAGGGATAGATCGAGACGCTTAATAGGACTTTCACAAAGCACATACCTTGACAAGATTTTGAAGAAGTTCAAAATGGATCAGTCAAAGAAAGGGTTTTTGCCTGTGTTGCAAGGTGTGAAGTTGAATAAGACTCAAAACCCAACCACGGCAGAAGATAGAGAGAGAATGAAAGTCATTCCCTATGCCTCAACCATAGGTTATATAAAGTATGCCATGCTGTGTACCAAACCTAATGTGTACCTTGCCATGAGTTTAGCAAGGGGTTACAATAGTGATCCAGGAGTAGATCACTGGACAATGGTCAAAATTATCCTTAGTTACCTAAGAGGACTAAGGAAATGTTTCTCGGTTATGGAGGTAATAAAGAGTTCGTCGTAAAGGGTTACGTCGATGCAAGCTTTAACACCGATCCGGATGACTCTGAGTCTCAATCTGGATACATATTGAAAGTGGGAGCAATCAACTAGAGTAGCTCCATGCAGAGCATTGTAGACATAGAAATTTGCAAAATACATACGGATCTAAATATGGCAGACCCGTTGACTAAACTTCTCACACAAGCAAAACATGATCACACCTTAGTACTCTTTGGGTGTTAATCACATGGTGATGTTAACTAGATTATTGACTCTAGTAAACTCTTTGGGTATTGGTCACATGACGATGTGAACTATGGGTGTTAATCACATGGCGATGTGAACTAGATTATTGATTCTAGTGCAAGTGGGAGACTGAAGGAAATATGCCCTAGAGGCAATAATAAAGTTGTTATTTTATATTTCCTTATTGATGATAAAGGTTTATTATTCATGCTAGAATTGTATTGATCGGAAACCTAAATACATGTGTGAATACATAAACAAACACCGTGTCCCTAGTGAGCCTCTACTTGACTAGCTCGTTGATCAAAGATGGTTATGGTTTCCTAACCATGTACATGAGTTGTCATTTGATAACTGGATCACATCATTAGGAGAATGAAGTGATGGACAAGACCCATCCATTAGCTTAGCATAATGATCGTTCAGTTTTATTGCTATTGCTTTCTTCATGTCAAATACATATTCCTTCGACTATGAGATTATGCAACTCCTGGATACTGGAGGAATACCTTGTGTGCTATCAAACGTCACAACATAACTGGGTGATCATAAAGATGCTCTACAGGTATCTCCAAGGTGTTTGTTGAGTTGGCATAGATCAAGACTAGGATTTGTCACTCCGAGTATTGGAGAGGTATCTCTAGGCCCTCTCGGTAATACACATCATAAGCTTGCAAGCAAATTACTAAGGAGTTAGTCACAAGGTGATGTATTACGGAACGAGTAAAGAGACTTGCCGGTAACGAGATTGAACTAGGTATGAAGATACCGACGATCGAATCTCGGGCAAGTAACATACCGTGGACAAAGGGAATCACGTATGTTGTCATAACAGTTCGACCGATAAAGATCTTCGTAGAATATGTAGGAGCCAATATGGGCATCCAGGTTCCGCTATTGGTTATTGACCAGAGAGGTGTCTTGGTCATGTCTACATAGTTCTCGAACCAATAGGGTCCGCACGCTTAACGTTCGATGATGATATAGTATTATATGAGTTATGTGATTTGGTGACCGAATGTTGTTCGGAGTCTCGGATGAGATCACGGACATGATGAGGAGTCTCAAAATGGTCAAGAGGTAAAGATTCATATATAGGACGATAGTATTCGGACACCGGAAGTGTTTCGGGGGGTACCGGGTACTTATCGGATCACCGGAAGGGGTTCCGGGCACCCCCAGCAAAAGATATGGGCCTTATGGGCCAAGAGGGGAAACGCACCAGCCACAAGGGGCTGGTGCCCCCCCCCCAATATGGGCCGGCCAAGGGGGAGAAGGAAAGGGGAAGGAGGAAAGGAAAGAAAGGGAATAGGATTCCCCCTTCCTTCCTCCTCCCCACTCTTTCCTTCCCCCTCCGACAAATAAGGCAGGGGGGCGGGCCACTTGGGAGGACCCCAAGTAGGATTCAGCCTACTTGGGGCACCCTCCTGGCTGCTCCCTCCCCCCTCCACCTATATATATGTGGGAGGGTGGGGCGCCTAGCACACCCAGACAATTGTTTAGCCGTGTGCGGCGCCCCCCTCCACCGTTTACACCCCCGGTCATATTTCCGTAGTGCTTAGGCGAAGCCCTGCGGAGATCACTTCACCATCACTGTCACCACGCCGTGGTGCTGACGGAACTCATCTACAACCTCGACGTCTTGCTGGATCAAGAAGGCGAGGGACATCACCGAGCTGAACGTGTGTAGAACGCGGAAGTGCCATATGTTCGGTACTTGGTCGGTTGTTAAACGCTTCCGCTTACGGTCTATGAGGGTACATAGACACACTCTCCCCCTCGTTGCTATGCATCTCCATGGATAGATCATTGCGTGTGCGTAGATTTTTTTTTGTTTTCCATGCAACGATTCCCAACACTTTGCCCCATGATTTATCTTTTAGGGTTTAGGGTGCGTGAGGGGGGGGGGGGGACAGAATAACCGCACTGCGCCTGTCAAACTAGCGCACTACCGCGTTAGCGCGAGGCCGAGCCAGGAACGAGCTGTAGGAGGCCACGATGTGGCGTGCCGTGGTGTCGCATGCAGAGGTGAGTCCGTAAGATGACTTGCCCCATTATCTATCTTTCAGGGGAAAAACCAGCACCGCATCGAGGGGCATAGTTGTACTAACACATCTTCCTTGTATGGACTTTGCCCCATGATCTATGTTTTCGGGTTTAGGGTGCGTGTGGGGGGGAACAGAATAACTGCACTACACCTATCAAACGAGCGCACTGTCGCGTTAGCGCGAGGCCGAGCCGGGGGGGGGGGAGGGGAGGGTGGTCGGGAACCCCTCCCCCATCCCGGCGAGGCCGGGCCAGGAATGAGCCATAGCAGGCGACAACACGGTGTGCCGCGGCGTCGCATGTGGAGGCGAGTCCGTAACATGACTTGCCCATTATCTATCTTTTAGGGGGGTTGACACTACTAGGGAAATGCTTATAGGTAGGACATCAATAGTAGCACTGGAAAATAGCAAGCACTGCTGCTAATTAGCAGTAGCGCTGTTCTAGGGCAGCGCTACTAGTAACTCTTTAGCAGTAGCGCTGGAAAATAAAAAAGCGCTACTACTAAATGGGACCAGATGAGGCCCCCGACGCTAGCTGTAGTAGCAGCGCTGTCTAGAATACAGCGCTACTACTAAGATTTTAGCAGTAGCGCGTTATTTGACAGCAGCGCTACTAATAATGGGGACCACTTAATAGTAGCGCTTTTCCTGCAAAGCGCTACTACTAAGTACCATAGCAGCAACGCTTTCTGTGAAACAGCGCTACTGCTAGTTGCGGCTGGTGCCACCTTTTCACCCCCTCTCCCCCTCCTCCCCCCCTTTGCCCGCTCTCCCCTCCTTTCCCCTCTCCCCTCTCCACCATTGTTGCCCTTCTTCTCTCTTCCTCCTACCTCTCTTCTCTCCCCATTAATACCCCCCTGCACCATAACTCTTCTCCATAAATGGCCTTCTCATATCTCTCTCTTCCTCCTACCTCTCTTCTCTCCCCATTAATGCCCCCCTCCACCATAACTCCCTCTCCATTAGTTAGCTAGAGTCATCTCTCCTCCCCAACAACTAGATCTAGCTAGCTATTTAGCCATCCACACTTTCGATCCCTATAGGTAGCGAAAGGCCTCATCTAACAGTGCTCGGTCTCGATCCCTCGGGAGATAGGTAAGTAAAAAGTTGTGCATTTTAAGAATGGGGAATATGTGTGTTTGGGATATGGAGAGATTTGTGCGAGTGACGTGCCCTCGAGTTGCTTATGTTTTGCCGAAATGTCGATTTATTTCCGTTTCGGTGAATTTCGAGCAAACTCGATATGTCCTATTTTTAGGGAAGGTCATGCCAAATTTTTATATGACTTTGATGCATGCATGCATTTTGTTTATAACCCTTTTGCTTGTTATACCGTGTAGTCAGTCATGAAGGTGAGTGGATGGAAGGTGGAGCGATACATGCAATCCGCGGTGATGGACACGTATGCAAATAATCGGACTAGGATTAGATGTCCGTGTACAAGATGCAAAGAAGGAGTCCTTTTGGACCCTTTTGATTGTGGCAGTTTGAAGGTGCACCTGCTGATGAATGGTTTCATGGATGGCTATACTCGGTGGATAAGTGAAGATGATGATGATGATGAGGACGTCCACATGGCAGGGAATAACGACATGGGGCTAGACGAAGAGATGACCGATCGACATGAAGACGATGGCGCCGGACATGGTGGCGGGGAAGTGTCCAGAAATGACGACGGTGGAGAAGATTCCGGACACGGCGAAGAAGAGTCCGGACATGGCGGAGAAGAGGCGGCGGTCACGCCACAGTCTTCGACGCTACTAAGTGCAGTCGTGCAGGACCCTCATGTTCGAGACCTCCTTCGCAAGAGTACGACTAGCGAGAGAGCTGCTTCTAGAGAGGAGGCCAAGCTAGCGCAAATTGAACTAGACTCAAAGACTCCATTGTATGATGGTTGCGATCCCGAGGTGACCCGCTTGAGTTTCACGCTTGAACTTCTAAAGACGAAGGCCAAAAACAAATGGACAGACAAAAGCCTCGATGAGCATTTGAAGTATCTACATAATAAAGTTCTTCCTGCGGGGAACCTGTGTCCTACTAGTGTCGAGGAGGCCAAGAAAATCGTTTGCCCTTTTGATTTGCCGCACATTAGGTACCACGCAAGCATCATCGATTGCATCATTTATCGGGGGGAGCACGCGGAAAAAACCAGCTATCCAGTGTGCAATGCTTCTCGATACAAGAAGGCAGGAAAGAAAGCTCCTCAGAAAGTTGTATGGTACTTTCCGATCACTCCCTGTCTGACATGGTATTTCGTAGATCCTAAGGAAGCAAAGCTCATGCGCTGGCACGCAGAGAGGAAGAAGCCCGACGATGGAGATGATCCGAAGCTGAGCCACCTCGTAGATGGTAGCCAGTGAAGAGCATTCAACGCCGTATATGGATTTGCTACAGAAGATCCAAGGAACATCATGCTTGGTGCGAGTACCGATGGCATGAATCCGTTTGGAAACCAGAACACCAACCATAGCACATGGCCTGTCTTTGTATGGATGTACAACCTCCCCCCATGGAAGTGCATGAAGACAAAGTACATACACATGAGCATGCTGATTCAAGGGCCGAAACAACCGGGAAATAATATTAACCTGTATATGGGGCTTCTGAAAGAGGAGCTAGACACGTTATGGAAAACACCGGCATGGACATGGGACGCCAGCAAAGAAGAGTATTTCCATATGAGAGCCGTGCTGATGACGACGGTGCACGACTATCTCGGTTACGGGTACACCTCAGGCCAGGTGTGCCACGGATACTGCGGATGCACGAGGTGCATGGATGATGCAACGTCTCAGCAGCTTACGTCAATGAAAGATGGCGGGTCCGGGAAAATCATGTACATGGGGCATCATAGATGGCTCGAGAAGGATGACCCGTGGAGAAAGCGTGGAGATCTATTCAATGGGTTGGCTCAGCATCGAGGACCTCCACGTAAGAGGAGCGGTGCCGAAAGCAACGAGCTATTGAAAAACTGGGAACAGTGCCCCGCGTCGGGAAAGATGAAAAAGGCGCCGGAGCCACTACTGAAGGTATGGAAAACGAGGTCTGTTTTCTAGGACTTGGAGTACTGGCCCAATCACGACACACCTCATTGCCTTGATCAAATGCATATCATGAAGAATGTCCTCGAGAGCTTGTTTGGCACACTGATGAACATGCCGGAGAAGACCAAGGATGGGCCGAAGGCAAGGAAAGACTTGGAAGATTTGAAGATCAGGAAAGATCTCCACCGTAGAAAGTCGATGAAGGAGACAGAGATGGAGACGGAGGAGGGGGAAAGGGGCAGAAAAGTCAACAAGAAGGAGGAGAATTATTGCCCCCCTTCTTGCTTCACCTTAAGTGCGAAGGAGATTGATCAATTCATCAAGTGCCTTATGGGAATCAAAGTCAGTTCCGGTTACTGTGGGAAGATAAGCAGATTTCTAGACACCAAGAAGAAAAGGTTCAGCGGGATGAAGTCTCATGACTGTCATGTGATGATTGCACAGATACTCCCGGTTGCCATTAGATGGATAACGGACAAGCACGTCCGTGACACGCTTACTGGTCTCTGCAACTTCTTCGATGTTATCTCTCGAAAGTCTATAAGTGTGAAGCAGCTCCGGAGGCTACAGGAAGAGATCATTATCATACTATGTGAGCTTGAGATGTACTTCCTGCCCGCGTTCTTTGACGTCATGGTGCATCTGTGTGTCCACATCGTGGACGACATCATCAACCTCGGGCCGACATTCCTTCACAACATGATGCCGTTCGAGAGGATGAATGGGGTCATCAAAGGATTCGTTTGTAACATGTCCCGTCCCGATGGGAGCATCATCCAGGGGTATCTGACGCATGAGTGCATCTCCTTTTGCGAGAATTATATAGCTGTCGGAGACCCTGTTGTTGGTTTGCCCGTCAAGAAGCATGATGGGAGGCTCGGAGGAGAAGGTCACAACAACGGCCGGAGGGAATTGCACGTGGACTACTCGGATAGACGGAACGACTTTGACAAGGCTAACTTAGTAGTGCTACAACACCTAGATGTGGTAGATGATTATGTGGCACAGCACAAAGAAACCATCACAAAGAAGTACCGTGATAAGGGGATGCTCTAGACGGACGACGAAGTTACTGTAGAGCACAATGCCACTTTCTTGCGTTGGTTCAAAGAGCAAGTTCTTGAAAATCCCCCGGAAGAGGGCAGTTCAGACGGATTGCTCATACACGCCTTAGCACATGGCCCCGCGCCCAAACTCGCGACCTATCAGTCATACGATATCAATGAGTACACATTCTACACGGAGGCCAAAGACATGGACAGTGATTACCAGAACTCCGGGGTGACGCTTGAATGCGTGACCGATGCCAACGGCACAACTGAAAGATTCTACAGAAGGGTCGAAGAGGTCTGGGAGCTTGACTATGCTGGAATGCACGATGTGACGATGTTCCGTGTCAGATGGGCTAAGGACGTCATACTCCATGGTTCCGGAAAAGTCACAAGGAGGGGCTCAATTATTCGGCAACGAACAAGAAAGGGAAGAAGCTCAATGTGAAACGTCGTCGACGCAGCTGAGAAACCATCATTTATATATATGTATCTATTTTGTGTACGCACTTAAGTAACCGTTATCGGTCAGTCTATGCATGATTCCGGTGATATTCGCGCAGTGTGGGAGGGAGACACCGTCGTCGGGAGCAAGAAAAAACAAAAACAAAAGGGATAAAGCAATATAAAAGAAAAAGAAAAGAAAACAGAAAAGAAAAGGAAAATAATAAAAAGAAAAGAAAACTAAAAACTAGAAAAGGAAAATAATAAAAAGAAAAGAAAACTAAAAACTAGAAAAGGAAAATAGCGGTAGCGCTGGTTTGGGAACAAGCGCTATAGCTAACTTAGCTATAGCGCTGGACCCTAATCCAGCGATACTGCTATTTGTATTTTAGAATAAATTTTTTTTTGGAATAGTTAGCAGTAGCGCTGGTTTAGGATCCAGTGCTATAGCTAAGTTAGCAGTAGCGCTGGTTCCCAGTCCAGCGCTACTGCTATTTTGTGTCATCCCTCCCCCCCCCCCCGGCGCGGGCTCAAAATTTTACCAAGACATTCCCCCCCCCTCTCCTCCAACCTCCCCCCCACTCTACGCCCGACCGCCGGGCCGGCGCCCCTCCGCCCGCCATCGACCTCGGACGCCGGCTCGTCGCTCGAGCCCTCCCTTGATGTCACCGTCGCCGCGCGGGCCCGCCCTCGACCTCGACGCCACCGCCCTCTCTCCTGCCCGCCCTCGACCTCACCGCCGCCGCCGCCCTCGACCTCGCCGCCGGCACTCTCTCCCCTGCCCGCCCTCACCGCCGACCGCCCGAGACTGTAAGCCTCTCCCTCTCCTCTCCCCTGCCCTCCTCTCTCTCTCTCTGTGATGAACCCTAGCTACTGTTAGCAAAATTAGGACAGATGAACCCTAGCTACTGTTAACTAAAGATTGTTATGGAAATAGACATAACAAAACATTGATTCAAGTTCATAGGATTCTAGATAGTCAAAATCATCATGTGTATTTTAGGGCAGTAGCAAATTTAGCTAAATTAGGAAAAAAAATAGCTATAAAAAACATGAGCAAATTATTTGTAGTTAGGCAGTTTATCAAAAACAATAGCTCCCTAAAATTGTAAAATCAGTGGACTTTTTTAGCTGTAAATAAAACAATGGACTTTTTTTAACTATAAATAAAAAACAGTAGCAAATTGCCTAGCTGCAAAAATGCACTAAACTAAAAAACAGTAGCAAATTTTTAGGAGCATGATATAAAACCCTAGATGATGTTTTAGGAGCATGATATGCTCTATGGTAGGGCAGTAGCAGATTAGTTTAGGGCAGTAGCAGAGAGAGAGAGAGATCATTTAGGAAAAAAAACAGTAGCAAATTAGTTTATAGGGCAATTTAGTTGGTTAGGGCAGTAGCAGAGAGAGAGAGCATTTAGGAATTTTTGTAGGTATATATAATAGCAAATGTTTAGTGAGGTCATTTTGCAAAGGTTTTTGGTTTTTGAAAAGACCACTATTTTGCAATGTTTAGTGAGGTCATTTCACTCTATGTTCTTGCTTGAATGATATATTTTGCCAATGATATATGTCATTAATGTTATATGATTTTGCAATGTTGGTTGAATGTCAAAGAATATCCGAGTGGCCTATGTTTTGCCGGAATGTTGATTCATTTCTGTTTCGGCAAATTTCAGGCACTCCATATGTCCACTTTTTAGCAAAGGTCATGCCAAAAATTTTCGTGATTTTCGGCATGACTTGTGCTAGAAACTAGGACATATGGAGTGCCCGGGATTTGTCGGAAGGGGAATGAATCAACATTCTGACCAAATATAGGCCCCCTTTTTCTCTTCATTATATCTTTTATTTACAATTATTGAATAGGAAACATGTCTAGCCACGCCGAAGCCGGGGGTTCTGCTCGCCTCGAAGAAGACCCCATCGAGGGAGAAAATCATTATTTTGATTACCTGGACGAACACCAGATGGGGGTGCTTGGTGGCGGCAGTGGCACCAACCCCGACACCGACGCCGACACTGGCACCGGCACCGACACCACCCCCGAGACCGGCAATGATGCTATCATAGTCGGTAAAGCACCGAAGCAGAAGAGGTCATGAAGACCAAACGAGCTCGGCACCGGACAAATTGTGGTCACGGAGATGCACCCCAAGAAATTAGAGCCAACGGCACCGGAGGAAGCACGCTCGTGCTGGGGCAATCAACTAGGATGCATCCTCAAGGAAACCGCCAACATCAATGACGAGAAGTTGAAGAAGATACCATATATGAAGAACATGCTCCTAAAGAAGTTGCACAATAGGTTCCTGTTCCCCGGCCGAGATGAAAGCAAAGATCCGTGGGACGATGATGCCATGACAAAGATAAATGACAAGGCGATGGTGACATTCACCAATGACTTGCCTGCATGGAAAGTTTGGGTGAAAAAAGCGATTGCAAAGAATGAACCATGGTCCAAGATTCATGCTGATAATCCGTCAATGAAGGAAGGGGACTTAGAAAAATTCAAGGAGACTTGCGCTAAAGAAGAAGTCAAGGCAAGATCGGAGAAAATGAAGGCGCTCCAGGCCAGGAACACGCCTCCCCACCGCCTCGAAAGCCGTGGTTACGAGGGGAAGAGGCACGTATGGGCCAAGGAGGACGCCGAACGTGAAAGTCACAGAATCCCAGACCCCTTGGCGGAGTTCTCATATGTCTCCAATGTATCTATAATTTTTGCTTGTTCCATGCTGTTATATTATCATTCTTGGATGTTTTACAATCATTTTATGGCCATTTTATATCATTTTTTGGTACTAACCTATTGACATAGTGCCAAGTGCCAGTTGCTGTTTTTTGCATGTTTTTTACATCACAGGAAATCAATACCAAACGGAGTCCAAACGCAGCGAAACTTTTTGTGGATTTTTTTTGGACCAGAAGACATCCAGTGGGCCGGAGAAGTGCCTGGGGGGTGCTCCGAGGGGAGCACAACCTACCAGGGCGCGCTTGGAGGCCCAGGCGCGCCCTGGTGGGTTGTGCCCACCTCGGGTGCCCCCGAACCGCCTCTTTGCTCTATAAATACCCCAATATTCCAAAAACCCTAGGGGAGTTGACGAAAATCAATTCCAGCCGCTGCAGAGTCCAGAACCACCAGATCCAATCTAGACACCATCATGGAGGGGTTCACCCCTTCCATTGGTGCCTTACCGATGATGTGTGAGTTGTTCTTTGTAGACCTACGGGTCCGTAGTTAGTAGATAGATGGCTTTCTCTCTCTCATTTCATTCTCAATACAATGGTCTCTTGGAGATCCATATGATATAACTCTTTTTGCGGTGTGTTTGTTGGGATCCGATGAACTTTGAGTTTATGATCAGATCTATCTTTTATCCATGAAAGTTATTTGAGTCTTATTTGATCTCTTATATGCATGATTGCTTATAGCCTCGTATTTCTTCTCCGATATTTGGGTTTTGTTTGTCCAACTTGATCTATTTATCTTGCAATGGGAAGAGGTGCTTTGTAGTGGGTTCGATCTTACGGTGCTTGATCCCAGTGACAGAAGGGGAACCGACACGTATGTATCGTTGCTACTATGGATAAAATGATGGGGTCTATTTCTACATAAATAGATCTTGTCTACATCATGTCATCATTCTTATTGCATTACTCCATTATTCCATGAACTTAATACACTAGATGCATTCTGGATAGCGGTCGGTGTGGAGTAATAGTAGTAGATGCAGGCAGGAGTCGGTCTACTAATCTTGGACGTGATGCCAATATAATGATCATTGCCTGGATATCGTCATGATTATTTGAAGTTTTATCAATTGCCCAACAGTAATTTGTTCACCCACTGTTTGCTATTTTTCTCGAGAGAAGCCACTAGTGAAACCTACGGCCCCCGGGTCTCTCTTTTCCAATATATTTGCTTTCAAGATTTGTTTTGCTATTCGCTCTTTTCTTTATTTGCAACTTTTCTTTTCAGATCTATTAAACCAAAAATACAAAAATACCTTGCTGCACTTTATTTTATTTGGCGTTCGATCTATCAATATTTACTACTCTCTCACGTCCGTTTGCCAATTTTTGGCTCCGTTGCTCAAAAGGGATTGACAACCCCTTTTACATGTCGGGTTGCGAGTATTTGTTATTTGTGTGCAGGTGCTGTTTACGTAGTGTTGCTTGGTTCTACTACTGGTTCGATAACCTTGCCTTCATCACTGAGGGAAATACCTACCGCCGCTGTGCTGCATCATCCCTTCCTCTTTGGGGAAATACCGACGTAGCTTCAAGCCGCATCAAAAGGAATTTCTGGCGCCGTTGCCGGGGAGACATCATCAACATCAACCAGGTTCCTAATCACAAATCTCATCTCCTTGCAATTTACATTATTTGCCATTTGCCTCTCATTTTCATCTCCCCCACTTCACAAAAATTTGCCATTTTATTCGCCTTCTTTTTCTTTCGCCTTTTTCTCGTCAGATCTCATGTTTGCTTGTGTTGCCATGTGCCTTCTATTTGCTTGCATCTTCGCTTGCTAAAAATCTATTGTTATGGATCCTCATCCACTTGCTAATCTTTTCAAAATATCCAATTATGATGAACCAATTGCTAGTGAATTGAGTTCACTAGATTATCTTTATGAAGTTTTGCTTGAGATTTATGAATCTGAAAATTGTGATGAAGTGTTAAACGAAGGAATTTATAAAGTGGTTCATGATAGCTCCTTGAATGAAAAGCATGATTGCAATGATGTTTTTATAAATTCTATTAATGTCAATTGTGCTAATAATATGCAAAACCCCAAGCTTGGGGATGCTAATTTTGATATGTCCACTACTTATTGCAATGATCATGATTGGGGTAATTCTTCTTATGACCTTGAAAATTTATTTAAGCCTCATTATGAATATGTTATTGATAATAATATTTGCAATAATATTGAAAGTGGGTTTGGAAGAGTGTCAACTTTGGGTAAAAATAATCCCACATATTTGGAGAGTGTTCAATCTTATGAAATTTTTGATAAAAGTGTGCTTGGAGAGGTCATGACTTTATTTGATGACAATCCCACTATTTTGGAAGAGTGTCAACTTTGCATGCATGTGGATCATGTAGAGAATTTGTTATGTGATAGCTATATTGTTGAGTTTGAATATGATTCCACAAGTGATTATTATGAGAGAGGGAAATATGGTTGTAGAAATTTTCATGTTACTAAATTACCTCTCATCATGTTGAGATTGCTATTGTTTCTTTGTCCTTCCTTGCTTATGCTAGGTTATTTTTGTCTTGATAATTTGTTCCCTTATAAAATGCCTATGCATCGGAAGTATGTTCGACTTAAATGTATTTTTCACATATTTTATGATACTCTCTTTGTGTTTCAATTATTACCTTTCTTGTGAGCATCAATAAAATTTATGCCTAGCTAAGGGCGTAAAACGATAGCGCTTGTTGGGAGGCAACCCAATGAATAAAATTTATTTTTTGTCGTTTGCTTTCTGTTCTTGAGTGTTAGCATAATAATGCTACTGTTATGATTGAGTTTTTTGTGTTTTAATTAGTGTTTGTGCCAAGTAAAGCCTTTAGGATTGATTTGGGTGATAATTGATTTGATCTTGTTGGAAAACAGAAACTTTTGCGTCCAGTAAAACAATTTTGAAAATTCACGGAAGAGATGAAATTTCTGAATTTTTTACACAATATTTATATAAAAATTGCCTCTGTTTTCCTAATTTTTCAGAATTGTTGGAGTTACATAAGTATTCGAAATATTCAGATTGCTACAGAGTGTTCTGGTTTAGACAGATTCTGTTTTCTTTGCGTTGTGTGCTTGTTTTAATGATTCTATGGTTTTCTTTGAAGAGTTTTTGCCATAGAAAAGTTGGAATACAGTAGATATAATGCAAAAATAAAATATGAATGGGTTTTCAACAGTACTTATAGTGGTGATTTTCTTTCTTATACTAACGGATCTCACGAAGGTTTTGTTGAGTTTTGTGTGATTGAAGTTTTCAAATTTTGGGTTATCTTACGATGGATGAAGGAATAAGAAGTAAGAAGAGCCTAAGATTGGGGATGCCCATGGCATCCCAAGCTATTATCCAAAGAGAAGCAAGCAACTAAGCTTGGGGATGCCCCGAGTGGCATCCCCTCTTTCTTCTAACGACCATCGGTATTTTACTCGAAGCTAAATTTTTATTCGTCACATACTATGAGTTTTTCTTGGAGCGTCTTGTACGATATGAGTCTTTTCTTGTTTTGCTTTGTGTTCTAAGTCATGAATCCTTTCTAGACACACCTATTTGAGATAGCCAAAATTATGCCATGATTTGTTAGAATTGCTCTCTATGCTTCACTTAAATTTTTATGAGCTATGGATTTGCTCTAGTGCTTCACTTATATATTTTTGAGCACGGCGTGCTTTAGTATTTTTGAAGAAATGCTCTCATGCTTCACTTAGATTTATCTGGGAGTTAGTAATTTTTTTAAGAAATCCTCTCTTGATTCACTTAAATTAATTTGAGAGAAAGAAGTATTATGCTCATGATCTTCACTTATATTTGTTTGAGCTTATCAAAAGCAACACATGAAAATTAGTTCCAAAGTGATAGATATCCAAGAAGGACATAATAAAAACTTTCATGAAGATCATTGGACAAAATAAACTTGATTCCTTGTAATAGTTTTGAGATATGATGTTGTGATATGTGAGTTATGTTGATGAATAATTGTGCTTTAGTAAGAATATTGGTGTTAAGGTTTGTGATTCCCTATGCAAGCACGAAAGTCAATAGTCATGCAATAAAATTATATCCTACTTGTGGTGCATTATTCGGTGTTAATTATGCTTAATACTCGCTTATGAGATTATTCATTTTTTGGTTGGTAGCTTCTCAATCTTTTGCTAGCCTTCATTTTGCACTAAGTATGATCACTACATGTGCATCCAAAACCCTTTAAACCAGTTTGGACACATGAGTCCACTATATCTATCTATATGCGGTATTCTTTTGCCATTCTAAGAAAATTTGTATGTGCCATCTCTAATTTTCAAAATAAACTTCTCTTTTGTGTGTTCGTACCGCTGGCGAGGCGGTGTGGGGTGGCTAATATTTTCCATGCTAGATGTGTTATTCTCACGATGAGTGTTTATTCACTTGTCATTCCACGAGAGTAAGGCAAAGGTATTAGGGATGCCCAGTCCCGAAATGAAAAAATGAATTTACTTTAGGTTGTCAAATATTAAATTCCTTGGTAAGTGTTGGTATGGAGGGCACCCGTGGATACGGCTAGCCATGGAAAGTGAAAGAAATGGTGGAGAAAGGAATAAACTTTATTTTCTGTTTGGGAACCGCCTATGATATATCTAGCATGGAAAGTTTTGGGAACTCTAAGTCGTTTTCATTGGTGGGAAAAGCACACCTCCCAAAATGTTTTTATCTCTAAGTTTTTCGCTTTGAGCTCTGGCACCTCTACAAATCCCTACTTCCCTCTGCGAAGGGCCTTTCTTTACTTTATGCAATTTTTATTTTGAGTCTCCATCTTCTCTTATAAAGCACCAACTGGGTGGTACTATGATCGTACTTGAGCATTGGGTGTAGTTAATATTCGAGTGTGTTTCATGAATGGATCAATGGTTGAGCATGATGGGCTAGGGATAACTTATTTGAGCGTTGATATTTTGAAAGACATAGTTGCTTGTTGATATGCTTGAGTATTTAAGTTATCATGTCAAAACTAGACTATTGCTTTGAACCATATAAAAGTCCAAATGTCCATGCTATAAAAGAAAGAATATGATATGACATGTTTGGCAGCATTCCACATAAAAAATTCTGTTTTTATCATTTACCTACTCGAGGACGAGCCAGAATTAAGCTTGGGGATGCTGATACGTCTCCAATGTATCTATAATTTTTGATTGTTCCATGCTATTATATTATCATTCCTGGATGTTTTACAATCATTTTATAGTCATATTATATCAGTTTTTGGTACTAACCTATTGACATAGTGCCAAGTGCCAGTTGCTATTTTTTGCATGTTTTTTACATCGTTGGAAATCAATACCAAACGGAGTCCAAACGCAGTGAAACTTTTTGTGGATTTTTTTGGACCAGAAGACATCCAGTGGGCCGGAGAAGCGCCTGGGGGTGCTCCGAGGGGAGCACAACCCACCAAGGCGCGCATGGAGGCCCAGGAGCACCCTGGTAGGTTGTGCCCACCTCGGGTGCCCCCCCGAACCGCCTCTTTGCTCTATAAATACCCCAATATTCCAGAAACCCTAGGGGAGTCGACGAAAATCAATTCCAGCCGCCGCAGAGTCCAGAACCACCAGATCCAATCTAGACACCATCATGGATGGGTTCACCACTTCCATTGGTGCCTCTCCGATGATGCGTGAGTAGTTCTTTGTAGACCTACGGGTCCGTAGTTAGTAGCTAGATGGCTTTCCCTCTCTCGTTTCATTCTCAATACAATGGCCTCTTGGAGATCCATATGATATAACTCTTTTTGCGGTGTGTTTGTTGGGATCCGATGAACTTTGTGTTTATGATCAGATCTATCTTTTTATCCTTGGCCGAAGTTGGTATCAGAGCCGACTGCCTGTAGGAATCCCCCTTTCCAATTCCTTGGCCGAAGTTGAGTCTAGACAAAGAAAACCGTTTTACTAACTTGGCTGTGTGGCTTACGGGCCCACGTCGCCAACTGGGTGGTATTAGGATCTTTTATTCCTCGTCTATACTATGGGACTCTGATCTCTCTTCTACTCGGGTTAAATGAATTTTACTAACGCCGACACTTAGGGTCTCGTGATCACATCCACCGGAGTTCTGAAAATTTCCCCCCTTGCTTCGAGATTGTGGGCCAGGTTCTGCTTACAGGATCCTTTTATCGAGGGCACCCTGTGTTGTCACTTGCAGATTCCTCGCCCCACCAGTTTTCCCTGACGTTGATGTAGCCTTTGCTATGTCTCGTTGTGTACTTCCTTACCGCGTGCCTGCGCGCCGCCTAGCATGTCCAGTTTATGAAATTGCGCCGTTATGCTGTCCGCATGTACCTGACTTTGTGTAAGGATATGTATGTCTTAATTGACTACTTTTATGTATTTGATGCACTGCTTAAACTATTGTCGAGTTACATCATGCTTGTCACTAAGCACTCGCGCTTGCTTTTACTAAACTACCCCCTGTTGTAATTTAGCAGGATGGTTAGACCCGCTGGTCGTGGTCGTGGCCGTGGTGCCAACGATCCACCACCGCCGAACTATATGGCTGGAATGATGCAGCAATTTGAACTGCAACGTCAGTTCGTGCAAGGGATCATGGATCAGTTTCCTCGTCCCAATATGAACCAGTATCCAGGCCCAGGGACCCTGCAGGACTTTATGCGCCTCAACCCAACCGTCTACCGCGGCTCAACTCAGCCCCTGGATGCGGATGACTGGCTTCGCGACATCACCTATGAGTTGGAATCTGGTGGCGTTGCCCCTGCAAACTATGTCACCTTCGCCTCCTTCTTTCTCAAGGGCCCCGCTGCTCAATGGTGGGACAGCCACAGGCGCACTCAACCAGCTGGCACAGTCATCACTTGGCCAGATTTCCAAGCTGCCTTCCGTGCCCGTTTCATTCCTCAGGGAATCATGGACCGGAAGAAGCAAGAGTTCCGCAACCTCACCCAGGGCAACAAGACAGTGGAAGCTTATCAGCGGGAGTTTCTGGAATTATCCCGCTATGCTGAAGAAGACATTCCCACTGATGCTCGCCGTCAGGAAAGGTTTCGCGAAGGACTTCAAGCTGACATCAAGCTAGCGCTCCTTGTGCATGAATTTGATAATTTCTCCATCTTGGTGAACAAGGCTATCCAGGTCGAGACTGGTCTGCAGGCACACCAGGGATCTCTTAGGCGCAACCGTGACACCGGTTCATCTTCGAGCCAGCCTGCACAGAAGCGTCGGATCTGGATTCCAAACAGCATGTACCGTCCAGCTGCACCTGCTCCAAGACAGTCCTATACTGCACCGTGTCTGCCTCCACCACCTAGGCAGCCAGGACTTCCAGCTCCACCACCCCGAGCTCCTGCTCCCAATCCCAATGATAGTCTGTGCTACAAGTGTGGGCAGCCAGGTCATTTTTCCAGGAACTGCATTCAGAACCAGAACCAACTGGCACTTCCTGCAACTGGCCGTGGGAAAAATCAGCCTCGCAACAACAATGCCAAGTCTTATGGGCGTATTCAGGCCAACCACACCGATTTCAATGAAGCTCAGGACCAGCCTGCCACCGTGATGGGTACTCTCCTTGTTAATTCAGTACCAGCTTCTGTTTTATTTGATTCGGGAGCATCGCATTCATTCATGTCCGAAGAATTTGCATAAAAACACGACATTAAATGTGAGGTCATGAACACTGCAATAGTAATACACACCCCCGCGGGTCAATGTCAAACCTCCATGGGTAGCAACGACGTCACCGTTGAAATTGAAGGGCTGGAGTTTCACGCCTCCCCTTTCATACTAAAGTCTTGTAGTATCGACCTCATTCTCGGAATGGATTGGTTGAAAGCGCATACTGCTTCTATAGTTTGCGCCACGAAGATCGTCCATCTTCTACACCCTTCTGATGAAATAATAAGCTACCAGGCTCAAATCATCCAAAATGCCGAGGCGAGGCTTTATGCCTTGAATGCGTTAAACGCATCACCACTTGAAGGCATCGAGAACATTCCAGTTGTTCGCGAATTCCAAGGTGTTTTCCCAGAAGAACTCCCAGGGATACCCCCTGCTCGAGCTGTCGAATTTGTCATCGACTTGAAACCAGGCACCACTCCTATCGCCAAGCGACCCTACAAGATGCCGCCGCATGAACTCCTTGAACTTAAGGAGGAAATCGACGCTTCACTTCGTAAGGGTTTCATTCGCCCAAGTTCCTCTGCTTGGGGAGCACCTTCTCTCTTTGTCAGGAAGAAGGATGGATCAAACCGATTGGTCCAAGATTACCGTCCTATCAACCAAGCAACCATCCAGAACAAATATCCCCTTCCTCGGATAAACGATCTGTATGATCAACTGGCGGGTTCATCAGTGTTCTCTAAACTCGACTTAAGGTTGGGTTACCACCAGATCCGCGTTCGTGAAGAGGATATCCCAAAGACCGCCTTCGTTACTCGATATGGCTCATACGAGTACACTGTCATGTCATTCGGCTTAACCAATGCTCCCGCCACATTCTCCCGCCTGATGAATTATATATTCATGGAATACCTTGACAAGTTCGTCGTGGTTTACTTGGATGATATCCTAGTATACTCCAAGAACAAAGAGGAACATGCTGAACATCTTCGACTTGTTCTGGAAAAACTTCGAGAGCATCAACTATATGCTAAGTTTTCCAAGTGTGAATTCTGGCTTCCCGAAGTAACATACCTTGGGCATGTCATCTCCAAGGATGGTATTGCCGTCAACCCCGAGCGAGTTCAGGCTATTCTTGATTGGGCTCCTCCAAAGAACGTCAAGCAAGTTCGAAGTTTTCTCGGACTCGCCAGCTATTGCCGTCGATTTGTCGAGAACTTCTCCAAGATCGCCAAGCCCCTGACTACCTGCTTCATAAAGGCGTCAAGTTCGATTGGACGGAAAAGTGTCAAGAAAGTTTCCAGACGCTCAAAGACAAGCTGACTTCTGCCCCAGTGCTTGCCCCTCCTGATTCCCAGAAGGATTTTGTCATCTATTGTGATGCATCCCGTCAAGGATTAGGCGGTGTCCTAATGCAAGACCGCAGAGTAATTGCTTATGCTTCGCGTCAATTGCGTCCGCACGAAGAGAATTACCCAGTACATGACCTCGAGCTTGCTGCCGTCATCCATGCACTAAAACAGTGGCGACATTACCTTCTCGGTAATCGTTGCGAAATCTACACCGATCATCAAAGTCTGAAGTATCTGTTCACTCAGCCAGACCTGAACCTCCGTCAACAGAGATGGATGGAGACCGTAGCGGATTTTAACTTGGGTATTTCTTATACCCCTGGCAAGGCTAATGTAATGGCCGATGCCTTGAGCCGCAAGTCTTATTGCAGTCACCTCCAGTTTCACGAAGTTCAACCTTCGCTTATTGAAGAATTCAGAAAGCTGAATCTCCACATTGTTCCTCCTGGAGCACTCGCTCCCCCTCCTGAAGGTTCCTACAAAATGAACCTCCACGTTGTTTCCCAGGGTTCTCTTAATACCCTGGTTGCTAAACCAGATCTCGTGGACAGCATCAAGATGCTGCAGGGTTATGACTCTCAAGCCCACAAGATTAAGCGCTATCTCGCTGAAGGAAGGCCTTCATTCTTCACTATTGATGATACCGGCACCTTGTTCTTTAAAAGTCGTCTAGTGGTCCCCTCTAAAGGTAACCTGGGTATGACTCAGGAGGTCATGCAAGAAGCTCACGACACTCCGTTGTCTATTCATCCCGGCAGTACCAAGATGTACCAAGACATCCATCAAAGATTCTGGTGGTCAAACATGAAGCAAGACATTGCTCGCTATGTTGCTGAATGTGATGTTTGCCGTCGCGTCAAAGCAGAACATCAAAGGCCCGCCGGAACTCTGCAACCAATTGCTGTTCCTGAATGGAAATGGGACCATGTTGAAATGGACTTTATCACTGGGTTTCCCAAATCACAGAAAGGTAATGATGCTATTCTTGTCGTCATTGACCGACTTTCCAAAGTTGCACATTTTCTAGCCGTCAAAGAGACGATCACTGCTAGTCAGCTCGCAACTCTCTACATGTCCAGAATTGTTTCACTTCACGGTATTCCACTGGTTATCAGTTCAGACCGTGGCAGCTTATTCACTTCAAGATTCTGGGCAAGTTTCCAAGAAGCTATGGGAACTCATCTGTCCTTCAGCACCGCTTTTCACCCTCAGTCTCAAGGACAAGTTGAACGAGTCAACCAAGTTCTCGAAGACATGCTTCGAGCTTGTGTCATATCCTCCGGAAGGAAATGGGAAGAATCTCTCCCCTATGCCGAATTCTCTTACAATAACAGCTATCAAGCCAGTCTGAAGATGGCCCCCTTCGAAGTATTGTACGGACGAAAGTGCCGAACTCCTCTGAATTGGTCAGAAACTGGGGAACGTCCACTCTTCGGTCCGGATATTATTCAACTTGCCGAAGGTCAAGTTCGCGTTGTCCGCGAGCATTTGAAGACTGCTCAGTCACGTCAAAAGAGTCAGTATGACCGCAAACACAAAGATATGGTCTATCAACCTGGCGAAAAGGCTTATCTTCAAGTCACACCGATGAAAGGTACACACCGATTCGGGATCAAGGGCAAGCTAACTCCTCGCTATATTGGTCCTTTCACTGTTCTTGAAAGGCGTGGTAGAGTGGCATATCAGTTGGAACTTCCACCGAACCTTTCTCAGGTTCACGATGTGTTCCACGTATCACAACTCCGCCGCTGCTTCAAAGACCCTATCCGCGGAGTAGATCACGAATTGCTTGAACTGCAACAAGACCTCTCTTATAAAGAGCATCCGGTCCGCATTCTCGATCAAGCCGAGCGTCGCACACGCCAGAAGGTTATCAAGTTCCTCAAGGTTCAGTGGTCAAACCATTCTGAGGATGAAGCCACTTGGGAACGCGAGGATCGTCTTCGCGATGAATACCCCGCTTTGTTTCTTTCTACCTCCTAAATCTCGGGACGAGATTTCTTGTAGTGGAGGATTTGTAACACCCCTGTATTAAGCTACAGTGATCACCTTTTGATGAGGCCATGTCATCATGATTAATAGTGCATAATCATCATTAGCATCATATTGCATTTCAACTCCTAAGTCAAATTCAAATTTAAATGAAAGTGGAATATAAAGTTGTCCAACATAGAAACTAAATGTCAGATAAGTAACAAATATTCCAGAGGCTATTCTAAAATTGAAACCAACATCATTGGAATTGGATAAGTGACTCGAACAACCTCAACAGTGGATAAGATAATATTTAATAACCATTTATTAAATCTGAAATAATATGGAATTATGTTTTGTCCAAACTAATTTTAGGTGTTAAGGAATAATGCACTGGTATTTATGAAATAGGTCACACTTTTTACAAAAACCATTTTGAGGCCTAGCTATTTACTAGATTGAAAAGAGAATAAAGAAAAGGAAAAAGAAACAGAAAGGATAAAGGAGAGAGCCCCTCCCAACTGGGCCGTGGCCCAGCTGGCCTCCACCAGCCCACTGGCCCATCAGGCCCACCCCCACTCTCCCCTTATCCCCTGGACCCCGAAACCCTAACCGGCCACCACTCCACTTCCCCCCCCCCACTCCCCCTCGTCAGCCCCCACCTCCCGATCCAATCGGGATCGGGATCGCGGAACGACCCCGTCGCCCTCGCTCGCTGCACGACCGCGCCGCCTCGCCCTCGCCGCACGCCGCCACCCGCCCAGCGCTCCCTCCCTCGCCGTTCCCTCGTCTACTCGACGTCCATCGTCTCCACCACCACCCCCGACCCCCCTGCCCACGATCCCTGCTTCCCCCGCCGTGAGCCTCGCTCCCTTCCTCTCCCTGCGCCCGCTCCCCGCCTCCCGCAGAGCCTCGCGCTGCGCGCGCCCCGACGCCGCTCATCACGCCACGCCCGCTCCCCTGCCGCTGCTCGCGCGCGCTGCCTCCCTTTCCGCGTGCGCGCAGCCATCCCGTCCCGCGCCATGGCGCGCTTGCGCGCGTCACCCCGCGCCCGCGCGCCGCTCGTCTCCATTGTCGCTCGCCTCGGCCGTTCGCCTTCCTCTCTCCCGCTCTCCCCGCGCCCCCCCCCTCTCTCGCTTCCACTCGCTCGCCCTACCCGCTTCCCTCCTTCCACCTCTCTCGTTCCCACTCCCCCTCCTCCTCTCCCCTCCCCTCCCCTCCGTCCTCCGCCTCCTTGCCCCCTCTCTTTCCCCTCCCTCTGGCCTCTCACCCCCTCCTCGTCTCTCCTCTCGCCTTCGCCCGCGCCCGTGGCCTGGGCCACTGCCCGTGGCCCCGCCACCCCTTGTGCCACTGGCCCGTGGGGCCGAACCCCCCTGTGCCACTGCCAAACGGGCCCACGGCCCAGAACAAAAAAGAAAAAGAAAAAAATATAGAAAATAAAATAAAAGCAAATAAAAATAAATAAATAAATTAATAATAATTAGTTATATTATTATATCCTGATTAGGTTAATCTAATTAACTAATTAGTGTTAATTAAACATAATTAGTAATTAACTTAATTAACCGCTGACATCAGCATGAGGTCAGGCTGATGTCATCATCAGCACTGTTTCGGATAATGTTGAATTAAATATTAATTAAATTTCAGAAATATAAAAAACTTTAGAAAATCATATTAAATAAACCGTACACTCCGATGAAAATATTTTACATGAAACTTGCTTAGAACGACGATACGAACCCGGATACGCCCTCTGTATTCCCGTCAGACGCCCGCAACTATGAGAACGTTGAACAATTAGACCGATTTCGATAAATGAATAGTGTCCACCCTAATTAAATAAATCCGAATAATTCCTAAATTAACTAAATCGCTTAGTTAGGCTGTATATCACCCTGGCCCTGCGTTTAGACATGTCCTGCATCCCTGTTGCATCATTGCCGTGTGTTTACTGTTTCTTCCCCCTCTTCTCTTCGGTAGACTATGAGACCGACGCAGCTGCTGTGTGCCCCGACCGACTACGTGTTTGACGACCCCTACTTGCCAGAGCAACCAGGCAAGCCCCCCCCCCTTGATCACCAGATATCGCCTATTCTTCTCTATACTGCTTGCATTAGAGTAGTGTAGCCTGTTTGCTATTTTCTCCGAGAGAAGCCACTAGTGAAACCTACGGCCCCCGGTCTCTCTTTTCCAATATTTTGCTTTCAAGATTTGTTTGCTATTCGCTCTTTTCTTTATTTGCAACTTTCTTTTCAGATCTATTAAACCAAAAATACAAAAATACCTTGCTGCACTTTATTTTTATTGGCGTTCGATCTATCAATATTTACTACTCTCTCACGTCCGTTTGCCAATTTTTGGCTCCGTTGCTCAAAAGGGATTGACAACCCCTTTTACATGTCGGGTTGCGAGTATTTGTTTTTGTGTGCAGGTGCTGTTACGTAGTGTTGCTTGGTTCACTACCTGGTTCGATAACCTTGGTTTCATCACTGAGGGAAATACCTACCGCCGCTGTGCTGCATCTCCCTTCCTCTTTGGGGAAATACCGACGTAGCTTCAGCCGCTCAAAAGGAATTTCTGGCGCCGTTGCCGGGGAGACATCATCAACATCAACCAGGTTCCTATCACAAATCTCATCTCCTTGCAATTTACATTATTTGCCATTTGCTCTCGTTTTCATCTCCCCCACTCACAAAAAATTTGCCATTTTATTCGCCTTCTTTTTCTTTCGCCTTTTTCTCGTCAGATCTCATGTTTCCTGTGTTGCCATGTGCCTTCTATTGCTGCTTAATCTTCGCTTGCTAAAAATCTATTGTTATGGATCCTCATCCACTTGCTAATCTTTTCAAAATATCCAATTATGATGAACCAATTTAGTGAATTGAGTTCACTAGATTATCTTTATGAAGTTTGCTTGAGATTTATGAATCTGAAAATTGTGATGAAGTGTTAACGAAGGAATTTTAAAGTGTTCATGATAGCTCCTTGAATGAAAAGCATGATTGCAATGATGTTTTTATAAATTCATTAATGTCA